>JBBPFJ010000075.1:131732-353732 GCA_037975025.1 Excoecaria agallocha | reverse complement strand
AACCTCAACACTGATGATCCTTCTAAGTTGCTAAATTTTAGAGCATTAGTTGAGCTTTCTGCATTTTATTTTTATTCTACTAAATATGGAAAGTTGTTTTAGTTCAAAAGTTGATAACAATTCGTGCATGATTCAGCTAGAATTATGCCTGATCTTTTTTGTTTTGTTGCATGGCTGCATTATTTCCTGCTTAAACTTATAAAATCACTTAGTTTTGCAATTCTTTTATGTCAAATTTTCTTTAACTTCTTAGGACTTACCACTCTTTCTTTGTCCCACAAAGATGGAGATGCATCCATTTCATACAAATTTAAGAAAATATAATTAGGAATCTTAGAACTATATAATTTACTCACATTGCACCTGATAAATCCCTATTATTGGGGGCATATTTGAGAAGAGATGTATTTCGTATTAGTTGGGATGGAGAATCTTTGTTATGCCCTTTATATTGGGGGCGTATGACTGTAGTGGGTAAATGCTATTGATTTTAGATCTTTCAACTCTTATGGGTTTTGCTACAAACACCATATTTAAATTTATGTCGGGGGAAAAACTAGAATTAGTCCTCCATCCATTCCTAAAAGAGTTAAAGTGCTTGAAGAGAAAGATGGGATAAGATGTTGGTTGATCCACAATCATATATCTAAATATACTTCTTTTTAAATATTTGGAAGATGGCACCTAAACCTCTAGGGAGACCTACAAGGTTAGCATTTAATTTAAGCAATCAGAAGTTTTGAAGTGCTTTTCCTTTAGTTGACAACTTGTAGACAACATTAGCATTAGTTTTGATTGCATCTTATAGCTGGAGGGACAGTGTTCCTTATTGATAGACCAATTATTGATAAACAATAACATGGTCATTGGTTTTAAAACATTTTGACAGGGTCTACCACTTAAGTTTTGCAAATATCACTTTCCTTATCGTGATGAATTTATTATGTTGGTGGATGAGAATGGAGATGCATATGCGACAAAATACCTGGCGGGAAAAAATGGACTCGGTGCTGGATGGAGAGGCTTTGCCATTGATCATGAACTAGTTGACGGTGATTGTCTGGTATTTTGTATGTATAGTTTGGTAGTTCTTTAAATTTATTATAAAATCTCAGCTTATGTGGATTAGTTGTGAATATTAGTTTCAGAGATTGTATAGTATTATTATTTTGTTGTTTTATAAGAGATTTTTGAGGATAATATTATGTAAGGTTTCAAATAATTTTCTGTATGTGTATTTTGGAATATATTTTGATTTCGAATCAATATGTTTGTATGTGTGAGATCAATGTTATGTACAGGATGAAAATAAATAAATAGCAATTATTGTATACAGGATTAACATTTTAAAATGCAGGAAAAGAAAAAAATTCAAATATGCAATAATTTAGCGACGAATTTGCAACAGAAAACTGTCGCTAATATGTAATAGATATAATTTAAGAAATAATTAGCGACTATATTAGCGACTCACATTTCGTCACTAAATTTTAAAGTAAATTTATAATTAGCGACGGATATTGTAGTCGCCAAATATTATTATTATGATACCGTGACTAATTAGGAATAAAATTTAGCGACGAAAAAAAATTATTTCGTCGCTAAATTAGCGACTGATTTTGAATTTCGTCACTAATATATTCGCGACTGGCCTTTTAGCAACTGTTCGTCGCGGCGTCACTAATTTAAATTAGCGACGAAAAATGCCGTCGCTAATTTGCAATTTTTTTTGTAGTGTGGGTGGTCGTGTCATAGCATTGGCATGATGTTTTGAATCCAAACTCGTTTTTATCTTTTTAGCTATTTTCGAGTGGTTAAATTGACGACTAAACACTCAAAAGGATACATTTGAATTATTATATATATTGTATTAATTGTTGGCCTCTATTATGATTTTTTAAATCATACTGGAAAAAAATTGGGGAAAGTAAAAGTATACGGTTGAACAGATTAATACTGAAGTTAAATCGGATACGAATAGAATCAATAAAAATATAATATTTAGACATATTTTATGTAACATAATAAAATTTTTAAAATATCAATTTTATAAAAATTTTGATATTAATATAGTAATTATATTTTTTGATGGAAGAGACCTTGGATCACATTTTTATTGAATGTTGTATATCCTCTAGACTTTGGTATATGGTGATTAATTGGTGGGGTTTCGTTTTCTGTTTGTCAGGTGATTTTAAATCTCTAGTTTTAAATTGGCAGGGCCTTGCTCAAGTTTCTATTCAACAAAAAATCTGGAACATCATTTTTTGGTTTGCCTATGGACTATTTGGCTGGAAAGGAATGCAGTAGTTTTCAATGAGAAGAGCTGGGACTCAGATAAGATATTTCATATTTGTCTTGCTCGATCCTCCTTCTAGATCAAATCTCACAAAGATCTGGATTTCTTAGTGGGACAAGATTTGATTCTTGTGGCTGATGGTCTTAAAAAGGTGCACCCAACTGCCCTGTTAAGGCCTAAGTTGATATGGTCTCCACCCCTTTGGGAGCAATCAAATGGAACACAGATGGTTCGTCTTTAGGGAATCCAGGGCAATCTGGGGTATGAGGTTTCTTAAGGTACTCTTCGAGAGTGGTAATATGCATATTCTCCTGCAACATTGGTATGTCTTATTTCGTCTCTGCTGAATTGATAGCAGTTTTCAAAGCTCTTCAACTCTCTATGGAGTTCTTGTCCAATTCAAATTTAGAAGTGATCTTTGAACTAGATTCATTAACAGTGGTGTCTTGGCTAAATAATCTAGCGTGTTCTAGACCTTGGAATATGGGAAGCATTTTTAATAATATTGGAAACCTCTTATCTAAAATCAGGAAATTTCATTTTGTTCACAAGAGAAGATAAAATAATTTTTTTTTGTAGATCACTTGGCTAAAACAGGAGCTTCTCAGGTCTCTTACTTCATAGCTTGGCTTTGATAGTATTTTGCTAATGGAACTACTGTTATCTTTCCTAGGATATGCTATGAGTGAGACTGTTTAAACTTTTTATTGAAGGGAGCTATTGCCTTTTTTTATTGGATTTTATCGGATGCTGAGTAGTAACTCGGTGCCTTCTCTCTCTCTGCATCTTTGAGGCAGCTTTTGCATCTTGCGAAGGGGGTTTGATGATTCGTTCTTAGTAAGCCTAGATTTCATGTTTCCTTCCTACTGGATCTGATACTCCTCATTCTTTGATTTTGGACCTAATTGCTGCTGATCTCCTTGAGTCTAAGCTTCAAATTTGAGCATATGATTCTCTGCTTATAGTTTTGAAGAAAAGAGTGGAACTGGAAAGCAATCATTTTGTAGATTCATTGGTTAAATAAGGTATGGCTAGGAACTCAGACTTTATAGCTTGGTTTGAATTAATAGTGTATGGAGGCTGGGTTTTCATGCTACATCTTGGGTGAACTTGTTTATGGGTTCTCAATCTACGCCTCCTCTGGGCCTACTCTGTTGCAATCTTTTTTTAGATGTTATTAACCGGTTTCCAGCAGGGTTCTATTTTCCTGTGCAGATTTTAAGTGATTGCTCTTTGGAAGATATGGATCCATGGGTTTTTCATCTGGGGAGTAGTGGGTTGCATTACACACCTGCTGTTCTTGGATATAGGTGGTCCACGCCTTTGTTTTGCTGTTTGCTAGTCATCTGGGTTTCATATCAGTTGCTGTCATTTTCATGCTAAGGACTGCTTATGGATTTTGTTAGCTTTGTAACAGTTTTTGAAAATGGATAATTTGTACTCGTTAATTGCCTTTTGGCCCCTTGCAATCTGTAATAAAATCTTCAGCTTATAAAAAAAATGTATATTATAGAATTTTATTTTGGATCTCTTATCCATTACTATATTTAGATTGATTTTGTTAATACAATATTGTGATATTAGATAATCTATAAAAATGTTTTTAGAAAATTGTAAATTTGAAAAGATAAAATTTTAAATTTTTTGTGAAATTTTGATATAGAAATACTTTATATTCAAATTTATATAAAAGTTATTTTGCTAATAATGACAATAATAAATTAATAATATGAGCTTTCAGTGAAATATAATCAAAATGTGAGGATTCAATGCAATGATTTCATTGTCGAGTAACCCCTATACCTTGTCACCGTAATTACCCTTATTCTAGAGGACCTACCATTAATAACATAAAGTTCAAAAGAGTCATTATTTTCCACAATTTCTTGCAGCGCAAAAGTGAGACGAACATTCGCTGTTTTGAAACAGCCGCTTTTGACCTTGAAGACAATGGATAATGTTCACAATTTGTAGCTTTATGACTTATGAGCACATGCATGCATCACTCATTTGGAGGGCAATGAGCTGATATATATATATATATATAATGAAAACAAAGATGACGTGACTGATTTTCAAATTCTACAGATAATAATTATTGAACTGAAACTGTGTAAAATTCGATCCGATCCGAAATTTTTATTTGATTAAAGTTGTTATGGTTATTTGAATTAGATTGAAAGATGAAATTTTTTATTTTTTGAATTTGAATCAGATCGAGTCGAGTTAAAATTTTTTGCAATCCATTTGACCAAAAATACATATATAATATTATTTTCTTCTCCCTTTATCTACTTCCATCTCTCTCTCTTCATTGGAGATGGAGAATCTTTAATGCCCTATAATAGCTCAAGTTCCAGTTTTCAGTTGGGTAGAGTGCCGATTGAAAAATAGAAAAAGAAAGATTATAGAAGTAAAATCTGCAGATCAGAGATAAAAGAAGAGTAGAGCATATAAGAGAGAAAACGAGGAGATCTACAGTTTTATTGTATATTTGTCTACTGATGTTTTCTTTTCGTTTTTTGTTTTGTTTTCTATTTATTGTTTTTCTGTTTATTGTTTTTGTTTTTGCTGCTATGTAAATGGGATGTGATGATGTTGTGACTTGTTGTGTTTCAAGTTTGGGGCAATGTTATTAAAACTGGATCGAATAAAATATTGAACTGCTAAAGGTTTTGTAGTTTGATCGATTTGTTAGGGTTTAACTGAATTTTTTTAAAATAATATTATTTTTAAATTTTATATAAATATTATGAAAATAATATTATATAAAAAATTAAAAAAAAAATTAAAAAATTCATTTATCATCAAACAATAATAATAAAATTAATATTTTCAAACTAATTCAACATTGATAATAAAAATTTAAGATGAATATAGAAAAAAATTACAAATATTCATAGAAATTTATCAAATATAAATTATAATTTTTATTTCATTCATAAAAAATTTAACAAAATTGCTTAAATTTTAATTATTTTGTATATATACTTATATTTTTTTTCTAGCAAAAATTAATATTATATGTATATTTTGGACAAATTTTGGTTTTTTCTAGTTTCAAATTGATTTTTCCGATTTTAGACCGGTTTTTTATTCGTTTCAAAATGGTTCTTTTCAGTTTTTAGTTAGTCCAATTTTTATACATTAAACCGACCATATCAGTTGGCAATTCGCGATTAAGTTGGTCCAACTGATTAGTCTATTTTTAATAACATTGGTTTGAGGTGCATAAAAAATGTGACCGAGTTTTAATCCCTCCTGCTTCCCTTTTTTAAATTAGTTCTGTCAATAAAATTAGATATATTTCAAGTTAGTTGAGTTAATCATATTGAGTTCCAAAAAAAATTAGTTTGATCGGATAGGACGCTAAAAAATACTTAGGTTCAGATCGGGTGAGAAGTTTATCAAAATTTTGGGTTTTGAGTTGTTTAATTTGAGTCGGATTTGATACTGAACCCATCCGATACACACCTCTAGATCGAACTTTGAAATTAAGATTATACAGAGTTAAAAGAAACAAAACTAGTAAATTGAATTCAAGTTAAAAACTCCAAGGAGTCCAGCACAAATTCTTTGATCTTGGCATAAAAGCTCTTTGTCAATTTTCTACTAATTCTAAATTTAAGGCCACTAGCTATATCTATCAATCATATAGAATAGAATATATGTTATGTTAGCTGTTACATCACGATCAATGAGTAGATGATATATATAAAAATTTTATGAATTTTTTATAATTTTTTTACATGCGGTATATCCTCATTAGTCATAATTTGGCAATTAATATAAGCAGTAAGTTGATGTGGTAGTTTATGTGCCATATATTTAGATGAAATGGGTGATATGACATGCCAACAAAAACTTTAAATAGGATTTTTTTAAAAAATCTAACCAAAATAACTTTTTTGAAATATTATTTTAAGCTCATGTATTTTTATATTAAAAAATTTTGGTTGTAACTTTTTGGTTGAATTTGAAATAATTGAATGATTATGGATGAAATAAATCTTAAAAATGGCGGTAAGAAGAAAGAGAAGGTGAAGCTATGGGTGTGCAAAACCTGATCCGACTCGATGTACCTGAATGGCCCGAGGCATTCAGATTAGTAGGGTTGGTTTGTATCGAACGATTGACAAAACTTTAAGGTCAGGTCGGGCTAAAACCCTTCTAAATTCAACCGAACACCTATATATAGATTTTTTATTCACTCTTCCTTCTTCTTTTCTCTCTCTACCCCTTCCATCGATCTCTTTGGATCTCTCTCTCTGTCCTTCCTCTCTTCTTCCATCAATCTCTCTCTCTTTCCTCCCTCTCTTCTTCCATCGATATCTCTCTTTCTCTCTCTCATTACTTCTCTTTCTCTTCAATTGATCTCTCGCTCACTCTCTCTGCTTTCATCTCTCTCTCAAACTCTCTATTTTGGTTGTTTCAATCTCTTTCTTTCAATCTTTCACTACAATAAAAATTCGTTTTGCCGACAAAAATTTCCGACGATATTGAGTAAATTTTCGTAGGGAAACAAAATTATCAATAGAATTTAGAAACGAAAAATTGCGTTGGAGAACTGGTTGTAGGTACTTTTACCAACGGATAATTTTTCGTCGTTAAATTTACCGAAGAAAATTACAGTCCGTTGATAAATTTACCGATGAAAATCATAGTTCGTCGGTAATTTCGTTGGGAAATGTAAACAAAAAACTATCGGCATTTGCCATATTTGCCAACGAAATCAAATTCCATCGTTAAAATTACCGACGAAACTATATGTTCTGCTGCTAAATTTTGCTACCAAAATAACAAATCCGTATGCAAATTTCCAATGGAATAATATGTTCCATAGGTAAATTTACTGACGGTCCATAAATTTCCCTCGGTAAAGTTGCCATATGGTAAAAATATTTGCGACGGATTGGTCCATCACTAAAAATATTACAATTTTCTAATAATTATTTAATAAATATGTTATGTATCTCCTTAATTTATCTAATAAATCTAACGACAATTAACAATGAACCAATGAACCAACGGGAGGATAAGATTTTGAATATGTAGAAATATCATCAAGCATAAATGATAAAAGAAGACCTAGAAATGAAAGAGGAGAAAGTTCAAATACTAGAAGGCAAGAAAAAATATGGAAAAGCAGAAATTATGTTTATCTATTATTTTAGCAGAGAAATAGTTATCCTGGTAAATTGGTCAAAATTAAGAACTTGAACAGAGAAATAGAAATAGTAATAAAGATATAGTTATTAACATTGAAAAATATATGGCTAATTATAGATGCTTTAGGCATTCAAGTCCTATAAACAACACACGCAATTGTAAGTTCCAACTTCTGAGGAAGCTTACTTCTTATGGTGGTTCTATCTAACATTGTTATTACAATGAAATCGAATCTTAAGCTACTAGCTAAACTTTGATAATAGGAATAATTTGAAAATAATAAATGATTCAAGAATATAATCATCTGAGGGCAAAGAAAGCAAATACTTCACAACAGCTTTTGCAAGGAACGTCCAAAACTTTAAATGCAGAAGAAAAAAATGAGCAAACATTTTTAGATTTTATAACTAAATTATGAGAAAAATATCAACTTATAATACAATAGACCAAAAATTAGCCTATTTGTTCAAACATTCTGACTATAACTTTTAAATTCCAAATCGAAATATATTATGTAAACAAATAGAGATGTGAGTTACAACTTACAATTAAAGGTAGAACATTGACATAATGCAGATTTTGTGTAGCCAACTTCAGCTTTTCATTAATGAGCCCACCATCCACCAACAGTAGCTTCTTCGTATTCTCCATTTGCTTATAATAGTTCACAATATTCTTAGTTTTGCGTGTTGGGAGCTCCAAAACCTTAAAAACCAGAAGCTGTATTTTTATGATTTCTTTTAAGACGTCACTCAATACATGAAAGAATAATTATATGATATACAAGCTACAGTAAAATATAAAGAATAAGGAATAGAGCCATCAAATCATCTTGAAGCTTTAAATAATAGTTGAGCCTACCTGCTGTCATTTTGCAAGTTGCCATCGCACAACACGATGAACAATGTGCTTCTTAATGAGCACATCAAAACATCACCAGCCAAAACTATAAATCCTTTGTCAGGATAGTTGTAGAGATTGAACCTCCTATAAGCGAGGGAAGCCACCCCATTTTACGTTAAAACATGACCGAAAATAGGCTCATTACTATATGGACAATGATAAAAGAAATATAGGATTATGAAATTTCAAAAAAATTGAAACTTTCTATATGCTCTTGTGTAAATAATTAAATATTCTTTCTCATGAAAATGTGATTAGTAGTTTAACACTATGTAGTATATACCCTACTCTGGCCCTGTTACAAAGCCATATTCTGAAAAGCATCTCCATTCAGAATAAAGTTGGGAATTATATGTGAGAAATCTACCAACTACACTTGCTATGTTGGCATGGTATGCAATCTTATGTGCTTATATTTCTATTCTTGATTGAAGTATCTTGCAGTCTCTGTGAAGCCTTTAGACAAAATGGACTTCAATCCAACAACTCCCTCTGGTATATTAGCATCAATCTTGTGGCAAGAAAAACATACAAACATCATTATAAGATCAAAAATGAAATAATAGAATTTGCAGTGATATCAGCATCAATCTTGTAACTGAACATGTATAACCAAGGTAGGCTCTATTAGAAAATAGAATTTGCAATGATAGCTAACTTTATTAAACTGGTTTTCAAAGACAAGCTTACTCATTCCTAAGCTTTTGCATTGAACTTCTGCAACAAAAATGCCTTTGGATCCATTTGACCTGGAGGCCTCCCAATCCCTACAAATTAAATTTAAAATGTCTGGGTATTAGGAGGCATTCAACCAACACAATAGAAAATAAGGAGGTTTCAGACAAACTAATTCTCAGCTGGCCAAAATCTCTATTCTCTCAAAAATGATATATGACACTCTTCAGACTAATAAGTGCAAAAAATCAAATGACATGGTCAAGCACAATATAAAGACAAGCATCTTACCCAAAAAGAAATGGCAAAATATTACAAATAGCTATAAGCCATAAAAGGTTGTTATTGTTTCCAGAGTCCAGTTCTAGTTATATTCACACCAAACTTAAAGTCTCCTTAAGCATCAAACTCTTCTCCTAATACCATGTTAATTCTACACAATCTTTTTCAAACTCCTCTCCGACAATAGAGCATAGAATCATTCCCATATATGCATACCTGTTGTGGCTCCCATGACCTCCTTTGGGTTGAAGTCGAATTACTCCACATGGCAAGTCCATATCATCATGTAACTGCAATTATTTGATGTCAGGTATTCAAACTATAGATGTGAAGACTTAAAGAGAAATAAACTAGAAACAATTAGATTACCACAATAACTCCATTGAGAGGTAGCTTATAGTAAGCTGCAAGTGGTCCAATCTGCATTTGAAAGAGATGAATTGATCATTAAATCTTTATGTAGATATTTATGCATCTTGAACCTGCTGATAAAGTACCCAAGCAATATTATTGAGATATTAAATTTTATACAATTGAACTCTGATTTTTAGCCAAGCAATATGAATGTATTTCCTTTAATCCAATGTAAGCAAGGGAAGTAATCGCTAAATTGAATGAAATTCATGACACAAATGCTGAATGCCTAGATATACCATTTGGGCATCAATATCTCTTGGAAGATTAAATTAAGGTATTGCCACCATTAATTTACCTCTTGGGCAGCAGATTCAACAGGTCCCATGATGTCCATTCCATAACTACCAGCATAGTAGAGTTCTGTTAGTCCTACCAACTTGTTTACCCACATTAAAAATTATCCAATATAGGTGAACCTGTAAAGTTAGTTACCCCCAAATTGATGCAGAATTAATATATCATATCTAAAACTCGAACTCTCCCAAGATTAATATATTATACCAAAAAGATCATTAATATGTAGAAGTCCTAACAAGAATCCTCAATAATGTAGAGAAAGAGAAATTGATATTAGCTTTCAGCAGAACAATAAATATATTTATTTATCAAAAACTACAACTTTCATTCAAAACAAGTAGAAAAATATACGGAGATAAATTTGATAGTTACATACTGATTAGAGTCGATTTCTTGCATTTTTCCTCGTTTTGACTCATTACTGTACTCGCCGAAGCTTGACCAAAGCTTCGCCTGCATGAAACTAGTGCCATCCGCTAGGAGCTGAGGCCACTGGTAGCCCTTAGGTGGGGTTCACACACCCTAAACCCTCGTGGATTGGCCGAAAATTATGTTTGAACCGCTAACTACCTCCCTCTCTAATCTAATCATTTTCGACGAGTATAGAGGGGCGGAGGGTACCTGGAGGATCGTCTCACCGTTAGGAGTTTGTTGGTGCTACTCGATTCGTCGAATTCCATTGTCGATTGCCTAGATCTCCTGTTGAAGCTACATCCATGTGAGGGAGGAACCGATAACCATCTAACGAAAGGAACCACCGCAGAGGTGAGGATTGATGCTGATGATGGGGGAAAAGCGGTGGCCCGAGCGAGTAGCCATCGACGAGTGTGGCCGGCATGGCCATTGGTCAGCTGTCCCCTCTCTCTTTTCCTTCCCTGCTCCCTCCCTTCTCTTTTTTTTTTCCTTTTTCCCAAAATTGGCAACCATGTTCTCTCTTTTTTTATTCCCACCGTTCCCAAATTTTTTGAGTTGTTGTCCCTATATTATTATTATCATCATCATCATCAACTTGTATACATTTATCATATTCTTTGATTATTCCAAATACTATGTATAAAATCATCCACATCACATTTATCATATTCCTTGATTATTCCAAATTCTAACTTTACCACCATATAACCTAAACTAAGAGGGGATATTTTAATTTATTTTATATATTTTATATAAAAACTAGAAAAACCAATAATTACTTTACTATTAGTGATTTGATTTGTGTAATAAGTGACAAATTTAGTATGATAAGTTTGAGTAGTATATAATTTGTGTGATTAAATGGTCATCTTGTGGTACCAAAGCTAAAACAGTAGTGTTCAAAACTATACTCGTTAATTCAATTGAGTTTCATTTTAGAGCACAAATTCAACCTAGTATGCCAATCAAAGAAATACACAAATCCAACGAATAGAATGACTAGATATTACAACCTTACTCATAGCAACACATTCAACATCGAGAAAATAAGCTTCAGTTAAATATAGAAAATTGATTTAACTAAGCGGTTTGGAGTTTAGGCGGTGTCGAATCTAATTAAATAAAAAAATCTTGGAGGAAAAGTAATTGAAATTCAATTTTTTCAATTTTGATAGAAATCTCATTAAAATTGAATTTTGAAGAAAAAGTAAAAAATTTGAAGAGTAATGAGCCATGTGTAGAAGATATTTTGGAGGAAAATTTCAAAATTGAATACAATACTTTGAAATTGCAATCAATTTTGGAGATGAAGTTAATGTGTGAAAAATATATCCGAATACAAACTTTTGTATTTTACATTTGCAAATGGTTAAACTAATTAAAAGTAAAAAATAGATATGATTATAAGATAACATTAAATAACAAATTTGAAAATTTTATTTAATATGCTTACAATTTTCAATCTATAATTTGAATGGACCAGTTTATAAATGAATTAAGTTTGAATTAAAATAATTTTATTATAGAACTGGACATTTCAATCTATAATTTGAATGGATTTTACATGCATACATTGAATAAATTATTAATTAATATTAATTTTGTAAAATATTTATTATAATTTAATAAAATATTATTTTACCAATTATCTATTACTATATTATTAATTATTTTTAATGTATATATAAAATTAAAATAAATAACATGCAATTATTTTTTTTTTAAATTTAAAGTATTCTTAATTTTTGCTTTATTATTTATGGAGGAAAATTCCCTATGGAATTGAATTTCGTAGAAAAAATTCCTGACAAAATGGCAATTCTGTAGGTAATTTCCCTACGGAATTCAATTCCGTAGGGAAATTACCTACAAAATGAAGATTTCGTAGGAAAATTACCAACGAAATTTGCATTCCGTCGGTAACTTTTGTGTAAAATTTTAGCCGTGTAATATTGCCACCAATTTACCTACGGAATAAAACACCATCGGTAATTTTCCTATAGAATTCAATTTCCGTAGGTAATTTACCTATGAAATGGCGATTCCGTAGGTAACTTACCAATCGAATTTTAATTCCGTCGGTAAATTTTGTGTAAAATTTTAGCCGCGTAATATTGGCGCTAATTTACCTACGGAATAAAATTCCGCGGTAATTGATTTTCATAGGTAATTTAGCTGAGGATTGGCAATTCTGTAGGAAAATTACCGATGGAATGTTTATTCTGTCAGTAAATTTTATGCACAATTTTAACCGCGTAATATTGGTGTCAATTTAACGACGGAATTTTCAATTTCGTCGCTAATTTTCGTTGGTAAAGTTTGGCGGGAAGATTTTCCTTTGTTATTTACGATGAATTTGTTATTTCGTCGCAATACATATTTTTTTCAACAATTTTTCATATGAAAAATATTTTTCCGTCGATAAATAGTGACAGAAAATTTTCCGTCGGGGAATTGGGATTTTTCTTGTAGTATTTGAAGCTGCTAGATCTGTTACAAGAGAAAAAGAAGATGAAGATTAGATCTTCAAAGAAAAGAGCAAAGATAGCTTTGGATAGATTCAAAGGCAATTGTTTTTTTTATCTTATTTCCTAAATTGAATAGATAAAATATTTTTTTTCTTGTGTTTGATTATATTAGATAATTTTGATATCAGCGGTTGCTTGACTGAATTTATTGTCAATTTTGCTAAAACATGATCTTACCTATGTAAGTTGTTGAGGTTCTTCTTTTTCTATAGAGAAATTGATGTACAAGTTTGCGAACTTTTCAAAAGACATCATGTTATTTACGAAGCTTGAATTGATTTTGAAGTAAAGAAAGTGTGGGTTTTAATTAGTTTAACATATTATTTTATTAACAAATTAATCAAGTATAAAATAATATGAGGTAATATGAATTATATGATGTTCCATGCATATGAGGTAATCTGAGCTCTTAGTAGATTTGATCTATAAAGCTCAAAATTAAGAGCCTGTGATCTGAATGCAATATTAGATCTCATTTGGTACTTCATTATTTTATTTTTCTTTTTTTTTTTTTAATTATGGGTTATTCGGATCGTATCCGAAAAAATAGGATTGATTGGATAGGGATCCGAATATTATTTAGGATCAGTTCGGATGTGAAAATATTCAAAACTTTGGATTTCGGATTGTTCGGATTGGTCCGAACCCAACCGATGCACACCCCTAGGGGAAGTTGAAGAAAAAGTAAATCGAAGGAGACAGAAGGGTAAAAAAATGGATTTAAATGGGTGACTGTGCTGATTCAGTAACTGTATATTCTTGATTTGGTGATTTTACTTTTTTGATGGACAATTGAATAGGATGTTTTTTCCCAAGTAAAAACTTTAAAAAATAATAATAACTAAAATTTTTGTATACTCAGGGTATGCAAATTGATTATGCATGAGCCTTTTTTATTTATCATTTTTTGCAAGTTAGTGATGGCCATGTGATGAAGTTATACTTTTTCTTCGTGGACTTAAATATTTTCATATTGTTTAAATTGGATAAAATTTTTAAAACATAAATTTTTAATTTTAGAAGGATTAAAAGAAATGATTAAAACTGGTGCAAAAAATAAGAGAAATAACACTAAAAGAAAATATGAAAATAGCAATAGAAAATAGCAACGAAATTAATTTCGTTGCTAAATTATCAACGAAATTAATTTTGTTGCTAAATTATCAACGAAATTCAATTTAGCAACGAAACGAAAAATAATTTTCGTTGCTGAAATTGGTTAAACTTTGCAAATTCAGCAATGAAAAAAATTGGTAGTCTTCTGTCGCTAACAATTGAGGAAATTTTTAGCACCAAAATTTAACAACGAAAATTAGCAACAGAATCCATATACCGTTGCTAAAATAGGCACCAACAAATGGCAAAAAAATTTTGGAACGAAAAATAGCAACAGAATATGATTTTCATTGCTAAATTACCAACGTAATTAGATTTCGGTTGCAATTTTAGCAACGAAAAGTAAATTATGTTGGTATTTGTGGTCCCACGGAGATGGAAAAAAATTTGGGACCAAAAATAGCAATGGAATTGAATTTTCGTTGCTAAAATTGCAACGAAAAATATTTGGTTGCTATTTTAGCAACGAAATTTACATGCCATTGGTATTTTTGGTCTTATGGACAGGGAAAACATTTGGATCCAAAAATAGCGACGGAATTATTTTTTCGTTGCTAAAATTGCAATAAAAAATTATTCGGTTGCAATTTTGGCAACGAAACTTAAATTCCGTTGGTATTTTTGGTTCCAAGGAGATAAAAAAAATTTAAGATCCAAAAAAGCAACATAATTATTTTTCCGTTGCTAAAATTGCAACGAAAAATCTATTCGGTTGCAATTTTATCAACGAAATTTACATTCTGTTGGTATTTTTGGTCCCAATGAAGAAAAATTTTATGTCTAAAAATAATTTTCGTTGCTAAAATTGCAATCAAAAACAATTTGGTTGCAATTTTAACAATGGAATCAGCATTCCATTGCTATTTTTTCTTGCTCTAAGTATAAATAGTTTCTTCCCGCTTTGCCTCGCCACCTTGCTTCCCTATCTCTCTCTATTCCTCTCCCTGCTTCCCTACCCTCGCCATTTCTCTCTCCCTCTCGCTCTTTATCACCCTCGCCCTCTCCCTTGCTGCATGTCATACAGATCGGGCTTCAAGATCTCACTCGTTGTTTCTTCACATAGAAATGGGTGCTTAAAGATCTATATCTCTTCACCCTACTAAATTCTTAGTGGGAGTTATACACCTCACAAATGTTTAGGCATTCGTATTGCTTCAAATGTTGCTGCAAGCTGCCATTATACAGCCATGGCGGTCGCTTCGCAGGCTCATCTCTCTTCGTTCCTCCGCTAAGCTTTCTTCCATTTCTAATTTCAATCTCCACTTTTAATATCCCCAACTTTTCTCCTCTCTCTTCTCCATATCAACTTAGAATTGCATATCTGACAATTGCTTATGTCGTCCGAAACAAATTTTGGGATTTAATCACTACCAATTTTTAATGATAATAGGCATTGACTCATTTGGATAAGGAATGTGAAGATTTTCTGCCATGGTTGGAGAGGAAAGCTGGTGCTGAGATTTCATCCCATCTCTACATCGAAAAATCCTCATACGGGAGCTATTTTTTTAATAGAACAATCAACTGAAATTTGTTTGAAATTTTACTAATTGCCAAGTTTAATGTGCATGTGGGACTTCTTATCAACTGATTGGTCATTGGATCTTAAATAGCCTACTATGCATGCTCCTAATTTTCAGGAAGTATTTGAAGCTCTTATTTGTTTCACAGTCTTTAACCAGGGAAAATAATTATGTTTATTTTCTTTCTTTCTCCATCATAGACAAAATGTAACTTTAAAACAGAAGGCCTTGATTGTTGTTAAGCGTTGTAGCAATAACTCTCAATGGAAAATACTTTTGCTTTGTGAAAAATATTCAGTGATGCATGCATGTCTCTCTTGTTATGGTACTCATTTCTTATTATTAGTTTTTCTTTTTCTAATGTTTTGGGTGTTAAATTTCGGTCACTATTTGCTTCTAAAAGTATACTGGCTGGGGACTGCATTTTAAGGGTTCCATACAGGGCAGTACACAACTTTGGATGTACTTGCCTTTGCTGTTTTTAGAGTAATCTGACTGTAATAAGCCATATCATATTGGGGTTAAGAGTTTTCTCACTTAAATTTACAGCAAATAGCCTCAAATAATTTACTTCCAAAAATTTCAGCTTTATTAGACGATGAAGTTGAGAGTCTCTCAAAGCTTGCCACTGTCCTTTTGTTTGAGCAGAAACTTTGTAAGGTAAAATTATTTCCCGTTAAAATATTTTATAGAAAATTATGTCTATTGTTGAAATTAATTTTGTACTGTTTGCATTACATATTATTGTACATGTAACAAGAATTCTTGCCCAAGTACAAAACATCTAATAATCAATATCTTTCCTCTTTTTTCTGTAAAATTGCAGGAATCTGAGTGGGCCCCACATCAACTGCCTTCCTCAGCTTGAAAATATGCATAGCACGGTGAATATTTATTGTTCATTTTCATGAAAAGGGTTTATTATTAATTTTTAAACTTCTCTAAACATTTTATTCATTAAAAATGGCTAGTTGAGAGTGGATATTTCATTTGCTACAAAATACCAACTTAAGTAGTTTCCGGTTCATTATGGTGCTGCAACCAGTGTATTCATAATGCTCTTCCTGGTTTGTTGTACTGGAAGACCTTTTGGGTGTGTCTGAACACCCTTATTTATTCAAAAACATGTTACCCATTGAACTTGGCAGGGAACTTGTTGATGTGGCAATGTCTTTAAAGGTCAAGGTGGATCAGATCGATATGAACCTTTGTATTGCCCTTTGGTAAAAAATGTTTTGAAGAGATCTTACAATAGTGAAGTTTAAACTTTTGGGCCCAAGTTCTATGGTATTGCCTTCAAACTGACATGCAAATAGCAATACGTGTATTTTTATGCAAATCTTCTATATTTTCATTTTGTAATGCCTAAAGCACCAGTTTCAGATCATCCATCACTACCTCCGTAGCTTGCTTTTTTTTCCCATCTTTTCTTTGGTAAAGAATGGATTTAACTTATGTTCAAATCTATCTATCTATCTATCTATCTATCTATCTATCTATCTATCTATCTATCTATCTATCTATCTATCTATCTATCTATCTATCTATCTATCTATCTATCTATCTATCTATCTACATATATATGTATTTATGTTTGTATGTATGTATATATGCATATATATACACATACATACATACATACATACATACATACATACATACATACATACATATTTATATATGTATATATGTATGTATACATACATACACATGCATAAATACATATATATTTCAAATGGTATGCAATATCATCTTAAAAACATGACTATTTCAAATGGTTACTAGCAAGGCTTGGAAGCCTTGGTATCGATAATGACTGCTTTATTAGGTATAATGGTGATGGTTTTTATTATTTATTATTTATATTTTTTTAATCATGTATGGAATCCTGAAGGTAGATGTTTATTTAGAGGAAAATAAGAGTTTAATGAAATAAAAGCTTAATTATTCTTTTGATATCTAAACTTCCGATGTGGCATTTTAATTAGCAGCTGCTTCCATTTTAATAAAGTACACAATTGTTCTATCAAATTGCTGCCTTTTCTTCTATTCTGTTGTTCAAGTAGATTATAGGGTTTGAAATATTTGAAGTTCAATAGAATTTTTGCAGCTGGGATGAATCAATTTTTTATTTGTTTATTACTGATGATCAAACCAAAAGACTAGCAGCCTAATTGGTGATATCAAAATGGTTTTTGAGATTCAATATTTTATAAGTAAACTGTTTGATTCATTTTTTGGAATATAGTCACTAGAAGTATGATTTCAAGACAAGCAGATTTGTGATTTATTGTCCTCAAAATGAAAGTTTTTCTTGTAAACTGTAACTTATGCTTCAAATGTTTTAATGCTAGTTTCATTTAGCCTTCTTGCAGTTTCACTAAAATATGTGATTGCGAGTTCTTTTTGCCTTGGGTAGTTTTTGCCCTTATAATTTCCTTCTTCATAGGTTCCTGAGCACTTCTCTCAAATTTTAAGGAGCATTACATTTCAAGATTTCATGCATGCTTGTGCTTTAGGTGAGCAACTTCTTTTGGTTATGTTTGCTATTCACTCTCCCAATATCAACTTCTTTTTATTGACACTTAATTCTCTCTTTGAACATATAAAGTTCATTTTGTTTCAAGATTTTCTCCCAATTTGGGCCCTGTTGATCTTTCAAGACTATAGTTTTAGATCTGCATGTATTTTCCTGATTTTATTGCTTTTGATGGTTAGACTAGGAGATGCAAATCAAATGGCTAATCATATTAAAAGTGTTAATGTACTAGATTATAGTATTTATGACATAATGTTGCTTATTGGACAAAAGAAAATAAAAGAAAAAAAAACTAAATTCTTACATTCTAAATGAAAAGAAAAATCAGATAGCTGAAATTCCATTCTATGTTTATGTTGTTGTGCTCATTTATTTATGCATAGTGGGGAGACAACTGTGTTAATATAATTTCATCCAAAACTTATGATAATGCTATTTTTCCTTCATCTCATTTATCTGTTTTTAATTATTAGTTATAGTCATATGCTTTTGTATGTAAATGTGATTTATCTTTTTGTGATTTACATGGCATATTCAATATAGTTTACATATAATGTATATTTCCTGGTCACTTTTATTGTTATAGTTTTTAAATGATATGTGGTTGTGACTATGGATTAGACATCTGAAATTCAGATATGTACTGCAATTTTACAAGTTAGCTGGATTAATGGACGAAACAGGATTAAAAAGTTTCTAATAAATTGGAGTTTCTTATACTTTAATTTAGTCCAGTGTGATCTATCAATGACATTGTTCTGTGTGATCATTAGATTACATTAACCCATTTTAGATTATTCTGTAGATTCCTTTTGCAGATTTACTGAACCATGATAGGCTTTCTGAAGCTGTTGTAGTGAATGATGAAGAAAAACAAGTCTCTATTTTTTTTTATTTGACATTTCTGCTATGCCTAACTTTAGAGTGCAATGCTCCAATGGCATTTGAATAAACCTGAGAGGATTTTTAACTAAAAGAAAAATATCATATAAACCTTTTCGTTTCATTCGATTTCTTGGAACTACAGTGTGATCTTTTATGACTTATTTCTTTTTCTTCTTTCACAGTATTACAAGATCGATCTTATGTTTAATTCTCCAAATCCATATCTGCAGGTCATTGTTGATCGTAATTATGCTCCTCATGAAGAGGTTAGAGAGGAATATTTTTGTTTATTTTCTCATAAATTATGAGCCTTTTGACTGATGTTTGATAAATATTTTTTATATGAAGCTCAACACAAAGTTTGGCCCAATCCTTGTGAGTGGGCACCCATCTTCTTTACTTGTTCTCTACAAGCACAATAAAGTGTGCTTGATTATAAACTAGTAAAAAAAAGCTTTGGACAATGTATAGGATATGTTACTTTTTGAGATATCAAATCTTTTAAATTTAAATGAAACATGCAGGTACTGATTAGCTATGGAAAATTTTCAAATGCTTCCCTGCTCTTGGACTTTGGGTTTTCACTTCCTTATAACATCCATGATTAGGTTAGATTGGATTTGAATTTGAAACCCTATTTTTATTGTTTAATAATAATATTATATCAAATTTTTTATTAAAATAAATGAAAATATTACATCTAAATAAATATAATAAATTACACAATATAATATATTAAAAGTGTGTCTTTAAATATAAAAGTTTTAACTCTATTAGTTAATCAATAAACAAAATAAGAATAATTTACCATTACAAGGCTCTTAAAAAAATAAAAAAAATCTTTGGGACATGTATGAAATTTTTACCTTGTTATATATACATATGAGGATCAAAATAGCATTTTGATATATTCATTAAAAGAAAGAGTTGCTTCCCTTGTTTTTATTAGATGTTCTTCCAAGAGAAGTCAATTTATCTTGGCTTCTTCCACAAAAGCTTCCCATAAGTAAAAACACTCTGCATGGGTTAAGGATTTCCGTCCCATAAGCCTCATCGGTTGCCTGTACAAGACTGTAGCGAAGGTTCTGGCCAACCGCTTGAAAAAGGTTTTGGGAGATATTATATCCGAAGAGCAGTGTGCTTTTGTAAAAGGGCGCCAAATTCTTGACAGTGTTATGGCTGCTAATGAGGTAATTCATTCCCTTAAAAGCTCAAAGAGAAGTGGCATAATGCTTAAACTTGACTTCTACAAAGCTTTTGATTCGGTGTCATGGGATTATTTGGAGAATGTTATGAAGAAAATAGGGTTTGGTATTATCTGGAAAAATTGGATTAAGGAATGTATATCCATAGCTAGAGTCTTTGTGCTTATTAATGGTTGCCCTTCTGAGGAAATATCTCTATCTAGGGGGCTGAGACAAGGGGATCCCCTCTCCCCCTTTCTATTTATTATTGCAGCTGAAGGGTTATCTAGGATCCTATGTAAAGCCTCTGATATGGGTTTGATCGCCGGTATCAACTGCATGAAAGAGACGCAATCGCCTTGCATTGTTTCTTACCTCCAATTTGCGGATGACACGATAATTTTTTTGGAGGCAGAAGAGAATATGCTGCTTAATGTTAAAAGGGTTTTGATGATCTTTGCAAATATCTCCGATCTAGAAATTAATTTCCTTAAGAGCTCACTGACTAGCATCAACATGAAGGGCTCCTGGTTCCGTTCATGTGCAAATTCGATGAGATGTCAGATTCAAGAATTACCCTGCTCGTACTTGGGCTTACCCTTAGGAGCAAATCTCAACAGGATAACTTCCTGGAATCCAGTTATTGAAAAATTCAAGGCAAAACTGGCAGGTTGGAAAGGAAAGCTAATATCTATGGCTGGAAGAGTCACTCTATTGAAAGATTCTCTCTCTAATCTTTCATTATACTTCATGTCTCTATTCAAAGTCCCTGCTGGTGTTTTGAAGACAATCGGAACTTTGATGAGCAGCTTCCTTTAGGGAGGTTTCGAGGATAGAAGGAAACTATATGCTGTCAGTTAGGAGCTGGTTCAAAGGGCAAAAGTGTTCGGAGGACTTGGGTTAGGATCTATAGGCCTACGCAACAAAGGGCTACTTTTTAAATGGTTATGGAGACTGGATCAGTTTAGCACTGCCCCGTGGCAGGTAATTGTGAGAATGAAGTACGGGATGGGCAACTCACTTATCCTTTTTGAGCTGAATTCTCCAGCTAAGTTGTCTCCTGTGTGGAAAGATATCCTCAAAACGTCATATTGTCCACCTTTTGATAAGGGCCTTAGAATCTGCATAGGTAAAGGGGACCTTTGCAGATTTTGGTTGGATGTGTGGATTGGTGAGAACACTTTAAAGACTCAATTCCTAGTCTTTTTGCAATTACTACCAACCGGCACTCTGTTGTTGAAGACCTCGGATTTTGGCGAAATGGGATTTAGGTTTGGAAACTAGAATGGAGAAGAAATTTGCGAGATTGGGAAAAGGATGTGGAGGCGGCCCTTCTAAACTCCTTAGGGTCGGTTTCGATTTCTAAGTTCAGAAGTGATAAAAGGGTCTGGATTTATGAAACAAATGGCAAGTTTTCGGTGGCTTCAGCTTGCTACAAGTCTCAAGAACTCCAAGTCAGCAGGCAAGCAGTCTCGTTACCTTCTAGTTTTCTTTGGAAAAATCTGGTACCTCCTAAAGTCGACTTATTTTTCTGGAGGGCGTTGTTAAATAGGCTTTGCACAAAGGAGTTTCTCTTTAAGTTGGGAATTCTACTTGCTAATGCTACATTTTTCCCTTATGTCTTAGTGGGTTGGAGTCGGTGGATCACTTATTGCTACTCTATCCGTTTTCTTACTCTATATGGTATAAATTTGTTGGCTGGTGGGGTATCTCTTTCTGCATTCCTTGTTCCTTCAACGAATTTGTAGCTCAATGGATGGGCTTGGTGGCTGGGGTAACTCAAAGGAAAGTTTGGCTTATGTTACTTCTTGCTTTTATCTGGTCATTATAGCTAGAACGGAATGCTGTTGTTTTTGAGGGAAAAAGAGTCAATAAAGATTCGCTATTCCAAGTCATCCTGGCTAGATGTTCTTTTTGGATTAATAATGTTCATGATTTAGCCTTTCTCAAAGGCCAAAACCTTTGCTTTGCTGCAGATGCCATCAAATTAAGCTCCAAATCACATAAAACCAGGCCTTCAGCCTTCTGGTGTCCGCTGGAGGTGTCTTTTCTTAAATGGAACACGGATGGATCCTCATTAGAAAACCCGGGCCCTGCTGGGATTGGTGGTGTTCTCAAAAATCACAGGGGAGAGTTCCAGTGTTTATTCTCTCGCTTCGTGGGTATTGAAGACTCCAGTATGGATGAACTATTGGCTGCTGAAATGGCTATTAAAAACTCAGCTGAACAATTAGCAGAGAAGGTGTATTTCTCAGGTATTATCTTTGAAATGGACTCTCTGGTTGTATATAAATGGATGACATCAGGTGTTAAGCAAAGGCCTTGGAAATTTGCTGCCATTTTCAAAAGAATTGATAATTTTCTATCCTCCCTGGTCAATGTGGTCTTCCAACACAAATTAAGGGAAGGCAATGCTGTAGCAGATAACCTTGCTAAGCAAGGAGCTTCTAAAAAATCCAATTTCTTGGCATGGCTGATATAACTCATAGTTTAATCTGCTTGGATATGGGGTGTTAGCTCTTAGTCTGTTGGTTAATGATAATTTGGATTATATTTTTTCCTAGTTTTTGTGCGGATGACTGGTCTGGTTTTGTGTGCTATTAACTGAAGACTAGGACTGCTGTTTTGGCATCAACAGGTTTTTTACTGCACTTCTTGGCTTATTAGTTTGTTGTCGATCTTATGGTTGTTCAAGAGTGTTCAAGGGTGCTGGGACCTTCCTCATTTCAAAATTTAGCTAAATTTGTTTTACAGGAAAATTGCAGACTGGTGTTTTCAGTTTTTGACTAAGTGGCTGCTATTGATAGTTTTGGTTAATTGGACTTTTTGGGTAAATTGGCTTCAGCGCCAAGGCAGGTCTTCAAGCAGGGAGTTGATTTTTCTAAGTGCATTTTTAGTTGATGTGCACTGATGTCAACAGAGCAGGTAATGCTTTTGATGGCTGCTCGGGAGACTTTACAGTAGCTTATGGTTGCTCTTGAGATTCTGCAGAACTCTATTTTTGATGGTTGTTCGGGAGGCCTTACAGAAACTCTGGGTCTTGTCTACCAATAAGTTTCTGAAGTTTTTTTTTCCCAAAATATCTGGGTTGCTGCTCTTTATTATGATGGTATCAGATGTCATCTCAGGCAGTGTTGCTTAACTAGGTGTTTTGGTTTAACTATTGTCGTCTCTGATTTTTGCTGATTTTTGTTATTAAACTTTAGCTCCGCGGGTTTTGATGTTTTGGCAGTAAATGCTTAGACTGGACATTGCCCTATGGTTTTGTTTGTGTTTTAGCCTATAAGGTTGGTGGAGCAATCCGATTTTGCTGGGCATCTTTAGCCTACTTTGTATATTTTTCTTCGATTCAATGATATTCATTGGCTTATAAAAAAACAATTTTGCCAAACAGTCCAAAAATAGCTTATACGGGCTAAAAGTCACTTTTGGCTTCCGCCAAACAGGGCCTAAATATTGCAATGAATATTAATTTGTGTAAATTATATAAGAGTATAACTATTGTCAATTCTCTCTCTCTCTCTCTCTCTCTCTCTATATATATATATATATATATATATATATATTTTCAGAAGTTTAACACTTCTTTTAAATTCTTCACTTAATTAATAATATCTTGGTACCTGATGTGATATACTAGAATATTTTGCTGGTCAGTTTTATTTTTTTGGACCTATGCCTGCAGTTTTGGTTTGTTGCAAAATCCTATCTCTATGTACCAATTTTATTGCTAATCTTGAAATAGACGGCTGTTGTATTGCGGGGATGAAGTATGGGATTCTATAATTAAAGTGTTTCTTACTCCCCTTTGTCTCTATGTTCCTATTAGTAACATGTTACAAGCTGCTCATTAATTATTCAAATAAGAAAAAACAAATTACAAGTGGATTATTTCTCTCATTGCATGGACTAAATCTTGGCCTTTCAAATTTTGCCATAGGGAATTTTTATTGCAACTGGATTTATAAGAAAACATGTGGCTGGATTTCTCTCTCAACATTTTGGGGGCAGATTATCAGCTTGATGGAAATCCTATTTTAGGTTCACTTTGTTTAGCATCAAAATTCTAATGCAGTTGCTTCCTTTTCTAATATGATGAGTTAGGTGGATTAAATTTCCTTTTTCATGAGTTGGTTCCTTTTAGGATTTTCTGGTGTCTTATATATATGTATAAAATGGTGGCTTGTTTTGCTTTTGCCTTTTGTAGAGAGAATAAAAATTTGATTGGTACTGCAAGATATGCTAGCATGAATACTCATCTTGGCATTGGTATATTATGAGTAATTTTTTCTTATTTACGTTAATCTCTCATTTGTAGAAAGAATAATGATAAAATGTTATTAATTAATATAAGTTACTATAATATATATAATTTTGGGGTTTTGAAATTTTATGTATCTTTCTAACTAAATACATAGCAATATGTTTAAAATAGTTGGTTTAATTTGTTTGTGCTTCCTACAAAGTTGCTACGTTTTTATGATTCACCTATCATTCTGTTATTTTTATTGTAATAATTAAAAAATTGTAATAATTGTTTGCGACGGAATGACAACGGATAGTACCATTGTAAATATTTTTATCCATGATAAAAATAGCAAAGGAATTGTAATTTCGGTTGCTATTTTAGCAACGGAAATTCCAAACTGTTGCTAAAAATAGTAATGGAAATAGTACCGTTGCTAACATTAGCAACGAAATGTGTTTTCCGTTGCTAAAGTTGACCAATTCACCGAATCTTTCTTTGGTTGAATTTAGCAACAGAATTTGTTAATTTTCCGTTGCTATTTTTCATGTCTAAATTGCAATTTTCTTGTAGTGTAATTAAACAGTTAGGATGCAGTTTGTAAGAAAAATATCAACAAAAGCTAAAATGAGTTTTTAGTTTAAAAAAAAAACATAAAACATAAAACTATACCAAAAGCACTCTTAATATATGCGGAAAAAAAAAGTGACATTATTTGCTTTGTGATGGAAGAAGTATTATTAAGTCCATTAATTATCAAATTAGATCCCAATTAAGAATACTATCGAGTCTATGATACAGAAATATTAGCCTTTAGCTTAATAGCTGTGTATATATATATATATATACACACACACACACTTGGAATAAAAAATAAAATAAAATCTATATGCCTCATGTATACTGAGTTAAATCTTGTAGATAGTTTCACTTATTCAACTAGTTCTTGTACTTGCTTATGTGATTTCAAACTCGTACTTATGTTCATATATAATTAATATACTAGAATTTATAAGATTTTCTACATCGCTAATTGGCCTCCCCTCATAAAACAAAAATATTTTTTGGTTCGAACTTACCATGGACTTAAGAATAAAAAAAAAAAAAAGTTACCATGGACATTTTTTTTCTTTGTTTTTCTCGTTTCAAAAAGTATTTTTAAAACTTTGATGTTTACAGAAGAAATTAACCCTTTATCACCATGAAGAAAAGCAAACACAATATAATAAACGGCAAATTAATAATAAAACAGACATAAACCAATCAAATTCATGATAAGAAAGTTTGTATGTTATACAAGTATAGGTTAAACATGGCTAGCAATAGATACTGTAACACAAAACAAAAGCAGCCTTTAGATACGCTACAAATAATCCCAGTCTTTCTAATACTTCATTATATAATACAGTTTATTATTTAACAAAAGAAATAGATAAAGGAGAGGATGCATAATAAGAAAACATAATATATTATGATTAATACAGTAGGTCTCTGCCCTGCTTTTCGCTGATTTGGAAAATGAATCATCACATCATCCGCTAGCCTTTGCCTTGATCTTCATTTGTCCCTAACAGAAACCTTGTTAATTTGCAAGCTAAGGTATTGAAAATTGGAATAACCTTGAAAACAAATCGGAAAATTTACCTCAAAAAAGGCACTTGCAACATTGATTAGTTTCTCCTTTCTTGAGATTTACGTTGCTTCTTCTTAAACCCTTTTGATCTTCGATTTCCTTCTTCTTCAACCATCCTCACAAACCATGCAGGCTTCTTTCTTGCGAACACGAGATATCCCATTACAAGACTAAATACAGTTCCACATCCATACCCTATGACAATAGCTTTCCATCCGAATCCATTGCCATTGTCAGAATTATCTTGTTCCAATGGAACTTGTGGTTTCACATCGTGGCATTTTTCTAATGGAAATCCACATAACCCTAAATTTCCTTCATATGAACTATTGTCGAATGTGCCAAACTGCTTGCCTTGAGGTATGGGTCCTTCAAGTCGGTTACCCGAAACTCGAAAGACTGCAAGAAATGTTAAGTTTGCCAGTTGCACAGGAATCCTTCCGCTAAGCAAATTTGAAGAGAGATCTAATGACTCCAAATTGCTCAAATTACTCAATGATTGTGGAATGTTACCAATGAGGGAGTTATGAGAAAAAATGAGCTGTTTAAGTGCTTCAAGCTTCCAAAAGGAGTACGGAATAACTCCTGTAAATTTATTTTTTGATAAATCAATGGTTGTGAGGAGATTTTGGATTTTCAACAACATAATCTCCCATCCTTTGACCATTAATATCACAGAATATGTATAATTGTAATCTCTTGTTGTGATGGTCATGTAGTTAAACACATGGTCAGTGTTCGCCGTTGATTCAAAATGATCAAAGTATTTTGTTGGCAATGGTCCACTGAAGCTATTGTTGGAGATATCAAAAATTCGCAGGTTAGGGAAGGAGGAAGTGTCATTGAAAATTTTGACTAGGCCATGGAACTTATTGGAGTGTATTACAAGAACTTGCAAATGTGGAAGAATTCCCAAAAAATAAGGAAATTCATCATCAATTTTATTGTTACTGAAGTCCACAAATTCCAAATCTTTACAATTGCTGATAGATTGAGGGATTCGTCCTTGTAGTTGATTGCCTTTGAAGTTCAAATACTTTAGTTGACAACTCTCCGAAAAGGTATTAGGAATAGTCCCTTGAAAATTATTGATTCCAAAATGAAACACTGAAAGACTATTGCTCAAAATTTCCAAACACGAAGGAATGAAGCCGCTTAAACTATTATTGGAAAAGTCAAGAACTCGAAGAGAACGTAGGTTGCAAAGTGAAGAAGAAACCTTTCCTGTTAATTTGTTATTGGATGATAGAATGAGAAAGTCCAAGTTCATAATATTGAAAATTGAATCTGGGATTGTGCCATGCAACATATTACTGCCCAAATCAATATAAGTTAAGTAACTGCTTTTAAAACTTGGAATTGGGCCATGAAACATGTTATTGGCCAAAATATTATATGCTAAGAAATTGTTTTGAAAACTTGGAATTGGGCCATGGAGTTGGTTGTCATAAAGGTGTACACTTTCCAATTGAGTTAGAGTTAGCAAAGAGGATGGTATTGTTCCATTTAGCAAGTTGCCTGATAAAAAAAGCAACGACAAATTTGGAGGGAGAATAGAAGGGATGGGGCCTGCAAGTCGATTGTTTGATAAAGCAAGAAAATATAAATTTGGAAGGGTGAGAGGAGGGATGGGGCCTATCAGTCGATTGCCTGCTAAATGTAAAAACTCAAGCTGGGTGAAATTTGCCAAATAATTAGGGATATGACCATTGAGATTGCTATATGAAAAATTTAAAGAGACAAGTTTTTGAAGGTTTTGAAAAGTGGAGGGAATTTGACCATTGAAATTATTATCTGAGATATCTAATTCAGTGAGCTGAGTTAAATTACCAAACAAATCTAGATTTGAACCAACAAATTGGCAACCAGAAAGATACAATTGTTTCAAGGACTTCAAATTGTTGAAAAAATCAGGTTGTAATAGTATTCGGATTTTTGTATGGGAAAGACCCAACACTCGAAGCGAACTACTCCAATTGGACATTGGAAGAGAGGCATTGAGGTCTTCATTACTTGATAAATACAGCAATTGGAGGTTTGACCTTTGAACTAAGTTGCCAGGGAATTCCCCATGCAATCCACAATCATGGATAATGAGAGATGATAAAGAAGAAGACAGATTCAGAAAGCTACTAGGTTCTACTGAAGACAAGTTTAAACCATCCAAGTGGAGTTCTGTGAGATTGGGTAGGCTTTGAACAAGCTTGTCGAAAATAATTGCATCCATTGTTAAGTTACTATTTCTACTCATAACAAGTGAAACCAACTTGGATAAATGAAAGATATCTGGGAAACTCCCTTTCAATCCACAAAACCAGAGTCCTAGATATGACAAAGAAGAAGGCAAATTCAGGAAAGAACTAGTTTCCACCAAAGACAAGTTTACATAGCTCAACTCTAGTTCTCTTAAATTAGACAGATTTTGAGCAATTTTAACAAAAGCGACGTTGTCTAGTTTCAACTCATCATTACGAGAAAGGTCAAGTGAAACCAAATTGTACAGCTGAGATATTTGTGATGGAACTTGACCAACAAAATTGGAAAGGCTCAAGTCTAAATACCTCAGGTTGAAGAAGTAGCCAAACCGAGATGAAATTTGAGAGCCATTGAAATTATTGTTAGAGAGATCGAGTTTTTGAAGATGAGAAAGGAAGAAAAGAGGATTATCAGAATGAATAGAACCATAAAGCATACTGTAAGAAACATCAAGACCAATCACATAACCTGTTTCATGGTCGCATGAGATCCCATCCCACAAGCAGCAGTCGGTTCCATCCTTCCATGTATTTGTCTTGGGATATGAAGAAATGGGATAATAATGAGAAGGAAGATAGCGAATAGATAGAGAATTTTTAAAAAGAAGCAAAGCATGGCTCTGATCAGGATTGCAGACTACAGTTGAAGATGAAGTATTTGGAGACAAAGAAGGCAAACAATCAGCTTGAAAATGAAAACGAAACAGAAAGATACACACAAATTGAGGAAGCAAAAACCAAAAAGCCATATTCTTTTTTTTTTTTTTACGGAATTTGAGATGGATAGGGAGTGTGTTCAAATTCTAAATCATCACTGCTATTTATAGACCATTTTAAAGCAGCTAAGAAATATAAATTTGCTTTTTTTTTTGTTCAAATACCATCATAGCATACATGTATTATTTGTGCATTTAAACCGTTCCATATTATAAAATGCATACGATTCAACAGTTCAGTTCAAATATATATGCGCACTAGATTACTAACAATCATAATAAAATTATCAATTTTTAATTTTTTTTATAAAAAAAAAAAAAGAAAAATTGTAATGCTTGTGTAAAAATCAGAAATCTTACATGCTAAAAATTTAATGTTTTCTACTTCATATGTTAATTTTATGGAATATTAAGTAATATGGTTGTTTGATGTTATTTATTTTTATATTTTATATAAATATGTACAATTTATCGGAGAAACGAAAATTTTTTCTAAAGTAACCTCTATAATTATAAAAATAATAAGAATCTAATTGAATGAGAAAAGAAATAGTTGGCAAAAGGAAAGACTTGAAACTAATTAAATAATAATGAAAGGGAAGTTCGGTGCCGAGTCAAGTCAACCCACTTGCCTTAGTCTTTGGGCTAAATGTATACAGTAATGAGTCTACGCTACTACCCATTTCACTTGTTTGACACATGTCCTTGAAATTTTGATTTCCATGACATCGTCCACAGTCTGTAACCGAATTTCAAACTTTTGTGGATTAAGGCATTGAAAAAAAAATGCTCAATTAAATTAAATTGACAAAGAAATTAGCCCTGCCAGTTTATTAACTTTTTCCAGAAAGATTAACGGCAACAAAAGAATGTTGAGCTGCAACTTCTACTGTTTTCTCCATTAATGAAATTGGTGCTTTAGTAATTCCTGTACTTGAAATTAATTAAATTGTTCTATTTAGAGCTCTAATTCAAATGTTTGCTCTCTACTTACTCCATTAAAATGTTACCTTTTCTATTGGGTTGCTTGGATTTCTTTGTTAATTCTATTTGCTTATGTGAAATTTGTTCATATCATTCAATTTCCATAATTTTCAGTTTTACTCTCATTCTGAAACACTTCAAATTCAATCCACAGAGCTCATTTCATGTTTAAGTTTTTTACCCTAAATGAAATGAATTGAAAATAAAGTGACGGTTCATGTAATTTTCCCTTAGAAAATATGTCCTCTTTATTTAAATTTCTAAATGAATAAATATTGCCTTTAAAATTCTAAAATTTAACTAAACTTGCTCAAATTTAAATTTTATGTGGATTTAAATCGACTAATATATGACTATTTATCACTATCGCTCATGTTTATCAAAATCAGTACATATCAATCGGTTGAATTTAAAATACTGTAAACTATTTACTATGAATTACAATAGATGAAAAAAAATGTTTCTTCTTTAATACCGGAAAATACCAAAAATTTTTTACTATGACTTCTCTTCTACTGCTACTGCTCTTTGCTCCCTTTTACTACTTCAATGTGTTTTTCCCTCATGTATTTTTCCCCTGTCTTCATCCCTTTCTATGTCCTAAACACTTTTATTTATAATGGAAAAAAATTGGGTAATTTTAGTGACCAAAGGTTAATTACTAGAAATTAACCTTAACTAAAAATATTAACCCATGGATTCTTGTAAATTTTCTATTAATTTTAGGAGAAAATTACAGCATTTACCCTACTTCTTTATTTTATTTTCAAAAATACCATATATTTTATTTTTACTTTTGATTTATATATTTTTACATTCAAAAAATGTTCTTTTTCAATTTTATATATCAAAAATGTCCCCTTTTTTCTATTTTCTTTTATTTCAAATACCACTTATCTCTCCTGGTCCCGTCGTTGAGGTTGAGGCTGCTGCCACCCCTAAACCTGCTAGCCAGATCCCTTCCACAAGAAAATAATGGAGGAGTTTGAGTTTTGAGCTTTGGGTGGTGGGTTTTCATGGGCGATGATCGTTTCTAGTTGCTTATGTTATGAAGTTTCCAGTATCAACTATCAAAGTCGGCTTCTTCTTCCTTTTCCCAAGGTTATTCAAGAATAGTGTAAATCATTAAACCGGTTTCACCGGAGAACCGATCAAAATGAATTGGAAAACTTGATCGACAAATATATAGCTACTTATCTTGTTTATCTTGCTTGATTTTGTAAGTTTCTTTAGATTTTTTGTTTTTCCTTATGCAATGTTTTCACTTACTGCATCTCTATAATATGAATTTGTGAAACAAGTAATCTTTTGATGTGAATTCTCATTCTCAGGTTTCTCAAGCGCGTAATGCTAAGAACTGGAAGATATTCTTAATTTTATTATTTTGCTCAAGGCTAGAAATTAATATTGAGAAATTTATATTATATTATGTTCTTTAATATAGAGAAGTAGAAGAAGCAGCTAACATCAAGTTTTAATATGCATCCATGAAGATAATGCTGCATTTATGTTTTTAAATATCCCTTTAAAAGGCATTTTCCAATACAATAAATATTAGGGTTAATTATAAAAAAAGCCCCAATTATAAGTCACTTTTTAATGTTTGTACTAAACTTCATTTCGTTACAATTCGAACACTAAACTTTCAAACACTTTTCAATGTTGAAACTCCGTAAATATTTCTATTAGTTTAAATGGAAGCAGCTGATCAGGATTATGTTTCCCAGTAATTATTAGCGACGAAAATATCTGTCGCTATTCCATCGCTAAAATATTTAATTTTTTATAATTTAGTTAATTAAATTATTTAATATTATATTTATTTATATTTTCTTAAAAAATTAATTATAAAGATGATGAAAAATAGAAAAAAATATTTAAGTTAATAAAATTTCTCTATTTTAAAAATTAAGGGCATAAAATAAAAATAAAATAAAATTTCATTGATATTTTTTTGGTACATAAAAAGGTAAAAAAAATCCATGAAACTACCTACGATCTATTCCGACTAAATCATGTTGAGTCCAAAAAAAAACTCCATCAAGAGGATCGTGTAAGGGACAAATTACCTATTTAAAAGATCATTGGACAAATATCTCTCTATTTTGAAAATTTTAAGATAAAAACAATAAAAAATAATGATATTTTTTAGCCACACTAGAAAAAGTTAAGAGTGGCAAAATATAACTTTCACACAATAAATAAATAATGCCAACAATGATTATTCACTCATCTTTTTTTTATTGTATAGCTTGATGCATAAATTCATTCCACATAATTAATAAATTTTATTATTATTTATAGTTTGACAATGAAAGAAAATAGCAAAATTGGTTTAAAAGGAAAATCCTATTTCGATTAATATTCTCCTATTATTTATAATTATGTTATTTAGAATTTTTCTTCCCTCTAGTTAACAAATTGGTTGAGAGTAACCTAACAATTAATAGTACTTTTTAGTTTTTAATCATGATAGAATTATAAAATCTAATTTAATTAGGTTATATTACCAAAATTTTCAAACTTATAAAAATTGGTTAATAGTAACTTAAATATTTTTTTTTCTATTTTTCATCATCTCTATAATTAATTTTTTAATAAAAAATAAATACAGATAATATTAAATAATTTTATTTATTTATAAATTAATTATAAATTTATTTACTAAAATTATAAAATAATTAAATATTTTTAGCGATGGAATAGTGACGAAAATTTCCGTCTCTAATTTGTTGGGAAATGCATACTTGATGTGGCAGTTTAATTATTTTTGTGACGGAATAGCAACAAAAATTTCCATCGCTAAGTCTATGTGGGCATGCACATCAGCTGCTTCCGTTTAAACTAACAGAAATATTGACAGAGCTCCAACATTGAAAAGTGTATGAAAGTTTAGTGCTCGAATTGTAACGAAATGAAGTTTAGTACAAACATTGAAAAGTATACTATAGTTGGGGCCTTTTTTGTAATTAACCCTAAATATTAATTGGTGTATTGGTACAATGGCTCTCATCTTCCACGCCCTTTTTTTCTGATTCTACACAAACAACATTCAACCAGAGAGCACAAATAAAAGCTAAGAGAAGTTATTTTTGATGTATAATAATTCTACATATCAAATGTTTGATAATATGTCTAAATGAGAATTCACTTTTGATTTCAATACTTTCAGTTCATTGCTTTATAGTACATATTATTAATTTTTTTATTTTTTAAGTGTGAACTTAATAGCTCAACTATCAAAAGAAGAGGAATAAAATAGAAGCAATGTGGGAATTGAAAAACGAAATAGCATTTCTTCATTATCACTTAAAAAACTAACTTGGGAGACATATGAGCATATAGCCTTCCACTTCCACATATTATGCTATAAAAAACTAAGGACATGTCGGAGCATTTACTGCCTTAATTGTGGCTAAAATTTAGATAAATCTTACTGCCATATTCCAGCAAAGTTAATGAGTTTTTTTCCAAACAAAATCCATTTAATACATTATAAAAAAATTGGCCCAACCCTTCAGCTTCATCCATTCTAAAAAACTGATCTCCAAGCCTAGTATTTGTAGCGACAACCTAAACTAAATCCACAGCAGTAGCATAAACAAGCTTCACACTTGTGTAAATCCAAAATAAGCTTACATAAAATCATGGTCTAATAGAGACAACACAACAATAATATAATTTAAATCAATGTTAAAATGTTAAAAATAGTATTTTCATGTATAAAATACAGTATTTATTTTATGAAAAAAATATAGTATATTTATTGAATTTTATGAATAGAAAATACAGTGTATTTTCTTTTATGAAAATAAAATATAGTGTATTTTATTTTGTCAAAAGAAAATATAGTGTATTTTATTTTGTCAAAGAAAATATATTGTATTTTTAGTAGGCTTTCATGTATAAAATATAGTATCTATTTTATGGAAAGAAAATACATTGTATTTATTGAATTTTATGAATAGAAAATATAGTATAGTTTCTTTTATGAAAAGAATACACTATATTTTATTTTGTCAAAAGAAAATACATTGTATTTTTATCATAAACAGAAGTCAATAAAGTGTAATATGTTTTATGAAAAAAAATACAGTGTATTTTCATTTATGAAAGGAAAATACAGTATATTTTCTTTTATTTATGTAAAGAAAATACAAAACATATTTTATTTTTAATAGGTTTTTTTGTAGAAAATATAATATTTATTTATAAAAATTACAATTTTTTATTGGGTTTTATGAATAGAAAATACAATGTATTTTCTTTTGTGAAAAGAAAATACACTGCATTTTATTTTGTCAAAAGAAAATGCATTGTATTTTTAGTAGTTTTTCGTGTATAAAATACAATATTTATTTTATGAAATAATACAGTATATTTATTAAATTTTATGAATAGAAAATACAATGTATTTTCTTTTATGAAAAGAAAATACACTCTATTTTATTTTGTCAAAAGAAAATATATTATATTTTTAGTAGATTTTCATGTATAAAATATAATATTTATTTTTTTTTAAATAATGGCTTTAGGTAAGAAGAAATATGCTTTTTTATTTTATAAAATACAGATCAAGTATAATGATCATTTTTTAATTCAATTTCTTTGGTTTCCAATGATTTTTTTTCTTATTCAATTGTTCAAATTTTCTATTGAATTTTTGTTCATACAATTTTTTTCTATTTTTTATTCGATTTAGAAAATTCAAGAAAAATAGAACTATATTAAGAAATTATATACACTTTATTCCAGTAGTTTTTACAGTTGCAAGACCTATTGCGCTGTCCTATACCACTACACAATTGTACAGATGAAGAACATGTGCATTTGCTTATAGTCAATGGAAAGTTCTTATTTATTAATCGATGCAAATTATATTAGAGAATACAATTATGAGGGATGGAACATGCATTAAACCATTAAAAGAGCAGGGAAATCCAACAAGTACAAAAGTCATAATTTTGATTCGGAATAGCTAGTGGTACATATATGTTGGAAATTCTAAAAATTTTGAGGCCTTCCTTTATAATGAAAATTGAATTGATTCCTCCATCATAGATTGTAAGTGTTTAACTAAGGGTCATAATTACAAAGGGTGGAGCAGCATATCTTCCATGAAGATTGTGTCATAATCATGAAAGTTAGCTGCAAAACTTTGCATTTAATAGAACATGAAGATTGGGCCATTAAAAAATTAAAATCACTTAAATCATTCGATTCTCGATTGCAATGAGTGGTGACTTTATTTGTGGATTTTTTTTGGTATAAAAAATGAAATTATTTAGGAAAAAGGTGTCACAGTAAAAATATTTAAAGTTTTAAGGTCTCAAAAAATGGTAGTTAGGGTTGCCATTTTCCAACATGTGGGCCTACAGAACATATGGCGATTTTTGTACAAAAAAGGGCAGTAACAAGTGTCATTTTCACTATTGTTGAATGACGTCGTTTGACATCTGCAGGAGCAGCTAGGCTGGATTTCAAAATGGTGTTGTTTTAATTAATCCAAAATGTCATCATTTAAAGCAGCTGGAGGCGATAAAATCAAGAAATCTGTCAGTAGGGCCCGCAATCAGAAAATGAAATCCCTTTGCCATTTTTTGTACAATTTTTTTTTTAAATCCTGTAGAGAGCACAGGAGTTACTATGCATTGAAGGGCACATAATAAGTCACATGCCTTATAGTAAAGGCACATGTTTGAATTGTAAAAATAATTTTCTTTTCCAAAATATGAGCATAAATAGTGTAGAAGTCCTATTTTTTTCATCTTCCTTTCTCATTTGTAGGTCTCCGTTGTTCTTAAACTTGGTGTTTCTCCTTTGGTTTATTACTTAGTTTTAAAGGCCAAGGTAAGTGATATGTTTATAGTAAATATAAATTTTTGATTTATAATTTTTAACATATACCTTACTTAATTTATATTTTGATGTGTAGGTATTATTATCATAATAATATAATTCCAACCATTATTTTCAAACGTAAGTTACTAGAATATTTATTTTATTTGATTTTATTTTAATTATTGGACATAAAAAATTTATTTGTAGTTGGAAAATAATTGTTGTAAAATTTTTTAGGATGAAAAAATTATAACTAAGTAAATCGTCGTAATTAGTTAATTGAAACATTTATTATAAATTTTTTACAAATAGCGGAGGAATTAGAAAATTTCAAGTTGTTTGTATATTGTTTTTTTAAGCATATTTTATAAATTTAATGTTTATTTTTATAATTTAATTATATTATTATGTGTGAGTTGATGCATGTAATGTAAATTTATAATAAAATAATAGTTTGAGAGTAATGTGATATAATTTAAGTTAATAAATTATCATAAAAATTGAAGCATAAACTATTATCAATTTATTTAAATAATAATTATTTTTATTTATTTCGCAATATAGATGGTGCAAACATATTTGGCTCCAAGATGTATGAAAGGTGACATTGTAGGGGAATATGTCAAGCAAAAATGGAATGAATTATACCGTTGCAGAATTGAAAACGGCATGATAATTGCCGATCATATTATAAAAATAAATAAAAAATTACAACATATTATTATGTACGGATATCCCATGAAAGAAAAAAAGATGGTGGAAGTTATATGGATGACAGTGCCTATTAGTTGTGAATTATATAATATTTTTAGTATGATTTTAGGTGTTTTATTAAGTTTATTTAGCTTTAATTTGGTTGAATTTTAGTTTAAATGATTAAATTTGTGTTTTAAAAGGCTAATTGTTAGTTTTGGTATTTTTCAGGACCAAATTAAAGGACAAAGAACTTAATTGCAAGAAATGAAAAATTTTAGGTCAAATTCTTAATTTTGAGGAAATGAAGCTAGAAATTTTTACATTCAATCTAGAGATGTTTAAAGCTGTCATGAATGAAATTTTAAATGTTTGCGTATGAAGAAAATTAGGAAAAACAAGCTAAAGTGGAAGAATTGCAAATGATGCAGTAAACCTATACATGGTCATGCAAGGGAAGGCCAAATTCTTTGCATGGCCATGCATTACAAGAGTTGACCATGTACGGCTGTGCATGGGAAGGCCAAAAGCCTTACTTGGTCATGCAAGTCCAGTGAAAAGGAATGCACGACAGTGCATCAATTAGAGCTTCATCATGTTTGGCCGTGCAACAGAGTTTGACAGTTCAATGAAACTTTCAATTTTAGTAGAATTCTTTTCCTACTTTAATTCAAAAAGCTTTAGAAGTCAGTATTCCTTGTTTTTGGCTATAAATAATCGACAAGAACACCAGATCAACATCATCAATTAGAGAAAACACAACAAGCTTTAATTATGATTTTTTTTAGTTTTCTATCTAGTTTTCTTTAGTTAGTTTTTTACAGTAGTTTTCTATTTTCTTAGTTTGCTGTTCTTTCTATTTTAGTTGTTTTTTGCTCTTTTATTTTTATTATGAAGTAGTTTTTCTTCTTTTGCTAATGGATACTTGAAATCTTATATTTTCATTATGATGACTTGATTGAACTTTAATTTCAATATTAGTTGATTATTTCTTAGTTTTAAACATATTCTTATCTTTGATTGTGTTAAGATTAATTGTTGGTTTATTGATTCAATAAATGAGAATTAGTTTAGACATAGTTAATTATCTATATGTTCTTGGGTTAACTCTTTAGTATCAATGCATGATTGTTTTCTAGTTTTAAGATAATTATATATTGAAATTATTGATTAATATTGAGAGAGGATGAACTAAGAATAAATTAAAGTTGAATTTACTAGCAAAAGAGTTCAATGAATATTTAGGAAGTTAAAACTAGATTTTTATGCTAAGTGTTAGATTTGTCTATGAGTTTAATACTAAGAATAATATTCTTGCATAAAGATATCTGGATTTATTACTAGTTTTTCCATAATCATTGGTGTTCCTATTGAATTAAGTCATTAAAATGGAAGTTAAGGCGGATAGTTCCTTTATCAAGAGTATTTCAGTTATTATTTTATTTTTAATTCATGTTAGTTTAATTTAGTTTTTATTTTGTTTAATTATTTATTTAGTTTAATTTTTCCTTTAAATTGAAAACATTTAGGGAAACAATCTCAAATTAATTTAATTCATACATAAATATTCTTTTTAGCAATCCATGTTCCCTTAGGTACGATATTTGTGATTTTAATCTATATTTTTCTATATTACTAGCCGATCTAGTACATTTGCTAGACATTGATCAAGTTTTTGATGCCAATGCCAGGGAACAGCAGTGTTGTTTTTCTAATATCTTTGATTGTGTTAGTCTAAGATTTTATTTTTTATTTTGTTTTCGATTTGGTGATTGTTTTTTATAGGAAAATTTTGAGACATTCTTTAAGATGATGTCCAAAACTATGAGTTGTTCCTTTTGAAACAACAAATGAATGATTTAATAAGAGAAAGGAAAGAGATAAAGCTATTGCGTGCACAATCATAAACTCGTTATACACTACCTTTTGATGATTCTTTGAGTGCACAAATGAAAGAATTAAGGAGAGAGAATCAAGAATTGCATTATTCAAAAGAGGCTTGTAACTCCAAAAATCAGGTTCTTTTTTACTTGCTTTTAAGTAAGAAGAATCAATTTTGGATTGAAAAAGAAAAATTGAGGGCCACGCAAGAGGCTATTATCTTTGAAACTCAACACATTTGTGACTTGCTTATAAGGAAAGAGAGGAATTTTTATGCTGAAAAAGAGAAGTTGGAGGCTACATTAAGAAGTTAAGAGGAAAACTTTAGGATTTAAGAGAAAAAATTAAGGATTCAAGAAGAAAAGTTAAGGACTCTAGATGAGATAATTAAGAGTATAGAAAATTTACTAAGGGATTAAGAAAAGGGCATTAAAAAATTGGAATCTAAACTAGAACTCTTGAGTAGTTTAATGCAATTTCAAAGTGATAGTGGCAATGAGAAAGAAAGCAATCATTCATTAATGGTGGATATGAAAGAAAATGAACAATTCATCTATGAAGATAAGTCTTGTAGTTATTTGGAAGGTGTGTTAAGCCTCTTATGTAGAATTTATCACCAAAGGAGCAAGAAAGGAATAATTCTTAGGTGGAGACACTTTATTCAATCCGCTTGAAGAATTTATTTAGGTTAGAAGAGCCGGTAGAGTTTGTTCGAAATGAGCCAAAGAAGGAGTCATATTTTATTGAAGATATGGAGTTTCTAGTTTTGATAAACTATGACACATTTCTTCTACTAATGAAAGAAAATGAGGAGCAAAATCCGGAGAGACCCATATTTGGATCACAAGCTCGACCTCCCGAGAGTAACATGAGTCAAGCTGGGACTCAATAAACCAGAACTTCTCTAATTCTTCTCTTTAAATTTTCGTCAATTTTTTATGATTTATGTTTTGTATGTTATTTTCAATAATTTTTTTTGCTATATTTTTAGTTTTAAAGTTTAATCCATGTTTATTATATTTATTGGTTTATGTCCTTTAATTCATGAGTTTAAGATTTGGGTTTGAAAAAGAAGCTACTTATAATGATTTTTGTGCTTCATGATTGAATTTGAATTAGTAAGTACTTCTTGGGTAATTATTAGGACAATGTGATTTTTGAGGTAAGTGAATCACAACTTAATTGAACTTAATATGGTTTTATGTTTCTTGAGTTGTTTAGATGTGAGTTTGACTATAGTTGCTTGGTGCTGAGGAACTTAAAGAAAAACTTTGCATATGCTGAGCTAAGAGTGAACTTAATATGTAATTTAATTAATTGATAGATTTGCATATTGCTTGGCATAATTAAATTAGAGCTTGAAAAGAATTTAAAAAGAAAAGGCATAATTAAGTGAGTATGAGTAATGTTTTATTCATGTGGAGGTGTAACTGGGTTATGTGATTCAAAAATCAAAATTGATAGAGTTTCAGAAAAAATTGATTCAACTTTGATATAAATAAGTGCAAGTTTAATTCTGAGTTCATATTATTGATAGGAGTGATTAAATTGTTAACAGAATTAAGTTAAGACTTATGTTTTTTTCTGATGTTTTACTGGGAACTTTTAATTGTGTTTCATGATTGAATTTGAATTAGTAAGTACTTCTTGGGTAATTATTGGGACAATGTGATTTTTGAGGTAAGTGAATCACAACTTAATTGAACTTAATACGGTTTTATATTTCTTGAGTTGTTTGGATGTGACTTTAACTATAGTTGCTTGGTGCTGAGGAACTTAAAGAAGAACTTTGCATATGCTGAGCTAAGAGTGAACTTAATATGTAATTTAATTAATTGATAGATTTGCATATTGCTTGGCATAATTAAATTGGAGCTTGAAAAGAATTTAAAAGGAAAAGGCGTAATTAAGTGAGTATGAGTAATGTTTTATTCACGTAGAGTTGTAACTGGGTTATATGGTTCAAAAATCAAAATTGATAGAGTTTCAGAAAAAAAGATTTAGCTTTGATATAAATAAGTGTAAGTTTAATTTTGAGTTCATATTATTGATAGGAGTGATTAAATTGTTGACAGAATTAAGTTAAGACTTATATTTTTTCTGATGTTTAATTGGGAACTTTGAATTTTAAAAGAGCAATATCAAGGCCAGAAAATTATTTTTGGAGTTCAATGGTCATTTGCGCAACTATGCAAAGTATCGGCTTGCCCATCCGTGCAGTTGTGCACCAAAGTAGCCAGGCCATATGCTCTCACGCGTCTCCATACGTCCTCATACGTAACACCCTTTTCCCAGCTGTGCTGGCGCATGCTCTTTGTTTCTCCTCCTTGAGTGGCAGTCCACACCTAGGTACCCCTCCTTGCACGGCTGTGCATTCCCTTACTTCCACTTATAATTTTTTTTCCTTCAATTTTTTTCTTCCTTTCTTTCTTCTTCTCATTGCTTGTCGCTCCACCGCCCTAACGCAACACTATCCCACATCACCTGCACTCTCCTGCCTCCTTCCTTATTGCCACCCTTTCCCTTTTCTTCCCTCTACCATCCCTTCCACCACTCCCCTTACTCATTGACTCACTTATACACACATCTCACTCATTCAAGCACACACCTCCACTTAGAAACTCAGAGTTTAAATTTATTTTTTACATCATTTCCCTCCTCATTGATTCAAGTAAGAACACTATCACTTGTTTAATATTGCACTTTACTTTTGTTTATTTCTTGCATTGATATTGAATAACTAAGTGCTAATATGATTGCTCAGAATTTGATTTAGGGATTCAAAATAAGGTTTTGGGTAGAATATTTTTACAGAGTTTCTCATTGCTTTAAAGCTTAGAGCCCAGGGGTGCTGCCCCTCAAGAACTCCATAAGGGGCATCACCCCTTAACCCCGCCCACTAACCAGCCAGTGGACCACTGTGTTATCTAATCCTAATGCATTAAATTTCATTCAAGTCATTAATCGACGGTCTTGATCCATCATTTTTATACATTTAGTTGAACATGATTTGAGATGACTTGATTTTCATTAATGTATTTATAATGCATGGCATGGATAATTGAGATTCTTATGATGAAGCATGTTACACTTCATTTCTCACTCAAGCACACACTTTTCTGCTAAGGCAAACACACTTCATTTTGCATTTGTATGATTTACTTGCTAAGCTTAATTCGAATAAACTGGTGTGGCTTCATTATTCTTGAACATAAGTTTCTTAGAGCTTGATTTTTGGTTATGTTGTCATTGTATTACTCTTAGCTACTTATTATTTGAGATTGAACTTTATTGTTGGCTTGATATAGGTTGAGTTCGTATTTAAATTGGCTTATTTTATTTTATGCTTACCATGACTAATCGACATCTTTCTCTTCCTTTTATTTAAGCCCAACCATCACCAATTTGCTTTAAACTTGAGATTATGCATTCACACACCATCCTTTATGTAACATTTTGTTATTATGCATTTAGCATTCAAACATGTTTGGCCTAGTTACATCTCTTCATTTAGTTACCATGATTATTTAGCCTTGGTTCTTTGTTTGCACTATCATTTTAAGTCAAGTGTGCGCTTGCACTAGGTACATTTCTCTTTGGAACTTACTTGTTCTTCAGAAATTATGCAGTGAGTTGATACTTTCTGCTTTGCTGAGGAAAGAAAAATTTTAAAGAGGGGGATAGAGCTCAACTAGGCTAGATTTTGAAGATCAAATTAAGGAAGTTCTCTTACTATGCTCAATTTCTTACTCATGAATTTTGTTAGTTATTTTGTTTTTGTAACACCCTATACCCAGTCTGGTAAACAAACTGGATACAGATTTCAAAAACTGGTTTTTGCTCTGAATATTACTAAATCAATATAATTTAAGCTTAACTTATCAATTCCTAAATTCTTTACTCTAAATTTTACTAAAAATTTTAGCAGAACCTCCCCTAAATATTCACAGCCTCCTGTAGACAAAATACAAAGATAGCACTTCTAAAATCAATTATTGAGTTCCACAACCTCACTTAAACTCCTATACAAAATTTTCCCATCCTCCTCAGTAATAATAAAGTTACTCTACTTGTCACTATATCACTATTTCAATACTCAAATATTTAGTTCTCAATAATGTTTATACAAAATGTTATCACATGACTGTGCTAATATCACAATATTGAATCTCAACTAGATATTTATAAAATTACACTTAAATTATAAAATCTTAACTCCTGTGTACATGCTAAAATTTCAAAATACAAAAATAACATAAATAAAATACTTTGTGTCCTTAATCGCCCATAAATCTAGTTGCAACTACCTATGAAAGTTTCCTTCATTTGTACTGAGCATACTGAACATCGGATAAACCTACGCCCGAAAAAGAAAAATCACGCGCTAAGCTAAAAGCTTAGTGGTGACTACCAATTTTATTTATCAAATTATATATATGCAATGTAATTAACATTTTCATATATATTTTGTTAGAATTTATCGATTACAAGCATCTCATACATCAGCAGAATTTAAAATTTTTAACCAATAGATCTAATCTTGCCATGAATTTACAATATACATATTAATGGGAACAAGAAAAATCACCTTTAATTTTTGTTGAGCAGTTGATTTTCCTTCCACCGGGTTTTCGCAAACCATAATGTCCAAAATCGAACACCTCCAATGAGTAATCCACACTAAAGAAGGATTGAATGAACCAACTAAGGAAGAAAACAAGGCCTGGCCAAAATTCCCTAGATGCTAGAAAGGGAGGTGGCGGCTATGGTTGAGAGAAAAGAGAGAAAATGTTTTCTCTTAATTGTTCACACTTAACCCTAATACCCTGTCACTTGGATTTTTATAGTTAGCTTAAAAATCTAAATTCATAATAGGATGGGGCTCTTTAAAATTTTTGGAAAAATATTAATTGGGCTTCTGGAATTATTAATAATTTATTTAGGCTCAATTAAATCTAATTTATGCCATTTCACAAAAGACTATGCACAAAACCCACAAACTAGGCCCTTTGTGCATATACTTAGATTTAATTACCCAAATGAATTTCAAATCCAACCAAATTAAATATGTAGGCTCCATAACACTTATGAAATATATTTAATTTATTTTGGTCCAAGAATTAGAACTCTAAGGCCTTCTGTTTGTAGTTGGTGTGTAACCTTTCCTTTAGAGGGTTTTTGCGCCAACTTCACTTCTTTGGGCTTTTTTAATTCCTCCAATGGATCTATTAATTATTATATCATCCCTATAATACTTATATTCCAATAATAATTAATTATAAAATATATTATTTCAATTAGATCCATTTTATAGAATATTTCTAAAAAGTTCTGCATACAAGTTTACTTGATCATAATTAATTAAACTCTTTAATTAATTATTCTCTTATTCACTTCTCTATCCCCATAATAATATCAAATATTATTATCCTTGTCATTTTAACATTTTATCCTTTTCTCATATGTGTGTGACCTATTGGGTTCCTATTGATATTGGTAGTATAATATGTAATTGTGAGTTCTATTCAAAATTCACATGATTTAAACTCCTTTAAATCATTTTATCAATCCATATTGATATTTATGATACATTATTATACAAATCATGATTGGGCTCTAGCTAGACATCATGACTACCCAAATATTAGGAAAGTCAAGTGGTTTGACTATACCCTTCAATAGAACAGTTATCGTGTAATTACTCCTTTCACCACTCTTATCTCAATTAGATTCTGAGTATGGATTTCTATCAACTCATATAAATCTAATTACGTATGCTCTATTAATTTAACCATTGTTTCCAAAATTCTCTTCATGGATCTCTATCCATCTTGGCATATTACTTTGGCCAGAGATTCTCTGAACAAGGCAATTATAGAATCATGCGAGATAACTTCCCTTAATAAATCTGGGATGGTGAATCCTTTGTCAATCACTCAACTATCTTCAAGTAGGTCATGATAGACCCAACCTCCTAACTATGTTCACCCCCAGTTGGAAGTAATCATTTATGGAGTCAAAGTATACCACTTGCTACTTAAGATAACTTTGGTGATCTCAAGTCTAAGGATACTTGCATAACTGCTATGAAGAGATTCCTCACTGACATAGATTTAATATCCATGTGAGGATTCTCTTTGCAGGTCTCTAATGAACTTGTTCTTCTAACAAGCATCCACATGTTAGCTTTGATTATCTTCCATAATCACAGTTATGAGAACCATTGCTTGAACCATTCAAGAAGCGTAACATATGCTAGTCTGTCCGAATTAACAATGTCCTATCTTGTTAATTTATGACTGGGGATATTTAGATAATAACATATTTGTATACAATAGACACCTCATATCATGAACACTTTCATAATTTTCTTTCCACTGTGTTTATAATATCAAGGACTTCATTTATTAATTTAAGATTTACAAACTCATGTATTTAAATATAGTATTAATAAATGAATAACGCCTTTTATTAAGAATATACATTCATACATATGAAATTCATCCCTTTTACATGGGCTATAGGGCATACTCTCTAACAATCTCCCACTTGCACTAGAGCCAATCACTCATATATCTCAAACCCATGCTATTTATATGGTGATCGTGCTTTATCTGGGAAAGTGGTTTAGTGAGGGGATCCGTCACATTATCATCTGTAGGGACCCTTTCTATTTTCACATCATTTCTAGCTACTATTTCCCTTATGAGATGGTAGCGTCTAAGAATATTCTTGGATCGTTGATGAGAGCGTGGTTCCATTGCTAGCGCAATGGCTCAATTGTTGTCACAATATAGAGGAATTGGATCAACAATGCTAGTTACCACTCTTAGTTCAGATACGAAGTTTTTGATCCATACTGCTTTTTTGGCTGCTTTCGAAACAGCAATGTACTCGGCTTTTGTCGTGAAATCAGCATTTGTTTCTTGTTTGAAACTCTTCCAACTAATTGCCCTTCCTCCCATTATGAACAATAACCAGATTGTGATTTACATTTATTCTTGTCAGATTGAAAGCTGGCTTCTGTATATCCACTTACTTCCAAACTACCCTCTCCATATACCAAGAATATATCCTTAGTCCTTCTTAAGTACTTAAGGATATTCTTGACAGCTTCCCAGTGTTCCTCTCAAAAATTGGATTGGAATCTGCTTGTGCACTCAAAGCAAATGCTACATCTGGATGTGTACATAACATAGCATACATGATAGAACCAATTGCCGATGCATATGGTATTCTATTCATGCTCTCTCTATCTTATAGTGTCTGCAGACACATAGACTTAGAAAGGTGTTTCCCATGCACCATGGGTATAAACCCTTTCTTAGAGAGATCCATATTGAATCTTTTCAATACCTTATCTATATATGTACTTTGAGAAAGACCTAGCAACCTATTGGATCTATCTCTATAGATCCTTATTCCTAAAATATAGGATGCTTTTCCAAGATCTTTCATGGAGAATTGCTTGGATAACCATATTTTAACAAATTGGAGAAGAGAAATGTCGTTTTCCATGATCAATATGTCATCCACATATAGAACTAGAAAGACAATTGCACTCCCACTGACCCTTTTATATACACAAGGTTCATCTTCATTCTGTGAGAAACCAAACTCTTTGATTGTCTCATTGAATCATATGTTCCAATTCCTAGAGGCTTGCTTCAATCCATAAATGAATCTTTGAAGCTTGCATATCTTTTCGCCATTTCCTGATGTGAACCCTTTTGGTTGTGTCATATACATATCCTCAGTCAAATTTTCATTTAGGAAAGCTATCTTCACATCCATTTGCCAAATCTCATAATCATAATGAGCTGCAATGGCTAAAAGTATTCTTATAGACTTAAGCATCGCTACAGGAGAAAAGGTTCCATCATAATCAATACCTTCTTTTTAACGATAGCCTTTTGCTACTAAGCGAGCTTTATAGGTAACCATATTACCTTCCATATCGGTCTTCTTTTTGAAGACCCATTTGCACCCTATGGGTTTTATTCCTTCAGGTGGTTAAGTTAAAGTCTATACTTTATTCTCATATATGAAGTCCATTTCAGACTGTATAGCCTTAAGCCATAAATCATGTTCTGAACTGTTCAAAATTTCTTGATAGTTTGTAGGCTCATTATTCTCTACTACAGTTATGCCTCTATCTGAATCAATATGAAATCCATATCTCATAGGGATATAACATATCCTAGTAGATCTTCAAGGATTTTTTATATAATAATGTTCAACTGTAATCTCATCATTATGAAATTCAGTTTCGGGTTCAATCGGTTGATCTACTTCTATTTGTGGGTCTTAAACTTCACCAAGTTCAATTTTACTCCCACTGTCCTCTTGTAGGAGAAATTCTCTTTCTAAGAAGAAAACATGCCTTGAAACAAACACCTTTTGTTCTAAGGGATGGTAGAAATAATATCCAAATGTTTCTTCTAGATATCCTACAAATAAACATTTGTCAGACTTAAAATCTAGTTGGTCTGACATTGTCCTCTTCACATAAACAGGACAACCCCATACTTTCATATGAAAAAGTGTGGGTTTCTTGTTATTCCACATCTCATATGGAGTAACATCAACCGATTTATTGGGAACTCTATTTAACACATAAACAACAGTTTCTAGTGCATATCCCCAAAAGGACTTAGGCAAGTCTGCTTGGCTCATCATGGATTGAACCCTATCTAATAGTGTTCGATTTCTCCTCTCAGATACACCATTGTGTTGTGGTGTATATGGTGGAGTCCATTGAGATAAAATCCCATTATCTCTAAGATAATCTTGAAATTCTTGGCTTAAGTATTCTCTACCTCGATCTAATCTAAGTGTTTTAATACTATTGCCAAATTGCTTCTCTACTTCATTTTTGAATTCTTTGAACTTTAAATGCTTCTGATTTATATTTCATTAGATAGATATATCCAAATCTGGAGTAATCGTCTATGAAAGTAATGAAGTAAGAGTAACCTCCTCTAGCATGTGTAGTCATCGGACCACATACATTTGAATGTATTAAGTCCAAAACCATTTTAGTTCATTCTCTTTTACCAATAAAGGGAGCTTTTGTCATTTTTCCCAATAAACATGATTCACATGTATCAAATGATTCATAATCAAATGATTCCAAATCACTTGACTTGTGTAATTTGGTCATGCGTTTCTCATTTATATGTCCTAAATGACAATGCCATAAATATGAGGTATTTAGATTATCTTGTTTTCTTCTCTTGGTATCCACCTTATGCACTTCTTTAATTAAATCAAAAACAAATATACCATTATCAATGATAGCTTTTGCATAAAAATATTATTTTTAAAAATGTAACAACACTTTTCCTTTAAAGAAATGTCATAATCGTTTAATAAACAACTGAAAGAAATAATACTTTTGGATAAAGCTGGAACATAATAACAATTATTTAATTCCAATATTAATCCACTTGGAAGAGGCAAATGGTAAGTCCCCACAACTGTTGTAGAGATGTTTTGTCCAGTAGCTGGCTGCAAACATATTTCTGCCTTTCCAACTCTTCTAAAGCTTCTAAGCCCCTGTAGATTATTACACAAATGAAATCCACATCCGGTATCTAATACCCAAGATTGTTTTGAAGCAATAGAATAAGTATTAATTTCAATCACATGAATACCTGAAGTATAAGCATCAGCTTGCTTCTTCTCCTTGAGAGAATCTAGATAGGCCTTGCAGTTACGCTTCTAATGACCATCTTTTCCACAATGGAAGCAAGTTCCTTTGGGATTCTCTTTCTTGGAAACCTTCTTCTTAGAGATCCCACCATTCTTTGTTTGTGCCTTGGTTATCTTTTTCTTCTTTTGCTTCTTGCCTTTTGCAGAAGTGACAACCATGACACTTTTTGAATCCTTATTGAAGGATCCATTAGCTATTTTGAGCATGTTGATTAACTCGGAAATGGTTACTTGGATCTTGTTCATGTTGAAGTTAAGCACGAAAAGTGCATAACTTGGAGCCAACGAGTACAAGATTAAATCTATGTATAGATCATTATCCATTACATAGCCAAGTCTACTCAAATGCTCAATATACCCATACATCTTCGATGCATGAGTAGCAGCCGAAGTGCCCTTCACCATTTTGTAGCTAAATAGAGCTCGAGCAATCTCATATTGCTCAGTTCTAGCCTGAGAAGAATAAAGCTCCTCTAAATGCAAAATGATGGTTCTAGCATCCATCATCTCATGTTGCTTCTGAAGCTCCGAGGACATAGGACCCAGCATCAAACATGCTGCTGCTTCACCATCCTCCATGTATTTTTGATAAGTGCTCTTGATCTCATCAATGGCATCATCTGATAAAAGTGGCGGTGGATCTTTATCCAAGACATAATGGAGCTTTTCAGCTCTGAGAAAAATTCTCACTTGCCTGATCCAATCAGAATAGTTGCTGCCAACTAGCTTGTTATCCAAAATTGATCGTATATTAATGTTTGATGTGCTCATGATGATGACCTAGATGTGAAAAAGAAAACATATGAGAGTATGTTCATATAAATGTGTGCATTAAATAGGTCTTTAATTAATCCATTTACTCCTATTATTTTATTGCGAATTAATAGCCCTCACTATTTAATCTAAGAAAACCCAATGGTTTTCTTAGTGGGCTAATATCCAATCCTTAATATGAAATTTAACCTTGACTGTGGTCAACAAATCAAACTCCATACCCTTGAAAGGTAGGTATCTCTATACCAATTGTGTCTCTACACAACTATTGGATCATTAAGTTATCAACTCTTGATACATGCATATCATATATGCATTCCCTAATCTTGCCTCTAAAACCATTAGCCTTGACTGTGGTCAACAAGCTAATGGGCTAGCTAAGATGACCCATTTAATTAGATTCGAACATATTCGATATAATGTGAGCTTGACTGTGGTCAACAACCCACACTATAAAAAACTCTGGTTCTCTTCAAATTAATGGAAGGCTTATATACCTTAGTATTATTATAAGGGATTTTAGTTAATTAAGTCTCATCATACATGGTTGGCATACATTGGTATGCATCCTATATCTATCTCATAAATATAAGCATACAAATATGGTATAGTTATGGACTTTACTACATTGATTTACTCAAGCCAAAAGGGAAATCAAAAGGTCACACCTAAGTAGTATGCATGATTCAAACAAGTAAAATAATTACATTATCTTCAAACTTGTTGGATCTCCATCCGGCCCATTTTGCTCCTTGATAGTGGTCCCCATCTCTATTTCTAATTATAATCTAAGTAATCTAATTATATATTACAATTTGAAAAATAAATACAAACCAAAAACAAGTAGCCAGGACATGAAAGTTCTCATTGGGCCGAAACATGCATTATGCTCAATCACATTGGGCCTTTGTCCATAACTATCCATCATGCCAATCATACACCCTTATATGCATTTCTAATGCATAAAATATAACATATAATGGATTACTAACTTTGTTTCAACTCTTGAAACTTGCTTTTGAGTTATTTTAATAATGTGATCAAATTAGAAAACTTTTTCATTTTGGAAACTTCCATTTTAGGAAACCTTTTTGCATGCATGTGTTCTTGCTTTAATAATCAATCCAATTGATTATTAATTAATTATCAATTGACTATTTAATTAATTAATCATATTAAATAATTAAAAAATTAATTTTGGGCTTAAAACAAGGGTGGGCCGAAACGCACACAATAAAACCCTAAAATGTGTTCATACACAAACTAGTTTTATGTTTATTAGACCATTTAGGCCTTTTGAAATTAGCCAAGCCCACTCTAGCCCTTAAACCCATTAATAAACTTAATTATAGTTTATAATATTTAATTTAAATCAGCTCCTTGGGCTCACTAAGTCATTCACTAATTTAAATCAAGTTCGTAAACATAATTAATCTCATTAAGTGATTTTAATGAATTAAAATTAATCCAATTAATTCAAGGCCCATTTTAATTAATCCAATTAATTAAAAACACATTAATATATTAGATATATCAGATTTAGAAGATTAAAAATCGTTCTAAACATGAACACACGAAGAACACACGAAGAACACCAATTTATCAAACTTTTCGACTACTCCAATTTTCATGCAAAACTTGCTCGATTTTAATTTTGTTTGATCCTATGGCTTAATATCACATATTAAACAAATAAATTATCATCAAAATAATCTTAGAGTGGATCAATAAAAAATTAATTTATAACAGCCCTAAACTTTTATTGAAAAATAAAACCCTACACGCCATTCACAATGGTTCTTTTCTCAAAAGAATCATTTTATTTTTCGTTTTATATATTTGATCACATATATCCAAAAATCAATATTTCTCATTCATGAACAATAAAATATGATATTTTAAATTTCATGAAATTAATAACTCAAAAACAAAAACTATTTCGCAAAAAAATATAGAATTGTAGATTCATGGCAAAATCGAGGCTCTGATACCATGTTGGAATTTATCGGTTACATGCATCTCATACATATGCAAAATTTAAAATTTTTAACCAATAGATCTAATCTTTCCATGAATTTACAATATACATATTAATGGGAATGAGAAAATTCACCTTTGATTTTTGTTGAGCAGTTGATTTTCCTTCTCATCGAGTTGTCGCAAACCATAGTGTCCAAAATCGAACACCTCCAATGAGTAATCCACACTAGAGAAGGATTGAATGAACCAAATAAGGAAGAGAACAAGGGCTGGCCGAAATTCCCTAGATGATAGCAAGGAAAGTGGTGGCTAGGGTTGAGAGAAAAGAGAGAAAATGTTTTCTCTTAATTGTTCACACTTAACTCTAATACCCTGTCACTTGGATATTTATAGTTAGGTTAAAAATTCAACTTCATAATAGGATTGGGCTCTTTAAAATTACTAGAGAAATATTAATTGGGCTTCTGGAATTATTAATAATTTATTTGGGCTCAATTAAATCTAATTTATGCCCTTTCACAAAAGACTATGCATAAAACCCACAAACTAGGCCCTTTGTACATATACTTAGATTTAATTATCCAAATGAATTTCAAATCCAACCAAATTAAATATTTAGGCTTCATAACACTTATTAAATATATTTAATTTATTTTGGCCCTAGAATTAGACCTCTAAGGCCTTCTGTTTGTAGCTGGCGTGTAACCCTTCCTCTAAAGGGTTTCTGCGCCAACTTCACTTCTTTGGGCCTCTTTAATTCCTCCAATTGATCTATTAATTATTATATAAGCCCTATAATACTTATAGTCCAATAATAATTAATTATGAAATACATTATTTCAATTAGTTCCATTTTATAGAACATTTCTAAAACGTTCTGTGAATAATTTTACTTGATCATAATTAATTAAACTCTTTAATTAATTATTCTCTTATTCACTTCTCTATCCCCATAATAATATAAAATATTATTATCCTTATCATTTTATGATTTTATCCTTTTTTCTCTATATGTGTGTGACCTATTGGGTTCCTATCCATATTTGCAGTATAATATGTAATTGTGAGTTCTATTCAAAATTCACATGATTTAAACTCTTTAAATCATTTTATCAATCCCTATTGATATTTATGATACATTATTATACAATTCATGATTGGCCTCTAGCTAGGCATCATGACTACCCAAATATCAGGAAAGTCAAGTGGTTTGACTATACTCTTCTATAGAACAGTTACCGTGCAATTACTCCTTTCACCACTCTTATCTCAATTAGATTCTGAGTATGGATTTTTGTCAACTCATATAAATTAATTATGTATGCTCTATTAATTTAACCATTGTTTCCAAAATGCCCTTCATGGATCTCTATCCATCTTGGCATATTACTCTGGTCAGAGATTCTCTGAACAAGGCAATGATGCAAGATAACTTCCCTTAATAAATCTGGGATGGTGAATCCTTTGTCAATCACTCAACTATTTTCAAGTAGGTCATGATATACCTAAACTCCTAACTATGTTCACCCCCAGTTGGAAGTAATCAGTTATGATTCAAAGTATACCACTTACTACTTAAGATAACTTTGGTGATCTCAAGTCTAAGGATACTTGTATAACCGCTATGAAGAGATTCCTTACTGATATAGTTTTAATATCCATGTGAGGATTCTCTTTGTAGGTCTCCAATGAACTTGTTCTTCTAACAAGCATCTATATGTTAGCTTTGATTATCTTCTATAATCATAGTTATGAGAACCACTACTTGAACCATTTAAGAAGCATAACATGTGCTAGTCTGTCCGAATTAACAATGTCCTATCTTGTTAATTCTATGACTAGGGATATTTAGATATTAACATATTTGCATGCAATAGACACCTGATATTATGAACACTTTTATGATTGCCTTTGTACTTTGTTTATAATATCAAGGACTTCATTTATTAATTTAAGATTTACAAACTCATGTATTTAAACATAGCATTAATAAATGAATAATACCTTTTATTAAGAATATAAATTTATACATATGAAATTTATCCCTTTTACATAGGCTCTAGGGCATACTCTCTAACATATTTACCAGTTCATAAATTTCATAAGGACTGTAAGTTCTCATCTATAATGCATACAAACATCGAGCAGTTAGAGAAACAAGGCTTTATTTTCAATTTCAAACCCTTATGTTATTACTTAACTACTTTTACCTTTATCTAATTTATAATCAATAAGATAATTTTTTCATAATATTTAATTATTTTAATCTCAGTTCATAAGTTATTCTATTATATATTCTACTATAATTGGTATCAAAATATATGCACGTATGTCATGCCTCAACAACTACTTATATTTAATACAACATCATAACATACATAATTCCATACATCTGGTTGGCAAATCATTTATATTACTATTTCAAATAACACTTCATAGTTTAATTATATCTAATTATCAGAACTAAGCGAACAAGCTTTATTAGCATACACTCCTACATATATATGTATGTTTACATTTTTGTTTCTTATATCATTTATTACTTAGGTAAATTATCAATCATAATATCATATTGATACTCCCATACAATTTACAAGTCTTATCCGCTTGCCACCTTGAAAGATGCCTGTCCGCTTTTGGGTCTAGGTCCATCCTAGGTTACTCACGATTTTCATATGTTTATATATCATAAGGCATTTCATGATTTACTTTAAAGTTCATACTATACTTGTCACTTCCTAATATTAAGAAGTTTGTAATTATATTTATATTCAATATTAATACTCAATTTGAGGCTTATGATGCTTTACTACATTAACTTATCTTATTTCTCACTTCATTTAACTTTTACTCATTTTATAATGTTTTAGTGCTGTAATTATTCTTTTACTTTGTTTACTTAAATAATTTACGATTTCACCCATAGTTATCAATAGTAGGACACCACTAGATTGGATAAGCAGAATAGAAAATCCCATAGTCTAAAGGGACCATACCACTAGGGTACGATACTCTACTCCAATACAAATGCATCATCAAGGTATTAGAGTTGCTCAACGGTAGGTAATAGGCCCCAACGATATTGTCCGCTTTGCCACCTTGAAAGATGTTTGACCTTTTTTGGGTCAAGTCCATCCCAGGTTACGCACGATTTTCATACGTGTATATGACTATCACATTTAGTACAATATCAGAATGAGCCAGCTAATATCAATCCCATGCCATATCAATAATGGTGATAGAAGTAGTAACAGAAGCAATAATCCGTAGGTAAGTGCCCCTATGGCTAGCCATACTATCCTAAAGTCCCGGTTACCCACTGAACACTAAGGGCAATAAAACTTATTATATTTCCATAGTTTTCCGTCATTCTCATCAATAGCATTATAATAATTATTTTGTGTTCACATATACATTGTTATAGATTCGTTACCCATCACATTCTTACATATGCATTTAATATTATAAAGTTTCATCAAAATCATCATTTCTCTTCACTTTATCTTTCAGCCACTTAATATAGTTAGCTTTGTAAATTATTTCTTCTTCCTTTATCACATCACATTTAGTTTTATAATCATTTTATGCTATAATATAGGGATTTACATTAAATTTAGGTAAGAAATTTAAAGTTTCCTTAACTTAGTACATTATGTAACATATACATAATTATGTATACTTTCTCAATTTCCATATGAGCTTGATATTTAATAATATTTCACATTATTGTTATGTTGTTATACATACTAATCACATTACATTAACATTATCACGATTTAATTTCCACTCTTTTCAGTGTACACATGGTATATCTCATATTTATGCACATAATATTATAAAGAATATAATCAAAATATACCATTTAATGTCATGTACTTCATAATGTTCTACTTTGCCATTTTTTAATTAACTGATTATTAAGTATAATTCTTATATCATATGTCACCTTATGATTCTTATACACTAAGTTCATAGTCACCTTATGCCCTTATCATGATTTTGACTATATATAATATAATCTAATTCATGCAATTATTCTAGGACATTATTTAAAATATATTACACATTTTTCTTTCTGTAAACAGTATATAGAAATACATTATCTTATTATGATTACCAAACACTTTCTTTAATGTTTCTTGGTTTCTCACTTAATTTATCCAAAATGCATTAATCCATTAAGTGGTCCAATTAATAGACACATATGTATATATATTTATATAAAATGAATTCAATCCTTGCTTTAATATAACTGACTTTACAATAAAGAGATTTTCTAATTATGAATCTAAATATTTATTACTAACCAATAATTTAAATTAGGTATGCCTATTATCACACATATATTTACACTTGTGATAACTACTTTACTATCCAAATCATAAGTGTATTATCCATTTACCTTACTTTATGATTTAGTTAACTTCCTAATTTTAATTTTATATATATATATATATATATATATATATATATATATATATATATATATATATATATATATATATATATATATATATATATATATATATATTCCCATTTTTTTAGCCCAATCACAATTTTGTCCAAATCCAAATTTATATATATCACAAAATCTTAAGGGGAAATTTTTAAATGCTTAATTTCCTACTATCATGGCTAGCAAAACTAACAAAATGTGACCCAAGTCGTTCATACATTTCTAATCACTTAACTAGGTGGCCAATATGACTTTTATATTGATATAATTTACTAGACCTAACTATTCTACTTAAACAGTACCTTTAATCCACATCATATTCTCTTTTAAATACAATTAATTCATTAATCAATTATTATAGGTAGAATAAGAATTTGCTAAATTTTATAATTTTAAAGCTTACATACAAATTTATTGGTAATAATCTTACATACTAAATTTCCAAGTATATTTGCTTAAAGTCTGCATCAGTCCTCTAATAAAATTTAATACTTATACTCTCATGCCTTTATCATCCACAAATTAACTATAAATACAACGAAAATTTTTATCACATCTTACCATAAATTTTTCTTCCTAACATCTAATTTACAATTAATTCAAATCAAACACATCAAAATTAATCTTTGATTCCCATAAACCAAATTTTTATAACCAATAATTTATATATTTAATTTAATTAAATTTTCAAAAATAAATGTGGTAATCACATACCATTTAGTGTCGAATTTTTGAATTTTTTGCTTAAATCTGCCTGGCATTGTTCTTATCAGATCAGTGATCAGAGTTTTATTAATGATGATTCGACACTGCCACCTTATAGATCAGGATCCCCAGATTCCATTTTTGGTGGTCATGCGCCCCAACACTTCACCGTTTGGTCGAAAATTGCCATTGAATAGCCGACATCATTCTTTCTGATCTGCTCACTGCCAGCAATGGGTGTTGATCGATGGGTACTGGGGTGAGCACCTCAACTTCGGGAACTTACCAATGCTACTTGTCTCACTGACAGTCACCGTGGATCACCAAAGAAATAAAGAGATGAGCTTTAATTTGGGAAAAGGAAAGAGGGAACCAATAGGCGCTAGACGTCGTAGTTGATGGCGATCAGGCAGCGATGATGATGAGGTGGTCACCGACGATGCTCAATGTCCCTAAACGGTGGAAGGAGGTGGTCTGACTCCTCTCTGCTCTTCTCGATTCTCTTTTCTTCTTATTTTTTTCTTTCTTTTTGTACCTCATACTCTTTTATCAATTTATGGCCACACATATTATTACCCAAAATATCTAGGAACCTTTTTTTTTAGATAATTATTTCTTTTATTATTATTATTATTATTATTATTATTACTATTATTATTATTATTATTATTAATTCAAAAACCAATTAAATTTTTGCTAAATTTATACCACTGTCTACCTAATTCGAAACATTATTTACAAATTAAATTATTATTGATCAACTTAAACTCAGGGCATTACAGTTTTAGTCGATTTGTTTTTGTTTTAGTTGTTTATTTTTATTTTTAGTTTGCATGTTAGTTAAGTAGGTTTAATTCATTTATCATATATTGTACATTTAGCTTAGTTCGCCCTAATTTTTTCTCAAAATTCTCAACATATTGAATTTTAATTTAGAATGTGCTATGCTTAAAATTCTTGTTTAGCATTAAGACAAACATGTTGCTTAATATTTTTTAAAATCCATAAATTGTTTTTAGTTTTTGTTATTTATTTTACAAAAAATATTTAAAAACTATTTTTCTATTTGTTTTTAAAAAATATTCTAATATCCATTAATACATATTACACATATAGATAATCTAATTATTAATATTAAATAATAAATATTTAAAAAATTCAAAATTTAAAATATATTACATTAAAAAATCATAATATGGTGGTAGTGGTGGTAGCGACGGTAGAGGCAGTAATGGCAATGGCAGTAGCAGTATGGTGGTGGCAGCGATGGTGGTAGCAGTAACGATAGTCTGGTGGTGGTGGTGTGACAGTAGTAGAGATGGCAATGCAATTGCAGTAGTAGCGATGATGGCAACGACAGTAGCAGTAGCCGACAGTGGTGGTAGCAATGATGGTGGTGGTGGCGACTGTGTGGTAGTGGTGGTGGTGCTAGTAGTAGTGTGGTGCTGGTAGTGGTGGCAAAGATGGCAGCGGCAATGGTGGTGGCAACAATGGTGGCAACGACAATGATGGTGTGGTGGTGGTGGTGACAGTAGCAGTGTGGTGGCGATGGTGATATGCTTTTTCTAAAAGCTTAAATACCGCAAGTATACGGTGTACCGATTATAGTACTTCAGATATCGATCCCACGAGGAATGTTGATTAACATTGTACACTATTACTACTTGATTTTAATCTTGTTTACAATGCTCATTAATTTGCAAGTTAAAATTATTATTAAAACTATACTACACTAAATTAAATATTATTCTACTTTAATGATAATCTGAGAAGACTTATTAATATAATGAATATAACATATACATAATTATGGAATTTGATCTCTTTCTCTTATTTATAATTCAATCTTTATCATGCAAGCCAAGTTGGAATAATGTTCTATGTCGCAGCTCTCGCATCTAGACTAGATTATGCCTTAAACATGCATTTATGGTTCTAAATCGCAGCTCTCGCATCTAGACAAGAATTACATAAACACACATTCAAAGAATAAAACCAACCTATAACAACTATCTCCACATGTGATCTCTCAAACTATGCTTTGATAATGAATTTCCTATTAACTTTCAATAAGACGTTGCTCTCGCTAACTCCCTTATTTATGTCCATTATGTTGATTTTCAGAGAAGGAATTGCACATTGAAGGTCGTCTTCCTTAACTTGTAATGATACTAATAAACTTTTAATAGCAAATACTACATATAAAGATAAATGAAAGAGAAATGAATATATATATGAATAACAACAATCAAATTGCTAAAAAGAATTCATAATAATAACAAAGAAGAAGTAAAGATTAGAAATAGAAGAAGGGATCTCTCAACCATTCTTCCTTTCACCAAGTATAGTCTTCTTCATTGTATTTGCCTTCTCTTCAAGCCATAAAACTAAAACTAAAACTAAAACTAAAACTAAAACTATTATTCTCTAATTACACTTTCAAATAATAAAAATAAATGATAGATTGATTCCTCCTTTTTTGATTATAACTTCTAGGGTATTTATAGATTTTTCAAACATTATGTCCCTCTAAGTGCCTCTCCATAGGTATGCAACCCTTGGTGAAAAGTCATGCCTCTTTAAAATTTGATTTTAAATTTAAATTGCATAACCACCATTTATATTTATAACTTCCTTGCCAAGCATTGTGACCCTTCAAGCACCTTTCCATAGCAACATAACTCTTCAAGTATCCCTCTAGAAGTATACATCATTTGGTGAAGAGTGGTGTCCCTTTGAAGTGCCTTTTAAACATGAACTGCCTATCACCGCCTCCTGTCGCGATCGCGGCACCTGTCGCGCTCGCGACGGGACACGCTTCCCTTGTCGCGCTCGCGGTACCTGTCGCGCTCGCGACAGGGCTTCTTCACAATTTTCTCCCTTTTTCTCCTACATACACAACTTGATAAAAATACATTAAACACACCTAATTCTAACATAATTTAATACAACTCAATATTATTTTGGTAATAAAATATGGATTAAATATGAGCTATTTAGGCTCATATCACACCCCCATACTTAAACTTTTGCTTGTCCCCAAGCAAAACTTACCAAACAAGCAAACAATACAATCATATAATTTTGGAGCTCATATTTATATTTGGCAAATATTTGAAAACACCATGCAGAAACTCTCATCTCTTTACAAATTTTATCCAAGTTTGCAAAGTCTCAAACAAAACCATTCGCCATTAAACTTAAACAACCATGCACATTTAGAAAATTATGAAGTAGCAAAGCACAAGAATGTATGAACTTAAGAACTTGAATATCTTAACACATGTAAACATTATGTAACACCAAATGTTGCCTAAAGTAGTTCTTACTCAAACACTATATTCTTAAAGCACTTATTCACTAAATGTGTTTATGGGTTAGTGTTTCTCTCATCCCTTGAACATGCCATTGACTACCATAAGCTTGTAATTAGTAAACATCTCCACTACTAGTATAAAATAATACATGAAATCAAAAGGGTCTTATAAGGGTTGTAGCTTGGCTTAGGTTAAGGTAGGATAATTTTGGTTTAAGTAGCTTAAATTGTGAATAGAAACAATATTACCATATCATAGGAGATTTGTTTAAGAATTTAAGCATCGCATGATGTAATTTACTTCTCATATTCCCTTCTCAATGGCACACTACTACTAGTTTCTCTTGTTCTTTCTTTCTTTTTTTTTTTTTTTTCTTTCTTTTTTTTTTGTTTTTTTTTTTTGTTTTTTTTTTTCTTTCTATTTATTTTTATATATTTTTTCTCTTTTTTTTTTCTTTAAAAGCTAGCCTTATTCTAATATTGATCCTAGAGAAGAATGGGATTTAACTCTCATTTTTTAAATGACATCATGCTTACATTAACAATATATATCTCCTAAAGATATAACAATTTATTTCTCTTCACAAAAAGGGTAAAACAAAGAAATAAGTTTTTTGTTTAGCAAAGGATATTGGCTAATTATATGTTGCTCAAGAAAAATAGGTTTAAGGCTCAAAATTGGCTACCTAAAGTCAAAAAGGTAAGTTTTTAAATCAAGCCAAAATGGTGTAATCTAAATGCCCTTATCATTTTTCATGCACATCTCATACTAAATGTAATCTCAAAATTTACCAAGAACAAATTCTAGAGGAAATGGCATATTAAGGCTCTCATACAAGAAAAATATCAATGTATAAGGCTCAAAAGCTCACTTAAGCTATTAGTCAAATTACCTTAAACAATAAATTGGCAAAAATAATCCATTTACACATTTGAAAAGATACTCAACCTAAAAAGAACCTACACTAAAGTGCTTTGCCAAGTCATAACCTTCATTACGTATATTAATTTGTCAAAGTAAAATGAAAATGATTAGCCTAAGAATTTGCCTAACTAGACTAAAAATGACAGAAATTCAAGTTAAAGCATGCAATTAAATCCAAATAGGTGCCAAATACATAAACTCCAAAATTAAATTCACAACACAATATACAAATAAATAAATATACTAACAATAAATAAAAATATGAATAGAAACAATACATACATACCCCCTCACACTTAAAGGACACAATGTCCTCATTGTGTGAGAATGGTAGGGCAAACAAAACACAAAACAAACAAAATCACAATAAATGTAAAAGAGATGGAGAAAACAAACTCAAAAAGTTTCACTAGGAGAACTTAGTGGGGAAGGAGAGAATTCCACATTCCACTGCAAAAGCATCCTCCCTACAATGTCGCGCTCGCGACAAACCGCGCGCTCGTGACAATGAAAAAAAATCATTAGTTTTTTGTTTTCAAAAATTTATAATGAAAAACTAAGTAAAATAACATGTAGAACCAAAAATAAATTATGTTAATTTACTAAATCAACTAAAAACAACACAAAACAAAACTAATTAAATATTGTAATCCAAAATCATAAATCAAGATTCATAATGACAATAAATTTAATCAAGCATTCCCCGGCAACGGCGCCAAAAACTTGATATGCTTTTTCTAAAAGCTTAAATACCGCAAGTATACGGTGTACCGATTATAGTACTTCAGATATCGATCCCACGAGGAATGTTGATTAACATTGTACACTATTACTACTTGATTTTAATCTTGTTTACAATGCTCATTAATTTGCAAGTTAAAATTATTATTAAAACTATACTACACTAAATTAAATATTATTCTACTTTAATGATAATCTGAGAAGACTTATTAATATAATGAATATAACATATACATAATTATGGAATTTGATCTCTTTCTCTTATTTATAATTCAATCTTTATCATGCAAGCCAAGTTGGAATAATGTTCTATGTCGCAGCTCTCGCATCTAGACTAGATTATGCCTTAAACATGCATTTATGGTTCTAAATCGCAGCTCTCGCATCTAGACAAGAATTACATAAACACACATTCAAAGAATAAAAACCAACCTATAACAACTATCTCCACATGTGATCTCTCAAACTATGCTTTGATAATGAATTTCCTATTAACTTTCAATAAGACGTTGCTCTCGCTAACTCCCTTATTTATGTCCATTATGTTGATTTTCAGAGAAGGAATTGCACATTGAAGGTCGTCTTCCTTAACTTGTAATGATACTAATAAACTTTTAATAGCAAATACTACATATAAAGATAAATGAAAGAGAAATGAATATATATATGAATAACAACAATCAAATTGCTAAAAAGAATTCATAATAATAACAAAGAAGAAGTAAAGATTAGAAATAGAAGAAGGGATCTCTCAACCATTCTTCCTTTCACCAAGTATAGTCTTCTTCATTGTATTTGCCTTCTCTTCAAGCCATAAAACTAAAACTAAAACTAAAACTAAAACTAAAACTATTATTCTCTAATTACACTTTCAAATAATAAAAATAAATGATAGATTGATTCCTCCTTTTTTGATTATAACTTCTAGGGTATTTATAGATTTTTCAAACATTATGTCCCTCTAAGTGCCTCTCCATAGGTATGCAACCCTTGGTGAAAAGTCATGCCTCTTTAAAATTTGATTTTAAATTTAAATTGCATAACCACCATTTATATTTATAACTTCCTTGCCAAGCATTGTGACCCTTCAAGCACCTTTCCATAGCAACATAACTCTTCAAGTATCCCTCTAGAAGTATACATCATTTGGTGAAGAGTGGTGTCCCTTTGAAGTGCCTTTTAAACATGAACTGCCTATCACCGCCTCCTGTCGCGATCGCGGCACCTGTCGCGCTCGCGACGGGACACGCTTCCCTTGTCGCGCTCGCGGTACCTGTCGCGCTCGCGACAGGGCTTCTTCACAATTTTCTCCCTTTTTCTCCTACATACACAACTTGATAAAAATACATTAAACACACCTAATTCTAACATAATTTAATACAACTCAATATTATTTTGGTAATAAAATATGGATTAAATATGAGCTATTTAGGCTCATATCAGATGGTGATGGCAAAGATGGTAGCTGCAATAGTGGCAATGGTGGTGGTAGTATTGGCGACGGTATTGGTGGCAATGGCGGCGGTGGTGTGGCAGTGGTGGTGTGGTGGCAGCTGTGGTATGGCAATGTGGTGGCGGCGGCGATGGTGTGGTGGCAGTAGCAGCAGTGGTGTGGTGGTGGTGGCGGTGAAGGCAGTGTGACGGTGGTGGCGGTGATGACAATAGTAGTGGTGGCGATGTGGTAGTGGTGGTGATAATAAGGATGGAGTAATTAAATTATTGATAAAAACAAAACCATAAAAACTACATTTTAAAGATTTTTATTTTTTATTTTTGTTGCCAAAATCACTTCTTAAATTTTTGTAGAAATGAAAACAAAAAAAAAATTGTTGAACATGTTTTTGTTTTATTTTCAAGAAAAAAAACCATAAACCAAAAATAAAATCGTTCCCGAACGCACCCTTAAGTATTCATTTTTATTATATTTGTTAATTTCTACTTTTTAAGCACTTAAGACCAGTTTTTCAAATTAAGAAAAAAAATGCAATGAAATAGTTGAGTATGGAATTTTAAAACACTATAATCTTCCTTATCACCCTTCAAAGCATAAAAGAAACTCAATTCAACTTAAAGAGTGATCTAGGCAATATTTTTCTTGTTAAGCCATATCTTAACTTATTTTCCTACCCTATATACATATTTATCTCTTGTTAGCCATTTTTGAGCCTAATAAGGTATGCTTAATGCATGCCATATTTATTTTTGTTACACTCATATATTAACTATATAGCCTAAAAAGCCTTTATCTTCCCTTCTAGAATTGGCCACTCTAGGATTGGATGGATTAATAGGAATTAGATATATTGATAAGTGTAGTAAGATATTTTTAATCTTATTGAAAAAGTCTATTGTTGAAGTCAAGTAAATAATGGAATGTTACCTTATGATTACCCATGTTATTATTGTATTGCCAACATTAAAGCTAGTAAGGAAAAGAAAAAAAAAGGAAAAACAGAGAGAAAGAAAGAAGAAAAAAAGAGAAAAGAAAAGAAAAGAAAGAAAGAAAAAAAATAAAAAAATAAAGCTAGCATATATATATGGCAAAAATCTTAAGTGTGGGATATTTTACAAGGGAAATCAATTGTGACTTCTTCTAAAAAGGGCATGAGTTATGAAATTAAGAGAATTTTAATAGTTTTCTCTCTCATAAGAGCTTTAAATTTTGAAAGGTTGAGAAGTTTGACTAAATTCTTTATTGCTTAAGTTAATGGGATGAAAAGTTAGAATTATTTGTCTATTTTATCTTAGAGTGGCTATTCTTATTGTTGAACTTTTACCCATTCTTTGATAACCAATACCGTAGCCCCATTATAACCTTTAAAAAACCTAAATGATTCTAAATTTTTTTTATGAGTTGTTTAGCAGATATGACATTCAAATTCAGATGCTAAAGGAGAGGCCTAATGTGTTTTTAAAGTTTCAAGTGTGAAACTAATTGTACACTTAGGTGTACACTCATTCTAAGCTTGGTTATAAATTTGCATTAGTGTTTTAATTTTTTGAAAAATACTTAAAATATTTTGGCCTTGCATAATCATAAAGAAACTAATTCATATTGTCTTGGTTGAATTTATTCTATTTGAAATTTTATTAAGTGCTCTTATTAATTGCTAAACTTGGTTTTGAATTGCATGATTCTTTATTTGAGTTTGATTATTTTGAGGAGTTGGATTGTTATAATTTTCTTAGGGGCGAGCAAAGTTTAAGTGTGGGGTATTCAATAGTTTTGAATTATATAATATTTTTAGTATGATTTTAGGTGTTTTATTAAGTTTATTTAGCTTTAATTTGTTTGAATTTAAGTTTAAATGATTAAATTTGTGTTTTAAGGGCTAATTATAAGTTTTTGAATTTTTCAGGGCCAAATTAAAGAAAAAATGACTTAATTGTAAGAAATGAAAAGTTCTAGATTAAATTCATAATTTTGAGGAAATAAAGCCAAAAATTCTTATGTTCAGTTCAAAGATGTTTAATATTGTTGTTCATGAAATTTTAAATGGTTGCATATGAAGAAAATTAGGAAAAATGAGCTAAAATGGAAGAATTACAAATGATGCAATAAACCTATGCATGGTCGTGCAAGGGAAGGCCAAATTCCTTGCATGGTAGTGCATTACAAGAGTTGACCATGCATGACTGTTCATGGGAAGGCCAAAAACCCTACTTGGTCGTGCAAGCCTAGTGAAAAGGAATGCATGGCAGTGCATCAATTAGAGCTTCATCCTGCTTGGCTGTGCAATAGAGTTTGACTGTTCAATGAAACTTTCAATTTCAGCATAATTCTTTTCATACTCTAATTAAGGAAGCTTTAGAAGTCAATATTCCTGGTTTTTAGCTATAAATAATTGACAAGAACACCAGATCAACATCATCAATTAGAGAAAACACAACAAGCTTTAATTACAATTTTTCTTTAGTTTTCTCTCTAGTTTCTATAGTTAGTTTTGTACAGTAGTTTTCTATTTTCTTAGTTTGCTATTTTTTTTATTTTTATTATTTATTGTTCTTTTATTTTCATTATGAAGTAGTTTTTCTTCTTTTACTAATGGATACTTGGAATCTTATATTTTTGTTGTGATGACTTGATTGAACTTTAATTTTAATATCAGTTGATTATTTCTTAGTTTTAAATGTATTCTTATCTTTGATTGTGTTAAGATTAATTGTTGGTTTATTGATTCAATAACTGAGAATTAGTTTAGACATAGTTAATGATTTGCATGTTCTTGGGTTAACTCTTTAGTATCAATGCATGATTGTTTTCTAGTTTTGAGATAATTATGTATTGAAATTATTGATTAATACTGAAAGAGGAGGAACTAAGAATAAATTGGAGTTGAATTTACTTGCAAAAGAGTTCAATAAATATTTAGGAAGTTAAAACTGGATTTTTATGCTAAGTATTAGATTTGTCTATGAGTTTAATATTAAGAATGATATTCTTGCATAAAGATATCTAGCTTTATTACTAGTTTTTTCATAATCACTGGTGTTCCTATTGAATTAAGCAATTACAATGGAAGTTAAGGTGAATAGTTCCTTTAGTAAGAGTATTTCAGTTATTATATTATTTTTAATTCATATTAGTTTAATTTTAGGTTTTATTTTGTTTAATTATTTATTTAGTTTAATTTTTTCCTAAAAATATTTAGGGAAACAATCTTATATTAATTTAATTCATACATAGATATTCTTCTTAGCAATCCATGTTCCCTTAGGTATGATATTTGGGGTCTTAATCTATGTTTTCGTATATTACTAGCCGATATAGTATACTTGTTAGACACTGATCATCAGTACCTTTGATGTATTTAAAATTTATAATTGCAATTTGGAATAGATCTTATGTGGAAAAATATAGGGATTTTTTACTCGTTTTTTCGAAAGATGTCATTGAAATTAGTGATGATGATTTTTTGAAAATTAGAGATACAATCCCTGTGGATCAAAGAACCCATTGTATATGGCATAATTATAACTTATGTCCTAGACATTATATTCGTTAGTACATATAAAATTCGAGTATTGTATCAATGAGAATGGCAGTGTATTATGTTCCAAAGTGTAATGTCATTTATATTAAAGTGTTGTTTTAGCTATTTTCAAGGTTAATTATTTAATGTTATTATTTTGCAAATTGATTATTTATTAATATTAATTTTTTGTTTCATAATTATTTAGTGATAACATGTGGAATTAAATTATTAAGGGTAATTATTACAACACATAAAAAGTTTAAACAATAATAAAAAAAATTAAATGACATAAAATTTAACGATTCATTGCAAATATGCAATGGTAAATTGATTTTAGGTATAGACATGGATCGTTATTTAGGAGCTGCACGAATAAATTTGGATTTTATTAATGGAGAATTTTAAATTCTTCAAGGGAGACATTGTTCAAATTTAATATGGAACAATTCAGTAAAACCTAAATTAGTATTATATATTACTTATATAGTATTTTGTTAATAGAATATTTTAATTAAAACTATATAATTTGTTGTATTCAATTTATATGAAAGGTTGATAGAAAATTATTGAGGACAATAAGAAATAGTGTGGATGAGCACTATAGAAATATTGATCAGAGAATTTTACCATTTATCGGAGCAACTGGTTTGAAAAGAATTGCCAACGTTGCTTTATTTCAATTAGATTGAAATTTAATCATGTCACTGGTTGAGAGGTGGCGACCGAAAATGCACACCTTTCATCTAACATGTGGTAAAGTAACAATTACACTCCAATATGTTTGAATTTTAACTGGTTTGCCTACTAAGGGTGAACCCATTATAGGAAGGACAAACTTAGATTGGATGGCACTTTGTAAAAATCTACTACGAGTAGTCCATCCTATTAATGATTTGTGTGGGGTTAAAGTAAAATTAACATGCCTGGATGCAAAATTTGGTGAACTACCCAATAATACAACACCTGCAGTGGTGTGCTAACAAGCTCACTCTTGGATGCTTAGGTGCTTTAGTGGGTTGCTATTTTTAACACAAAATTCACATTTGGTCCACTTAATGTTTCCACCTCTTCTGGAGGATTTGGAATTTGTTAGCAAATATAGCTGGGGATCAGCTTGTCTGGTTTGGCTGTATAGAGATCTATGCAGAGAAACTCACCCCGATGCTAAAGAAGTTGCTAGTTATCTATAACTCCTACAAATATAGGCATGGGAACGATTTCCTCAGTTTAGGTCAACTCGCCCAGAATCATATATGCTTAACCGCATAATACCTTACGATTTTAGGTGTAAGTGGCATGTTCATTATGAATAAGATTGTTTTTATCAAATTTTAATTTGAGGTAATTCGTATGTTTATTGGAATAGTCCTTTTTTAGATGAACAAAACCAATGATTTGCGTAACAATCATAGGTTGGACATACACATATATTGATGTATACGTTGATGTATACTCTGATAGACCCACCAAGTTTGGACATATTTTCCTGTTATGACCCTCATTTCTACAAAGTGCACATCAATTAATTCTAATATGGTCTCTTCTATCCATTTCATTTCAATATCTAGAAGTTTATTTTGATGACCCAAATACTAGGTTAGCTATAAGTGGTATTTTTCGATATTGGTCAGTGTATCCGAGGTATTAAATACATCTATGGGCAAACAAATATTTTATTTGATCATCGAAAAAATATTGGTTGCAACTAGTCTGAGTTTAAAATTTGAAGTGAATTAGAAGTCAAATAGGTCTCCAAATGCTATAAATGAGAAATGGTCCTTTTTGGTTTGAATAGTAATCAAATTTTACCGAACTTTGACTGGACCTTTAAAAATAGTTATTGAACTCTAAAAATTTATCTAAATGCATGAATAGACTCTAAATAATGTATACAATTTATTGGCAGTAAAAAAGGATTTTTTATAGTAATATCGAAATTTGAGCTATTAGACTGATATAAGTGAACCATATCAAAAATGGGCTCCGTTTGGGCTAAAATTTTAAATGTGCCTATTCTATATATGTTTGAATATTGGTATTAATAATAGGAGAACTTGAGCTTGTAAAGAGAGAAAATAAATTTAAGATTGCAAATTAGGCTATAAAAGTGGTTTGAATTTTAGATTGGTTGGCCCAACTTGTAAAAGATAATTAGGGTTTGAGTAATTGGTACTTGTGTTTTGTGAGTTGTATTGAAATGGATTATGTGTAATTATGTATAAGGAGGTAATTGAAAAGTATTAACAATTGGGATTAATTTATAACAGAGAGGGATTTAGTAGAGGCTAAAGTTAAATGTTAATGAGCACTTTCTAGAAAAAAAGACTTGGCCAAAAATTTACTAAAATAAAAACTAACAATCAAGCAAAGAAAAAAAAGGAATGAAATAAAAAAGAGAAAATCGGGAAAAGGAATGAGGGAATGGGTTCCCTCACCAGCACTATTCGTCGAAGGCAGTCGCACGTCGTCGCTCTTCTGCCACCTTCCATTGCACCAATCAGCCACTTTCTCTCTCTCTCTCTCTCTAATAAGCTCGATGCCTTCATCTTCCTTTTTCCTCTTCTATAAACTCAATGGTTTCCTCATGGAATTTCAATCATCTCCAACGATAAATGTTGACACAAGCATCATGTGTATGTTCCTGGCATTGAGCCAAGCTCGGAGATACCTCCCTCTAGCCATTACTCGCGGCAGTAAGTAAATTGGCAATGGTGGAGCATGATGTTTCGACTTCGATTTTGACCAAAGGAGGTGGTGTTGGGGCATGTGAACATCACCTGGCAGCTACCGAATGGTGAGGCTCCGACAATCTCCGATGATTGGTCCGACAAGCACAATAGCAAGCAGTATTGAAGAAAAATGCTAAAATTAAACCTTGATAGGTACGAGAGTTTTGAATTAAATTTTAGATGCATTTTGTGTTTCTATTAAATTATGATGAACAATGGTTATAATAGGGAAATTAGAGATGATTTTTGCAAACATTTATGTATAGATTTATTTGATTTATAAGGTTTTATTGGGTTTTCCTTGTGGGTGTTTTGGCCATGGTGGATTTAAGAGAAAGGAGGAGATTCTTCAAGGGTTTAGGGGAAAGAGAAAGAAGTTTAGTGAAGGAAAAAGTTATTTAAAGTAAGTAGTTACAAATTCTATGGATTTTCATTGATTTTGTTTGAAATTTGGTTATGTAACTTAGGGATTTTAATGAATTTTGTCTGTTAAATTGAAATTGATAGTAAAATTATGCTTATTGAAGTGTTAATTAAGGTTTTGAATGGTTTAATTTAAAAGAAAATGTTTGGATGGTGATTTACCTATGTTAGCTGAATTGTTCATGTTAATATCTAAGGATTTAATTTGTAATTAAAGGCTATTTGTTGTGAATATATGTTAATTAAAGTATATTCTAGCTTAATTTATGATTAAATGATGAAAAGTAAAAATTAAAGGAAATATGTAAGGGTTGGCCAAATTGTTCATGCAGGGATAAAGATTTAATTTGTGCTTTAATGTTAATTAATTTAGTTTACATGTTAGTTAATTGGTATTCTAGTTAATTAATATTCGATGAAAAACGGGAATGGGGTTGTCTAGGCTGAATTGGGTAGCCAAGTATATCAATGTGTATTTTTGATAAATTGTTAATCGTAAGCTATTAAATGCATATATAAACTATTTTTAGTATGTATTGGTTAAATGCAATTTAATTAGTGATTTTTGCATTGAAATTGTTAAGAAAAGAAGTGATTGAATGTAAAATATCATATGAGCACATTGGCACCCTAAATGTTATCATGTGATGATTTGATTTCATATTATATGTTTGAATGAAAATTGGATAATTAAGTTAAATATATGAATGAGGTTTAAAAAATGAATAAATTCTTGAGTAACAATTGCATTATGGTCGAATTGAATGTATAAGAATATTTTTATGTATATTCGTTAATTATTAAATGCTAAGCTATAAAAATGCATATGAACATGTTTTGTGGTTTATATTAGCTAAATGAGGTTTATTTGATTATTTTAAAGTGAAATTATATTATAATTGTTATTAGAGTTTAATATTTAATGATTTAATGTTAAATTGATGAGTAAGAGAATTGACAAATGTATGATATCATGTGTGCATATTGGTATCCTAAGTGACATAATATGGTGATTTTAATTCATATTATGTGTTTGAATGAAAAATGATGAATATTGGGACATAATACTTTAAAATGAAATGTAATTTACTAACTTAAGTGTAGTTAAAAATTATCGATATAAAAAGATGATAAGAAATGATGTGTAGTGATAAGTATAAATGTAAATGAAATGTTGGTGAATATGATATGAAATGACAAGTGATTATGTAAACCAAAGAGTAGGTGCATAGATTTAAGGATATCTTATGTTATGATTGATATCTAAGTGAATATGGATTATGAATAATCCTAAAATGTTAATGTATGGTTATGGAATGATAATTGTACAATAATGTGGATTATGTATTAAATGAATGAATGAAATAATGGATACTAATTGACTGGTATCTAACAAGTGTACTAGATCGGCTAGTAATATAGAAAATATAGATTAAGATCCCAAATATCGTACCCAAGGGAACATGGATTGCTAAGAAGAATGTCTATGTATGAATTAAATCAATTTGACATTATTTCCCAAATATTTTTGATTTAAAGGCAAAATTTAAACTAAATAAACAATTAAACAAAACTAAAACTAAAATTAAATCAATATGAATTAAAAATAAAACAATAATTAAAATTCTCTTGCTAAAGGAACTATCCATCTTAACTTTCATTGTAAGGACTTAAATTCAATAGAAACACCAGTGATTATGGAAAAAAACTAGTAATAAAGCAAAATATCTTTATGCAAAAATATCATTCTTAGTATTAAACTCATAGATAAATCTAATACTCAGCATAAAAATCTAGTTTTAACTCCCTAAACATTCATTGAACTCTTTTGCAAGTAAATTCAATTATAATTTATTCTTAGTTTTTCCTCTCTCGGTATTAATCAATAATTTCAATACATAATTACCTCAAAATTAGAAAATAATCATGCATTAACACTAAAGAGTTAACCCAAGAACATCAAATCATTAACTATGTCTAAATTAATTTTTAGTTATTGAAACAATAAACCAACAATCAATCTCAACACAATTAAAGATAAGAACTTGCTTAAAACCAAGAAATAATTAACTGATATTGAAATTAAAGCTCAAAATAAAGTCATGACAATGAAAATAAAATATTCAAGTATCCATTAGCAAAAGAAGAAAATTACTTACTAAACATATTGAAAACTAAAATAAAATTAAGAAAAAGAAACAAAAAATATAGAGTTAAGAAACTCCCTTGATCAACTGTGTACAGAAAACTAGAGAAAACTTCCTGCTCCAAGCCTTTGTTATTTACAAATTAAGGAAAAACTAACGTAAACTAAACCCAAACTAATTTGTGTTTTACTACTAAAGTCTCTGCGTAATTCCCTTGTTCTAGTGTTATTGTCCTTTATTTATAAGCATTGAAGAATAATCATGCCTTCTGTAGCTTCCTGAATTAAAATAGGAAAAGGATTATAGCTAAAAAGGAAGTTTCGTCAAACTTGAATACTTAAATGCACAACCAAGTATTTTACAATTCAAATTGATGCACTGTCGTACGTCTTTCTCTCTATGGCTTGCACGGCCATGCAATGTTTTTGGCTTTCCCATGCACAGCCGTGCATGGACCAAGTGTGAGGTGGATGGCCATGTATGGTTTTCCTCTTTCATATACACGGCCACACATAGTTATACTGCAGTAATCTTGTTTCGCTTGTCTTTCCTACACGGCCATTTAAAACTTCATGCAACTTTATGTACAGCTGTGTAAAACTTCTCTAAACTTCACGTAAGATCTTCTAGCTTTAATTTCCCAAATTTACAGATTTGACCCAAAACTTCTCATATTTTACAATTAAGTCTTTTTTTCTTCAATTTAACCCTGAAAAATACCAAAACTTATAATTAGCTCTTTAAACACAAATTTAATCATTTAAACTAAAATTCAACCAAATTAAAGCTAAATACAGTTAATAAAACACCTAAAATCACACTGAAAACATCATATAATTCATAACTATCACTAATTGCCCTTAGTAATAGTTTGATAGTCAAATCTAGCTCAGGATATAGTTGGCTAGACATAAAGACACTATAGCGTGGTGCAAGTCATAGCGACTTGCTTTACTATGCCAGATTAGTGATGGTCTCCTATAGTGTAGTGATGTGTTATATGTTCAGTGAAAGTGTTGGAGTGATCCTTCAGGATCATTCCTTAGTGCAATGTTGTGGACCTATGGGATCCACTTCTCGTATATCCATATCGGAGGTTTCTGTCGGGTTTATACTAGGAGAATAAATGAACAAAAATATATAATATGTTAAAATTATTTTAATTGGCATAAGTGGTTGAAATGAATGAATTTTTAGAAATTTTATGATAATATGTCTCTAATATAATTAATTGATTGACTATATTATAATATATCTCTAGAAAGATTTACTGATTGATTATGTAGTAATTTGACTTGTAATTTTGTTTACAAGTGACATAATTGTTATATTGAATTTTATGATTAAATGGCATTAAATAAGATATTATTTATAAATATATGTTGTTATGTTTATCACTACAAGAAATTTCTCAAATGCCGATGGAAAATTACCGATGAAAGATATTCCCTAGCTAATTACCGACGGAACAATCTTTTTTGTAGAAAAATTGTCTGAATATATGTATATTACGACAGAATAATAAATCCATTGTAAATAATGGAGGGATATTTTTCCGTCCAACTTTACCAACGAAAATTAGCAATAGATTTGTAAAAATTCGTCATAAATTTGGCACCAATATTTCGCGACTAAAATTTCACATGAAATTTACTGATAAAGTTTTTTTCATAGGTAAATTATCGATGGAATCATTTTTCCCGTAATGAAATTCCCTACAGAATTATGGTTCCGTAGGTAAATTACCGATGGACAATTATTTCGTTGGTAATTTACCTACGAAAAATAATTCCGTAGGAAATTTCCCTATGAAAAAATGATTTCGTCAATAATTTACTTGCAGGTGGAAATTCAGTCGGTAATTTACCTATGAAAATATGATTATGTAGGAAATTTTCCTACAAAATTATGTTTCTGTAGGTAAATTACCGATAGAAAAATTTTTCGTCGATAATTTACCTACGAAATCATAATTTCGTAAGGAATTTCCCTACAAAAATTTCATTTCGTAGGAAAATTAAAAAAAAATTGAAAATTCATTTTTATTCTTTTACTTTAATTTAAAATCATGAAATTATAAATTTTAGTTTAAGTCAATTAATTAATTAATTAATTAAACTATAAGTTAATCTAAACTAAATTTATGTAAATTTTTATTTAGTGACTATATTAATAATAAATTTTTATCTAAATAATTTAATCTATAAATATATAATTATTATGAAATTTTTTTTTCTAGAAATAAGTATATAAAGTCAGTTGAAAAATTCTTTTCTCATACACTTTAATAATCAAATGACTAAACAGTTACGTAAATGAAAAGTTTAAGGATTCAAAATAATAAAAAATGACACATATAATAAAATAATTAAAAAATAAGATAGGATAAGAACTAAGACTGAGCTTAAAATTATGAAAAATTGATCCTAAATCGATTCGATTTTTTAAGTTAATCGGATTGAAAAAATGATTAAGGTTTACAAAGATTGGGATTTTTGGTTTTTGATTTGGTTTCAGTCCACTATTTGAAAAAATCAACGATTTCGGTTAACCAACCGGTTTAATTATATATATATATATATATATATATATATATATATATATATATATATATATATATATATATATATATATATATATATATATATATATATATATATATATATATAACGAAAAATTTTAACCCTAATATAGTTTAGTTATAAAAGTGTGATTTGTTCTATTAATTCTAATAGTTAAGGGATCCCTTGGCTGATATTCCGATGGCTACATTGATATATATACACACACATTGATATATATATATTGAATGTTATATATTGAATATTATAATTTTAAAATAAAATATCTTATTATAGTTTATAGTTGTATTCTATACTAAATTCTCTATGCTAATATTATATAGTAATATATTTAATTACTATTTATATTAAATTTTATATTAAATTCTATAGTCTATAGTAATAAGTAATATACTAAGTATAATTAAGTATATAATAAAATATACTAAAATTTTTCTTATATATTATTTATTAATTTTTATTTAATTTATATCCTTATTTTTTAATTATTTACATATTTAATCTTCCTTATAAATATCCTAGTAAAAACCCTAATTTCTTTCTCTCCATCATTCTCTCTTCTCCTAGTCCCTCACAACTGCTCCTCTGTCTCTATCTCTCTCTTTCACGTTTATCTTCTTCTCTCTCTCTTTCACCTTCATTCAGGTCTTTTTATCTTGTTGCTTTATGTTTAGGAATTTGATTTCGTTGTAGTGATGTATTTGTTCGGGGGTTTGGGATCTAACCTTTTTTTACCTTTGATTGTTCGAGTTTCATTGATTATTTTTGACAGAAAATGGTTAATAACTGAAGGATCAACAATCTAGGTCTATTCTTCTTATTTTGCCTTTTTTAGACTTTTATAGAGCAAAATAAGATAAACTGAGAAAGAGACAAATAAGCAAAGAAAGAAAGGTGGAAGAAGATGAGATGAGAACAAGTTAATATTACAACAGCCGCTATTGAAATGCGTCCATGTAGAGAGATAATGATAAACAAAACAAAGCATTCAAATAAAAGCGATTCTCAGTACACGCTGCTACTGCTTTTGAAGATTGAAGTTTCTATTCTAATTCTACACTCAATGTACAAGGTACATATTCTTTTATTTTGCTTGATCATTTGCCTCACTGAGTACCTAAATACATTTTACGAAATGGGTTTTATTTTTTATTTTTTTCTTAATATTTATCAGGATTAAAGCAAAATATTGTGGTGGAATATTGGCAAATTAATTAGCAGGTAAGTTATCATTTACTATACTTCATGTTGCTTGTCTTTGTTGATACAAAGTAATACATTCTAGAAATGCTCTGTTTTCTTTTGTTATTTGGCATATTCATGTTTATGTTTATTATTTTATATTATAAACCTTATGTTTGTAATGTGTTTATTTATATTTGGAAAAATAGGCATTAATTAGTTTAGAAGAATATAAAACATTTTAGATTAATATGTTTATATTAATATACACATATTATATTAATGTGTAAAGTTTTAATTTAAAGTTGGATGCTCTGTTCTCCGCTACATGCAACCCAAGAAAATTAAATAGAAGAATGTTATATCTTAAGGTCCAATCTTATTAAGCTAAAAATTATTTATACATTAAAACAAACTCAATGTATAAATAGTTCAGTTTCATACTTCTATGTTTCCTGCATTGGGGTTTTCTAGTCATAAGTAGTTCAGTTTAACAGAAAAAGAATTAGATTTCTTTTGTTGCTCGGATTTTGGTACGTTTGCTATTGTAAAACAGAACAAATCCATGGCAATTTGGTTAGTTATTACTAAAATAATGTGCATTTTGTTAAAAAAACTTCATAAATACAGAAATAGGAAATTTCTCACTAATAACCTTTGAACTTTTTTTTTTATAAAAAAATCTTATATATATATATATATATAGGCATTAATTACTTTTTTCTCAAAAAAAATGATGATGACTGGGTGGTGACATGATAATGATATGAATGAAAGCAAAACATTATAAATTTTGATGAATTAAATGTATTTTAATGGGAGGTATCTCATAATGGGACCTGTGTGTTTGAGAATGAAAGGGATACATGTAATGAAAGTTTGAGCAGCATTCCTAACTTATACACTTGGTCCTATTCAAATTTTGGTAAGTTTAGACAAGATTTTTTTGGTTGGAAGTGTTTTGCCTTGTTGAATTATCTTGTTTTCCTTATTGGCCATCTCTTTTAATGATCAAATACGTGTTTGGTTTTCTTCAACAAGTTTGTTTCCTATTTTCTAGGCAAAAGTATGTCACAAATTATGTGTTTGATAGTTTAATTAGTTTCATTGCAAGTAAGCAGTTGAAGTAGTGAAACAGTCGCAGGTTGTGCTAATTCAGCCAGCAAAATCAATGAATTTCTCAGGTAAATGTGCTTTATTTTATGCTATTACATGCAAATGTTATTTAAAGATAATACCTATGCTTTTATGGCTAGTTATTTTTCTAAAGCTTGAGATGAAATGTCAAGCAAGAATATATATGATTATTATTGTCACTTAGTTTTATGCCTTAGCTTGTGTTCCAACTTATTATTATTTTTTAATCCAAAATCTGTGTTGTTAATTGATTAAACATGTGACATCCTTTTTTCCTTTAAAACATATAGATATGTGTTTATCTCTAACTCATAAAAGGCCTCAACTTTAGTTTATTTTGATGTTAGCTTATCTAGTCTTTTGCTTGTTTGGGTGTTTTCACATAAGTTCTGAATTCAATAGAAAAATGATAAATCTTCCTAGCAAGAAAATTAATATTAATAGATTTTACTTTTATTATTATAGGTGATATAATATAAATTTTATAGTGTGTGTGTGTGTGTGTATATATATATATATATATATATATATTCTTTTTTTCAAATAATTGGTTGTTAAAAATGACAGCATAGTGATGAATGGTGCAAATAAGAAATAACAAGTTGATATACCAAGACAAGCCAAGGCGATATACCAAGACAAGCCAAGGCTAAAAACAGCCCTTGAGATGCTCAAAACTAGCATGAGCCTTGAACAAAGTCTAAACCAGGTTTTGTATCCTCTCTACCCATTGTATTTTTTATTATTTTTTCATTTTTTGACTAATTCTGTATCTTTCTTATTTTTAATCGTAACAAATAATGATTTATCACACATACTTCCCATCCCATCTGTTAAATATTCATGGTAAGTTACTTTCCAATTTCTTTTTCAATTAATTAATTAAGATGAAAGTCCTTATCATTTTTATTAAGCTGCCCCCTCCTCTAAATCTTAAGTTGCATATATATTCAAGCATAATATACTCAAGAAGTTATATGATGCCAGTTTAAACTAGCCAATAGATTTGTAGACATTACATAAAACTAATGAGTGTAGTCTTAGTGGGTGGGAAAAATTTGCAAAGAAATTTTTCTTGCATTTGTTGCCAAGAATGGATGGATTGATTTGGAAGCATTTGTAGCCAATCCCTAGCTTTTCCTATTAGGATAAATGGAAAGAGTTTCACCCTAATTGCATCAATCGATACATTAGGAATTTGCAATATATCGAACCCAAGGGAAACTTGTGCTTGTGTGCTAATTCAATTCTAAAACAAATTTTTGTGGTTAAAAAGAGAAGAGAAATCCCAAATTTTGTAATGTTTGAAGAATACAAACTAAAACTAAAATAAAACAAATAACGTAAATTAAAATCAAGAAAAGATCTATTGAAAACAAGTAAATTAAATGAGGTAAAAATCAATGATAAAAACAACTTTCACTAAAGGACTATCCACCTTAACCAATATTGTTACGACTTAATTAAAATAAAACATACAAGCGATTATGAAAAATTCAGTTTAACAAACCCAGATAACTTTCTCAAGATTATCATTCTAAGTATTAAACTCCCTTATTTAGAACAATTCAACACTTAGCATAAAAGTTTGAATTAATCCCCTAGATGTCTATTAAAACCTTTCTCAAGAGCTTTAACTTCCAACTATTCTTGATTACACCTTTCTTAATCTCAACTTACTCAAATTAACACATAGTCATAACTTATTCAGATTATAACACGCATTAATCCAACTAAATTAACCTAAGAACATACAAGTCATTAATCAACTTTACTCAATTAGTTAACCGATGTTTAGTCACGTTAATAATTAACTTAAAGTTGAATAAAAACAAGACTATGCTTAAGAACCAAGAAATAATCAAACTTGTATTTAAATTGAAAAACAAACTTAAGTCATAGCAATACAAGTTAAGGATTCAAATATCCTTTAGCAAAAGTTAAAGAAAACTACTCACAAGACATAATTAAAACTAAAAACAAAAGCTTGAAGAAAAACTGTAAACCCAGAAACGTAAAAATAAACTAAGAAAAACAAAGTTAAAAACTCCAGATTGCTCTCCCTCTTCTGTGTTTTAGCTGGCTATTTATAGGACAAAGTAGATGTGAATTACTTCCCAAACTCTCAGAATTGAATTGGAAGTAATCTGGCTGCTCAAAACAGGAGAATTTGTCTAAATAAGAAACTGAGAAAAACTGCGCAAATAGGAATTCTTGAATCACGTGACCACGGCTCCAATCTGGTTCTCTTACACGTGGGCACGGCTTCATTTTCTTCTCCTCCACATGTGGCCACGTGTGGAATTTGCCTTGGATCACACGTGGTCACGTCCCTTGCTTCCTTCTCTTCCTTGCTCCTTCACGTGGTCACGCCCTTTCACTCAAATTCCTTCATTCTCTTTTCACATGGCCACGTTCTCTCTTAATTACTCTTCCACGTGGTCACGTGTATGTACTTCACTAATTTCACATGGCCACGGCTCAATGCTCTGGACTGGAAGCTCGTTTTCTTGATCAATTTCTTCAAATTTACGCTTTTGGCCCAAAACTTCGCACTTTTTACACTTTAAACCCTTTTTCATCAATTTTACCCTAAAAATCATACAAAACACAGAATTAACCTTAAAAACATAAATATTAACAAAATAACTCTAATTTAACCTAAATAAAATCAAAATAACTAAATAACACAATTAAAAACACATTAAAAACCATATATAATTCACACTTATCAGAAGCCACCACACTTCTTTAGAAGGTAATTTCAAATTAAGTATGGAAAGCTTCCATATCGTCTCAAATACTACTTAGAGTATTGTATGTGTCTCAAATACTACTTAGATTATTGTATGTACGAGAATGGCAAATACTGATTTAGCTAATTATTAAATAATTATTAAAAATATATAATAATTTTAGTGATGGACTAGTGACGAATAATTTTATCATAAATTTTTTAGCAGAAGGCAAATTTACTGACAGAAATATACTTACCATCATTAAATTTGCCTACAGAATTTATCATTCCGTCAAAAATTTGTCTACAAAATACTTATTTTCGTCGATAAAATTTTCAACCAAAAATATAATTTCGTCGATAATTGTAATGAAAAAAACTAATTCCGTCAGTAAATATGGTGAATGACGAAAATTTTTGGTCTGCACCTCTTAAAGGAATTAGCGACGGTCAATATTTTTCGTCGATAAATTTACCAACGGCAAAATTTTTCGTCGGTAAAGGTACCTATAACCGGTTCTTCTCCACCATTTTTTGTCACTAAATTCCATCGATAATTTGGTTTCCTTGCAAAATTTCACTCAATTTTGTCAGTAATTACCATCAGAAAAATGAATTTTTCTTGTAGTGTATTATGCATAAAAATGGTTCTTTGGAAATCTTTAGAATTGTAACCACCATTGAGAGTATTTAAGCTCAGCATGTAGTGTTAATGATTGGATGTAGGTTGTTAACGATATTTGGAGCAAGTTCTCCTTCCTTTTTGGAGCAATCCAAGTAAAGAATGTTCTTTTGGATAGACAAGTGAATATGATTTTAGAATTCTGTACATGTATTAATTTTGAATATTTGATCTTGTAATGGCATGTATATAACACGTTATATTATTGGATTAGATAGATATAAATGAAGGACTTTATATTGTTAATATGGATATGAATGGAGATGGATGGATTATAAATTAAGATTGCGGTGCCCTTGAGTTGAGCTATGTATTTATTTGAATTGCAGGTTTTGGATAGTTTAGTTTTATTCATTATGCTATCGAAAATTTGATCAAAATGAATAGTATTTAAAATTGTTATAGGTCAATCAGCTAGTTGATAACGTGGTTGATAAAAATTAGGTATCTAAGTTAAATAAAATGATATTTAAGTAGGTAAACTTGAAATCAAGATTGCAATTGGTTGAGTAAAATTAAGAAAAAAATTTACTCATATTTTCGAGTTGCGTTAAGTCTATACTATTGCATGTTTGGAGTTAGGACGATATGCAATACATACATTTAATATGATTGTATTAGTGGGTGTTACATTCATGGCCTACCTTTTTTCCTTATAAGCTATGGATTTGGCATTAAATTTGGACCAACATATGGCTCCCAATAATCACGATGTCCAAGTAGTTAAAAAAAGGAATTATAACAACTCACTACCTCAGATAGCTTATAACACTTATCTATGTACCGCCACATGTCAACATAGATATGCATGCGAACAAGGCATTTTGGTCCTTTTGAAATTTCCACAGTCACATGTATGGCAATCAAAATTAATCGATTGCTTATTGTTACCTTTTTGCTTGCTTTTTTTTTATTTTTGGTCCTGACAATGAAAAATCCTAGACGTCGATCAAAACTATCAACTCTATGCCCACTAACTTTTTGAGCATGCCTAGCCATCTCTTTATACATTTTTGTGTGTATATCTTATGTACAGCTATCTGAGATAGATAAATGACCCTTCTATCATAAAAAAAAAAAAAATTTAACCAACCGTGTAAATACATACTCAACAACACTACAAACCAGCATCATTCGAAAACCTTTTAATATACTATTTACACTCTCCGCAATATTGGTTGTTGCATTACCATATTTATAGCCATTATCATAAGATAGTGTACACTTATCCGGAGAGTTCTGCATTGCCCAGTTGTATAAGTCTACATCAAGTTCCTTAATACCCTCCATTCTTTTCATAAACTTTCAAGGTTAAAAGTCATTTCTTGTGAAAAAAAAAATTAATTAAAACAAATTCCCAAACTATTAACATTTAAAATAAAAGAATTATAGGTCACATATCGGCCTTATATAGCATATCCTTGATTTTGGAATTTCTATGAGTGGCATTATAATTGCTCACGAAGTGTCCTAGACAATGTTAATGATAAGCTAATGGCTCCTTCCAACCACTGTTATCATCACGAAATAATGCCAAAATACTAGCATGCCTATCAAACAAAACAATTATATCAACTTGTTTAGTGACATACTTCCTAATACAAGTCATAAACTAACCCTAACTAGACTTATTCTCCCTTTCAATAACTGTACAAGCTATCAAGTACAAGTAATTATTCTCATCAATAGCATTTGCAATTAAAAGAGTCTGATGGAACTTACCTGTTATAAATGTACCATCAATTAGCAACACAGGTTTGCAGTGTGGAAGTCCATCAATACATGGCTTAAATGCCCAAAAAACCCTATTGAATTGCTTACAATTCGAATGTATACTATTATTAACAACAAATTCGTAGCAAAATCCAAGATTGTATGTCTTCATAGCCTTAAGATAACCAGGCAACTTCCCATATGATGCCTCACAGTTGCTAAATATCTCCTCTAACACCTTGATCTTCTCATACCAGGCCTTAATATAAGAAATATCATAGTTGAAATGAGTCCTCATTTCAGCTATTATAACACTAACTTTGAGAACAGAAGCTGCACTAACCATCTCCAATATGCAATCACAAATAATTTGTGTTTCTAGCTATCTATGCTATTGAGATACCAACGGCACAGTACAACTATGAGAACCCCTTATGCAAGCTAATAATCCATAAGGAGATGTCATTTTCTTCATTGCTCTAAATTGCCACTAATAGCCAGTATCTTTAACCTGCGAGCAACAAACCATCCAAAATGAAGGCTTAAATTCAACAACTTTATACGACACATTATTCTAAATTGAAAATTTGTTTACACAAGCCTTAACTTCATCTTTTGATATGAATGCCAACCCTTCGTATAACTCTGAAACACCGTCATATCTTAACATTGTCAAATTGTTGGACATATAGATTTGAGCTTCTTCAAAATTAAATATGTGTGGTGAACAAATGAAAACTAAAACTGCAAAATATTATATTGATTACCTGCATCAACTCTAACATCATTCATATTTAGATACTGAAGGCCTTCTGTCACATTGATTGCAGTACTTGAACAAAGTTATCATTCCTGCCAATACTAGTTTCTTAACCAGCATCATTTAAATCTATATGTTCATCATCCTCATCTGGATCAACATTTGCATCATCCAAATTGCTATTCCTACATTTAAAGCTAGAAGATGATGCATAATTCAATTGAGTATGCCCCCCTAAACTCTCTGATTGGAGTTGCTTCTACAGTTTCCAAATTGCCAACCCTTGACATTATGGTTGATCATCAAACTGTGAACCAAAATCAAATTGAATTTCTTTTGAATAATACAATTTATGACCAACAATATTTCTATCGTCAACCGAATAGATGACATCCTTATCTACATTGGAACCTATATGATTAACATTATTCATCATACCTTGTTCATCTCTAATAATAATTTTTTCAGTTTCAACAATTATTTTCGCAATAGTATGTCAAGTAAATGTAGCAAAATTTTCATATATTTGATCAATGTCATCATCATCAATTACGTCCATAGGCACCCATGACATTGACCCTTGATTGTTAATAGAACACCTATATATTACTCTGTGAACCCCCACATATGGAGCTAAATCTAATTTCATTGATATCTATGAATAAGTTCTGAAAATGTCGATTTGTTTCTGACATTCAATCTCCTTGATCTTGCTGATGGACTTGAAATATCATAATGGTAACCTGCTATGTTCCATATTGATTGTCCTCTAGTATGTATTATAAACATTGATGGAATCAACATTTTATAATTCCTACGTTATAAATTAATGCATGATTTTACTATTTTCATAATATAATTTTCCATTAAATTTTTATTCATTCATAAAAAATATCATTTTATCCAACTAAATTTTTAAATATTTGTTCATCAACCAAATTAAAATTATACAATTATTTTGAGCTAATACCCATAAATCTTGCAATTTTATCATTCTCTGGTTAAATTTTAAAGGGTTAAATACTTAATGTATGCAAACTATCTATATGCACTATTTATATATTTAGGCCTAAATATTTTCAATTCTTATATACTTAATTTGCACAACAATTTACTTTCATATATGTCTAAAATACAAGTAAATTAATATAACTAAATTTAAACAATTAATTGCTCTACGATTGTTGACCATTATAATTTATAAATATAAACAGTAAAATAGCATGAAAATATTTACTATTTTAATTTTAACAAACCCTCTTTCTCAAAATAAATATAATTAATTAACAATAACTTACCTTTAAAAATCTCAGCGGAAATATATTTCCTTCAATAGCACCTATAATTTAACAAAAACAATAAAATTACTAATAAATGCAAACAAAATTTCAAATCTTATTAATAACATTAATTTAAAACATACTTCACATATAAAATATTACCTTATATTTATTCTTCAATAATGCAATATATTGTGCTAAAAATGCTTGTAGGAAAATTAACACTAAAATTTTGCTGTAAGGAAGGAAGACCTAAAGCCTCACACTAAAATGAAAGAAAGAAACAATAGAACAAATAAAGTAAGGAACATGGAAGGGACAGAAATAGAATGGGCGAATGGGAAACAAGTTGATGTTTAAGGCAATATTCATAAAAAAAAATTAATATTATAATACTTAAATTAGTAAATCAACCTTCCTCATTGGAGTTATTGTGTGTCGTGCGGTGCACAGTAACTCCTAAGCTCTCTGCAGGCTTTTATTTAAAAAAATTATATAGAAAATGGCAAGAGGGGTGCCATTTTTTATAGATGGCCTCACTGACAAATTCCCTGAATCTATCACCTCCAACTGCTCTAAACGATGCCATTTTAGATTAATTGAAATAGCACCATTTTGAAAGCCAGCGTAGCCTCTCTTGCAGACGTCAAAATGATGTTGTTCAACAACAATGGTAAATGGCACTTGTTGCTGAAGCTCTTTGTAAAAAAATCACCATATTTTCTGTGCTCTCCACATGTTGAAAAATTTCAACCCTAACTATTGTTTTCTAACATCCTAAAACTCCAAATATTTTTACTGTTATACCTTTTTCCTAAATAATTTCATTTTTACACTAAAAAAAAGTCCCTCTATTTAAGCTCGACTTGCTCATTCTAATAATCTTTTGGGTTGTCTTCTTCATTGACCACGAACCAGAAATAAAAGCCAGAGACAGTCAGTCTGCTCCCTTTCAAGCCCTATTTACCAACCACATTGAAGCTCTTCTATTCCACCATCTCTAATTCGCATTGCAAACTACTCTGAAATCCACGCAAGTTATTATCCTTTTTATAAAGGACCTACCATTGATAACATAAATTTCTTTCTTAAATTTTGATAGCCCAAACTAATCAAATTTCGCCATATGTGAAACAATTATTTACATTCAAAATGAAACAATGAAACTATTTTGTGCTCATGGTATCATCAGCTTGATTCATTAGTGTTCTCTGATAATTAATGGAACTACTAATCTCAAGTTTATTGTCAGAGATTGATCTAATTACAAGTGTTAAAATGGTTCAGGTTTTAACTTCTTACAAAATTTGAGATTATAGATTGAACTTAAAAAATGAACTTTCATTACTCCATTTGTCTCATATTTATAAGTGCACTTTATGCTTTACAAGGATGAAAAAAGTGCAATTAACTTTCTCCGATTTACACGGGTCCCTCGTATTTTTACAAATTTGTCCACATACTTATTAGACATATATATCCTAGAAATATAAATAAAATTTAATATTTATTGATACTAATAAATATCAAATAAAGATAAATTAGATAATTAATTAACAAATTGCTTGTAATATAAAAAAAAAGGTGAATTAGTTACAAAATTACACCTCAATAATTATGTAACACCCTTAATTTACTTATAATTTCTCAAACCTGTCTTATAATTTCACTTTCATAAAATATAAAACAAAAGCTATTTTTAATTTTATCAACTTTCATTTGCCATGGAAATTTAAGCAAAAGAAGAGCAATAAGTGTCCATATCCAAATGGAAATTATGAAATAACATAATGAGCAAAATAACTTCACAAAAGTCCTATAGTTCAGTGTCAAAAATCGGCAATTGAAAGCGCCAGTTTCCAGCAATCCAGGGGCCCACGTAGCCAAATAATGGTACAAATTGTTGTCGGTTTTCAACAACCAAAGGACCTACTGTGTCGAATACCAGTATAGTATACTGTCGGTTTCCAACTCCTCTTCCAGTCAAATACACGGGATCCACCATGTCAGATACCAGCACCATTTATTACCGGTTTCTAGCAACTCAAACTTAAAATTATGTTTACTGTAGCTCCTGTTTTCTAAATACTTTAACAAATCTTCCCATTTTCAAAAAAAAGCCCTCGTTGGTGCCAATTTGATATTTATTGCAAGTTAAATCATAAGATCTTTTGTTTTAAGTTAAATCCATAAGATCTTCTATTAGGATTTGATATACAAGATATTCCAATATCCTTTTTAAGATTTAAGTAAGCAGTAATAATGAGTTCGTTAAAATTGTGGTTGTACATTTCTAATAAAATTGTAACCATTATAGTATGAGACGATTGATTTGATTATGATGTGAGAAGTGATTGATAAGAATGCAATACTTAATTACGATTTGGTATTGAGATTTATAGAATATATTAAGTGATTGTATAGTTCCATTGAGATTGCTTTCATTAACATAATGCTATTATTCATATGTATTGGTCATTGTCATCATCAAGATTACATTGAGTTAAGTTAACCTTCAGCAATTTGCAATCAAACTCCTTATGCTGTCTTTTATTGCAAAATTGACATTTTCTTGATATGATTTTCTTCACATCATTTTGCATATATACCTATTGGCATTCCTGTTATGCTGCCCATTATGTAATTCACCAGGATAAATTGGTTAGCTGATGTAATTTGTCGACAACATCATATCCTATTTTATTTATGAAATTTGTATTCTCTTCTTCATCTTATTCAAAGCATTGTTGGTCCATTAAAGTTAGATGAAAACCTTAAGCCATATCGTGATTGAAATAATGCAAAATGCTGCTCCTTTAAATCCTATCCGAGTAGAATTTTTTATTTCTTACCAAGAATGTAATTATTTTCAATCTCTCTTGACCATCTCTTCTTTAACAATCATTTGGGTATTGCACCCAAGTTCTTAGCTTTCATAAGCGAAAACATGGCCACCCTTCAAGCTTAAAATTACGGGATTTTTTTTTTCAATTTGGTATTAATTTTATAAATATTTAGAAATTTAGAGTAAAAGTTAAAAAAATTAGAAAAATGAGATATTAAAAAACGGCAAAGGTATTTTCCGTTTTCTGTCAGCTTGAATCCCACCTAAAATATGTGTATATTGTATAAAGAATGGCACTAAAATCTGCCATTTTCCGATGATGCAGTTGGATGCATAGAGTTTGAAAACGGCACACTATTGTGCCGTTTTTCGAAGTCAAAAGATAAAAAGGTGGGATTGATGTATGCGAAAAATATATAGGCTATGTTTGGTTTGCTATATTGTATTAAACTATACAGTATTAACATGTATAGTATTAATCTGTATAGCATTAGTTTGTACAGTACTAGCCTGTATTATGTTATACAATATTTAGTATATAATTATATTAGCCTGTAATATTTTATAATGTGTTTGATGCATAATATTGTACTGTATTATTTTAAAAAAATAAAAAAATGTAAAATTAAATTATTTTTAATATAACAAATTTAAGCAAAAAAATTAGTTATAAATTATAATTTTTTGTACATTAATCATTTTTTTTATAAAAAATACATAATTTTTTTGAAATAAGAATGTATATTAGTAAAAAAATTAACGGCCATATTGTCAATATAACTTGTGGCCTACGTCAAAACTATTATCTACGGTAAAAGGTTTTTTTTTTTTGGCCCTTCTGCTTTCATTCGAAGGTCTCGATTAAATAGCCGTGCCGGGTGGAAATTAAACTTAGGTTGACCCAGGTTTTCTCTCTTACAAGTTATTGTTAATTTAAAAAAAAAAAAAAAGTGAAGCCCCTAAGATCTGAACTACAGGAACCCCAAACTCTATTAAAAAAAAAAAAACTGAAAATCGATCCGTGCAAAATCAGTGCTAAAAGCCATAAACCAAGTTATATTTTAAATTAGATATTTTGTTAACAAATTTATCCAAAATTAATGAAATAATATTTATTTTGTACCGAATGTTTTATAGATTTTTGAATTTAAAATATTAATAAAAATTGAATATCAAATTATAAGTTCTTTTTAGTTTGACTTTTTTTTATTAACCAAAAGATTTATTAAAATTGGATTGGATAAAGAATCAGAGTGTTAAATGATTCATGGATCAACTGATTTGTTGAGATTCAACTGAATTTTTTTAAAATAATATTATTTTTTAAAATTTTATATAAATATGAAAAATAATTAAAAAATATATTTATCATCAAACATTCATAATAAAACAACATTTTCAACTAATTCAACATTTATAACAGAAATTTTTGATAAATATAATAAAAAATTGCAAATATTCAAAAAAATCATCAAATATAAATTATAATTTTATTTGTCATAAAAAATTCATGAAAATTGCTTAAATTTTAATTATTTTGTATTTATACTTATATTTTATTTTTTTCAGCAAAAAATAAAATTGTATTGATATTTTTTTGGATAAAATTTGATTTTTCTAGTTTCAACCAGTTTATGCTTATTGTAACCGATTTTTTGCTTTCAGCCTGATTTTCCAACTGATTCAAAACAGTTCTTATCGATTTTTCGTCAGTTCGATTTTCATATATTAAACTAATTGAATCAGCTAACGGTTCACGGTTAAACCAGTCCAACCGGCTGATCCAGTTTTAATAACATTGCAAAAGCTATATTAATAGAAGGCTAACAAACTAGCCAAAGAAAGGCGTAAACAACCTCAGAGTTTCAGTCAGCTAAGACACCAGCAAGAAAACATCAAAACCGGGGCTATGCACAGAGACAGCAGCCAAAGAGAAAACAAAACAAAAGTACATCAAACAGTACACATGATAAAGCCAAAGCAGCCCCAATAAATAATACACAAAACATCAGCTCATCAAGAAGAATTCCAGTTCGGAGGGCATCTCTTGCAACAATCAGCTCATCAAGAAGTTATTTTATAATAACTTTTCTTTTTTTTGAAAACAAAAATAATAAGATAAACCATTTCTTCAATTCATGTTTTGAACACAAAATTGTATTTTGAAATACGCCTAAACTTGTGAGATTAACATATAACACGTATATCAAAGAGATACATTAATGACATAAAAAAAATAATAATTCATTTTTCGTACATCACTTTCCCTATTTTTCTTGGTTGCGGCGGCCTCACTCAGCTTTTTACATCTTTTGCAACAATCTCACTATCGTAAGAAAAAGAAAAAGAAAAGAAAAAAAGCTAACTGCTAAGCCAGTAGACAATGAACTAGTCATCCCAGCTTAGAAGAATAACTGTGCACCTCCATATAATATAAAGACGTGTCCTTTGCTCCTTAACAAGCCTCGACCACCGTTTCCATGGCCGGAAACACAATAGATGAGGTTCGTTTTGGACGATCAGATTTGGCTGCAGGCAGTCTTGCTTGGTTTATGGCTTTTAGCACCGATTTTGCAATGATCGATTTCTAGTTTTCTTTAATAGAGTTCGATATGCAGCTAGCACTCGTAGAGTTTGGGGTTCCTGTCGTTCAAATCTTAGGGCTTCACTTTTAAAAAAAAAAATTAGTAATAACTTGTAAGAGAGAAAAAATGGGTCAATCTAAGTTTAATTTCCATCCGGCACCGGCTATTGAATCGAGATCCTCTATTGACAGCAGAAGAGCCAAATGGTACAATAAAAAAAACACACACACACATTTGACTGCAGGTAATAGTTTTTTCTTTTTTTTTGATAAACTGATAATGTTATTAATTAAGGAAACTGTGAGCTACAGACAATGAGACCCGGCAACAAAGCAAAGAAACACGGTCAGCCGCAGAACAAAGGGCCTGCAACAACACAAGAAACCTTACAAACTAGCCAGACTATAGCAAAACAGACCTCAAAACCAGAGCCTAACACCAAACAGAGCTCAAAGAAACCTCAAGTCAACAAAATAGCAGGCCAATTAGACAAAAATCGAGAAGCCTGGGAAAGCAACTCCAAACAGCAGAACAAAAGAACTAGTCGCCCCTGAAGGCTCTCGAAGGCAATCGTTGCAATACAGAAACCAACCTGCAAAGAAGGGGAGCAAGAAGCCCTGCCACCAATAACCATAACACGGCAACCAAATCCAGAGCACACCACCAGGCCTCGCCTCAGACTGAGTTAAGCAACCAAAACTAAAACAGGCAAATAAGAATTTAATCAGCCACGCCAAGAAGTTATTTTGCGGGTGGGCACACTGTTTAGCAAGAGCATCAGCTAGTTGATTACAATCCTTGCTCGTGTGACTGAAATGAACGCTTTTGAGTCTAGAGGAGATGTTCTTGATGTCATGAAACACACTGCCAAGTTTCCAGGGTCTGTCAACCACATCATTTGCTAGCCAAGATCCTACAGAGGAGGAATCTAACTCAAACAAGTCATTGACATTCTGTTTAACCAGAAACTCCGAGAAGATTTGAAGAGCTTTATGAACAGCACCAACTTCCGCCCCCTATGGAGTTCGCCACCCAAATATTGCGAGAGAACAAACACAAAATCACACCAGATGAGTCCCTCAACACTCCTCCAATACCCGCTGGACACGGTTACCAAATGAAGCACCGTCAGTGTTCCACTTCACGGAACTAGAATTGGGAGGAGACCAGTAACCGACAGGTCTAGATTTGTGACTAGCTTGAGTTCTCTTAATGCCCTCAGCTGCCAGAACTAGTTCTTGTCCTTTTAGCGAATCCAGCTCCTTATGAGAGTTAATCCAGAAGGAAGCACGAGCAAGATTTACCAGAGAAAGTCACAACGTTTCTTTCAATCCAAATGGTCCAGATGCCAGCTAAGAAAAGGATGTTTCATACCTTTTGTTGAACGGCTCTTAATGCAAAACTTGGCCATTGGATAACAAAGTCTTTAAAGCTGCCAAGAATGCAATAATCATATCCCCACCACTTAAAAATTTTGTACCAAAGATCATACGAGATGTCACACGTGACTAAGAGATGATCCGTATGCTCCACCGCTTTCTTGCATCTGTGCCAGGTGGCCTCATTAAACTGCAAGATACCCCTGCTAACCAGGAATTTTTTTGAACTAATATGATCCATGAGACACATCCAGAAGAATACTTCAACTTTGGGAGGAGCTAGCCGCTTCCAGAGAGCCCAAGAGAAATGTTTAAAGTCAACTGAATTGGAGGAAGATCGACAAAGAAAGGAATTAGCTGACTTTATCGAAAAATACCTTTAGGGTCATGGACCCAGATTTTCCTGTCCACTTGACCCATCGAGATAGAGAAGGCGTTGAGAATGGCATCTAGCCCACCCACCAGTTCACGTGCCCAAACCAAAAGTGATCTCCTTCATTTCAGGTCCCAGTACCAAGATCCTCTCGACCAATGCCCACAATCTTTAATTGTAGCATCTCCCTGGAGGGAGATATTAAAGAGGCGAGCATATCTGATTTTTAAGGGTTCTTCCAATATCAAACTATCATGCCAGAATAAACAAGTGTCACCCATTCTAGTGTCTACCGCTAAGCAATTCGAGAAGAGAGAGAAGGATCTAATAGAATCAATATCCTTCCATACTGTTGATGAATTCTAATTAGCAATAGATGAGGGAAGCAAACACTTATCGATATAATATTTTTTGAAAACCAATTGCTGCCAAACAGCTCCACTATTCGGATGAAGCTTCCAATGCCATTTAAACAAGAAGCAAATATTCCTGAGACAATTAAACCAAACACGAGACCACTTAAATATTTAGGTAGCTCAATAATTTCCCACTTTACAAAGTGCCTTTTTACTGGCAGTTCCCTTCCAAAAGAAATTTCGCATGATAGAGTTTAGTGACTTGATTACCCCAATTCGCATCTTGAAGATAGACATATAATAGATTGGGAAACTCATAAAAGAGGCTTTAATTAAGGTAAGCCGACCAGCAAGGAACAAGAGTTTTCCTTTCCAACCTGAGAGTTTGCGTTGGAATTTTTGAAGAACAGGGTTCCAAGTCTCTTTTCTCCTTGGGTTTGCTCCCAACGGTAATCCAAGATACAAGCAAGGTAGTTTCTGAGTTTTACACATTACAAGGTCAGCACAGCTTACTAACCAATCATGGCTAACGTTGATGCCAATTAGAGAGCTCTCATGAAAATTGATAGACAGCTTGGAGATCACTGCGAAGACTTTGAGAATCCTCTTCATCTGCAGAATGTAATCTAAATTAAGTTCTAGAAACACCACCATGTCATCTGCATCTGAAGGTGGGAAATAGACATCACCTTCCGTTGCAATAATGAAGAGAAAGGGAGACAAGGGATCTCCCAACCTAAGCCCCCGTTCTAGTTGAATTTCTGGAGTAGAAAAGCCGTTAACTAGAATAGAAACCTTTGCTGAGCTGATACAACTCCGCATCCACAAGCTCCATTTTGCTTCGAAATTCATGAGTTCCATAACAGAGTCAAGTTAATTCCAGTTAATGAAGTCAAATGATTTATGAAAGTCCACTTTTAAGATAACCCCGCTTCGCTTGTAACTTTTTAATGAATGAATAATTTCATTTGCAACCAAAACCCCATCAAGAATTGTCTTCCTCTGATGAAAGTGCACTGCTCCTCAGATATGATCTTTCCCACTACTTTTTTCAATCTATTTGCTAGAAACTTCGCAATGATCTTGTACATACTGCAGACCAAACTAATAAGGCAAAAATCTGTACGCTTATCCGCCCCTTCTACTTTGGGGATAAGCGTTATAAAGGAGGAAGAGGCACCCTTCGAAAGTTGACCATCCTCATAGAATTTGGCCACCATCTCAAAAATGTCCCTCCTAATTATCTCCCATGCTGCTTTGATAAAGGCAAAATTAAACCCATCCGGTCTAGGTGCCTTAGAGCTGTTGCAGTCACAAATAGCAACTTTAACCTCATCAAGAGAAATAGGCAGTTCAAGAAAGCTAGCCGACGAAGGGGAGAGCTTCTTGAAGGAGTTCGGTGGAAAGTAAGGCCTGGTACAGGAACTGTCACTATAAAGTTTCTGGTAGAATTCATAAACCTCCTTAATGTCTATCGGATCTGTAATCAACACCTTCTCAGTAATCGGCCTCCTAATACTGTTACGACCAGCTCTTATTATTGCAAAAAGATGAAAGAATAGAGTATTTTGATCCCCTTCTTTTAACCATTTCACTCTAGATTTTTGCCTCCAAATGGACTCGCTAGCTTTCAGTTTTTCCCAAAGTTCCTTAATAATTTTTCCCAAAGTTCCTTAATAAGGGAGGTTCTTTTTACTAGCATAAAGTTCCTGATCACTTCATGTAAGTCTTCACTTCCTAGATCACAGTCCAGAGCTTCAATCTCCTTTTCAAATCTTGTAATTGCCATATGCACATCACCAAAACAGTGCTTATTACACTCCATAATAGATTTTTTGAGCATCTTCAACTTGAACTGCATATTGCTTCCTGAAGAATACCTGAGGTCAAACCACCATTCTCTAATTTTTTTAAGGAATTCTGTGTCCAGTAACCAGGCATCCAAAAACTTGAAAGGTCCCCAATTAACTTTTGAACAAATAAGAGACAAGGGAGCATGATCCGAGATAATCTTGGGGAGAGCTACCTGCGACAAATCTTTAATACCCAGCAACCAGCCTTTGTTTACCAAAAAACGATCGATTCTGCTTTGACTAATCGAATTACTCCAAGTAAAATTCTTGCCAATGAGGGAAAGATCTATTAATCCAGAATTAGAATAGACTTCTTGGAACTTCTTATCCTTCGCATTTAAGCTGCCCCTTCACCTATCTGCAGGACTAAGAACGGCATTAAAATCACCCCCTAAAAGGGTGGGAATCTCATCATCAAGAAGATCAGATAATTGAGCCCATAAAACCTCTAATCCTGCATATACCGTTATAACAAAACATAAAAGATTGCATTCCACTAGCCATCCTCTAACAGCAATCTAGCCCTGCCCAACTTTATGATTAGATTTTAAGAAAGACTCGCAACACCAAGTTATTAAAATATCCCCACTGCTACCTTCAGCACCTAAAGAAATTCTGTCAAAGCTCCTATTACCCCATAATTTATTAACAAAACTTGAATTAAAATCCTGCATTTTCATTTCCTGTAGCATCGCCATGTCAAGATTTTTTTTATCTAATAGATGAAGCCACCAGCCTTCTCTTGATGCTGGAATTCAGACCCCTAATATTCCAAGATATGAGAATCATCAAGAGAGTAAAAAGATAAGAAAATCCCAACTAACCACCGTTCCTCGATTTACATCTTTAGATCCCTTCCTTCAAGTGCTTCCAAAGCTCTCTTTCATATTCCTCTAATCTAATCAAGGACTCAAGAAGAGCATCTTTATTTTGATGAGGAACACTACCCAGCATATCTGCAACTTCTAATACTTTGAGAGTCTCTTCGGATGGAGAAAGTCGTACTAGCTCCTTTTTATTTAGGATTCTGTTGTTAACATTGACAATGCATCCATACGAGATTGTCTCACTATCAACTATTTTCGATTTACCTTGATCTCCCTTATTTGGCTCATCCGGAAGAGGAACTAAGGCCTGTTTCATTTTGCCTTTTCTGCCTTTCTTTTTTATCAGATATAGGACTTGACAGCAGGATTTGATCGCATCAAAGGAGTAGAAGGAACGCACTATTTTGGCTTTTTTCTCGAGGAAATTACCCATGCCAACTTTTTTACCCTTTTTTCAAAAACTACATCTTCCCGTACTTTTCATAAATCTCACTTTCTAAATTCTTATTTTCATAAATATAATATTTTTTACCCTAAATAAAAATTGCTTTTCCCTTATTCTACAGGGGTTGAAGGCCATTTTAGAATCAGGTTGCTTGCCCACGAAGACTGCACACATCCAAAAATTCCTTCAATTCTTCCTCGAATTTCAATTTCTGCTTATACTTCACCGACTTCACAGATAATAGCATTTTTTGCTCTTCATCTTCTTCTTCTTCTTCATCTTCTTTTTCCGGTTTGTGTGAATGGCTTGAGTTTTTGTTGTGGGACTGGTTTTTGAGTCTTCAAGATTAGCAGGGCAGAGTGGTTGCGGTATCTTTTGATTTCGTTCTTTTCTTCTAATTCTAGTGTTCCACTAGAATTTTGAGGAGTTTGGTTGTTGTTTCTCTAGTTGCCTTTGATTTAGCCAGTTTTATTTTCATTGCTTCCTCTTCCAATTTTGGGAGCTATCAAGGATTTTGTCCTGCGTTTATTTCTTCTCGGGTTTTGTTTTGTGGCCAATTGCTTATTTCTATTTTCTTGGATTATAATCAATTTTATTTTTTGGTTGTTGCTATTTTATGGGTTTTTGTTTGGGTTTCCATTTTCATCTTTGGTCCTTGTTAGTTTGCTTTGTATCCTGGAAGCTCTTTTGGCTTCTAGTTGTTATCTCTTAAATAAAAATTATCAGCTTATCTAAAAAAAAATCATTGATTGTATGTTTATGAACACCAAAATCCTTTTGAGGTTGTATTTTTTGTATTCAATCCAACAGTTGTTGGAAGCAATCTTGCAGAATACATAACACTTAAAAGCATTGGCATGTTGTGAGTTAGTTGTTTGTAAAAATATGTTCGAACTATTCATTTCCAATTTTTGGGGAGTTGATGAACATAAGTTTTGGGTTGAATTATGTAAATGGTTGATGCCACTTAGGATTCTTATCACGTATATCATTGGCTCAATACTTGGTTGGATGAATAAAGCTCAAATGTACAACTAAGCAAATATTTGATTTAGCTTGTGAATTAAGACAGATATTAGAACTCCAAATGAAAATTTTGAGCAAAAAAGAGTAAAATTCTTATGAATAACGTAGTCATAAGTTTTCATTCAATAAAAATAAAATTACATCATGAAGGAGAAAAAGCAAATGTTAAAAAGTTATAACAGTTCTATTTTTGTTGTTTTTTATCACATCAATTAGAATTGAACCATGAATTCTCTGCTTAAGGATGTCAAGCAAGCAACTTCAGCCAAGAGCTAAGGATGGATTATGATGCCCTCTTCCAAAAAAAATAATAACCAGGATGTTTGTGTTATCCAAAAATGAATTATAAGTCAAATATCAATCAAATTCAGGATAAAAAATCAAAGTAGATTATGAAACTTATCACATATTGAAGTTGAATCAAGCTGACTGCATCTCTTTTAAGCCTGTTATGCTGAAATTTTTTACAATCATAATATCACCTTCTATTTCCACACAATTTAGATGAATTATAATTACAGAACTTCATATGGTATTGTAGAAATCACAACATTCCAATTTTGTTTCAATGAAAGTATAGGACCAAAATAACACAAAGATAAAACTACAAAAGTATTAATTTTAAGTTCTCACCAATTCATCGTGTGCTGCTCTATATAATGTGTAGGTTAATTACGAAACTATACATTTGGCAATTAAACATTTAAATATTCCCTTGAAAAAATCAAAGTTAAAGTAAGCTTCTTCTTAATTATCTTTGATGACCTCATATTGTCATTATTAATTATTTAATTACCCCACTTTTAGTACCCACACTTATACAACAAATACACACTGTGTGTACACTAGGCAACAACAATCAGACACGATATATACAACATGTACACACGATGTATACACTAAGTACACGATGTATGCAGCATGTACACACTATGTATACGGCTAGTACACATGATGTATACAGCTAGTACACACGGTATATACAGCTAGTACACACCGTGTGTACAGCATTTACACATTGTGTATACATCATGTACATATGGTGTACACAACTAGTACACATAGTGTACGCACCAAGTCTTTCTAACTGTTATTTTAATACACATATTACTTGTTTGTACAATTAGAGAAATTGGATGTGGATGACAATAATAACTAAGAGATTTAATATCAAATATATACATTATGTTGATTTTAAAGAATGGATACTTTCTAGCATATACACAGTGTACACTCCAAGTGCTCACACGATGTATACAGCTAGTACATTTTGTGTATACATGATGTACACACAGTGTATACAGCTAGTACACATTGTGTATACATAATGTACACATTGTGTACACATCATATATACACGGTGTATACAAATAGTACACACAATGTATACAGCTAGTACACACCGTGTATACATGTACACATTGTGCATATAGCTAGTATACATTGTGTATACAACTAATACACACTGTGTATATATTAAGTATATACAGTATATACAGTATCTACACAGTGTATACAACATCTACACACGGTATATACAGTTAGTACACACGGTGTATACACCAAGTACACACTGTATGCGTATCATGTACATACTATGCATACAACTAGTACACACGGTATATACAACATGTACACACTATGTATACAGTTAATACACACGGTGTATACATTACACACAATGTATACACTAGTATATACAATATATACACAGTGTACACACCAAGTACTCACACGATATATACAGCTAGTACATGTTGTGTATACATGATGTACACACTGTGTATACAGCTAGTACACAATGTGTATACATAATGTACACATTGTGTACACATCATATATACATCAAGTACACAGTATATACACAGTGTACACACCAAGTACTCACATGGTGTATACAGCTAGTATATGTGTATACATGATACACACACTGTGTATACAACTAGTACACAATGTGTATACATAATATACACATTGTATACATATCATATATACATCAAGTACACAGCATATACATAGTGTACACACCAAGTACTCACATAGTATATACAGCTAGTACATGTTGTGTATACATGATATACACACTGTGTATACAGCTAGTAGACATGGTGTATACATAATGTACATATTGTATACACATCATATATATACGGTGTATACAACTAGTACACACCGTGTATACATGTACGCATTTTGCATATAACTAGTATACAATGTGTATACAACTAATACATATTATTTATATATCAAGTACACACATTAGATACAGTATCTACACACTGTATACAACATCTACACACAGTATATACAGTTAGTACACACGGTATATACACTAAGTACACACTATGTGTATATCATGTACACACTATGTATATAACTAGTACACATGGTATATATAACATATACACACTGTGTATACAGTTAATACACATGGTGTATATATTACACACAGTGTATACAGTATGTGCACACTGCATATACAGCTAATACACACTTTGTATACAACATATACACACAATTAAAATCATGATTCACAATTAGAAAAATGTATATAGTAAAGAAAAAAAATTACCTTTTGATGTTTGGAGACTTGAGAATCATAATTCATTATTTCAATTGTATTATGATTCGCTTAATTTGTCTTGTGACCTTTAAGTTGGAACCAGCATCTCCACTTTTGTTTTTATTAATATTTTTCTTTCCATCTAGTTTCTTAATGTTCTTAATTATTTAAGAGATACTTCTAAGTCAAGGAGATGTACTTGATCGGGTATCAACCATTTTGCCTGAATTTAAACCCAATGTAATTTTATCAGGTTTTTGATACATTAAATACAAAAAATGTATACATGAAGTACACACAATATATTAATATGCACCATTAAATCAAGTAAAATGGAATTTAGTGAAAAAAAATTTAGCATTGAAACATCACAAGATCCTATTTGCTTGACAATTCAAGTACAACATTAGCCTAAGTTATATTTATTAAACTAAAGCTTGTCGCACAATATAGAAAAGAAAGAACCTAAAGAAAATCACTAAACCCTCAAACTTTGATTGAAATTCCAATATTTAAATATCAATTCTTAACTCTAAATTTAATAAAACTATATAACTAGTTATGCACTTATAAATAATCTACCGTAACTGAAAAACCATAACTTTTCACACTGTCCTAATGACAACAAATATTCCAAAATAAAAATGCATCATATGCAGGAGTGTGTACTAAAAAAACTAAGGATCAATAACAAATCAAATTTGTAATCAGCAAAAAAATTTATCAAAGAAAATAAACAGCAAAAATCCATGACAGAAACAAAAGCAAGAATAGTGGGAACCTTTTTCCAAAAATCAACATCAAAAATCCATCTCATGAAACAAGTAGTTAGGTACACATAAGGGCATTACAACCTACTCCAGCCATTGTATCAAAATTGCAGAGATAAAAAGTACGCCATATATAAAGGTATCAACATATATCCGCAATCAAAAATTAAACAGAGCAACCATGAGTCATGATACTATTAGAAATCTATAATATGCACAAAAACTAAATCTCTAATCAGCAACCATAGTTTCAAATTACTAACTCGTAAGATATTAAATAATGAGTAATATAGCTATGTTAAACAAAATTGCATAAAAATTAGAAGTATCAGCAGCTAATTCAGAACTTGAGATAAGGGTTTGCAGCAAGAAATAGAAACAGGGAACCAATGAGAACCCAGGAAGAGAGAATTAAACAGAACTAAGTGAAAAACAAAATTAGCATTGAAACATCACAAGATCTTATTTGCTTGACAATCACTCAAAGTTTCCTAAATTAATTAGAATTCAATATTCAAGCAAAACATTTTGATATTGGATAACCATTTGTCTGAACTCAAAATTTCACCGTCGAAACGGAAAATACAAAGATGAGTTAAAAGTGGGTAGGGGATGATGTAGTGGTGCAATATGCAAGAAACGGGCAAATTGTTAGAGATAGGATTTAATATATTTTATATGTATTATATATATTTTTACATATTTAATTAGATACTAATTCTTTTTAATTAGTTAGCTAGTGAGAGTGGGACAACGGGGTTCATTTTTTGGTTTGGAGCATTATATGCAACCACCGTATTTGGTATTTGGTGCCAATAAAATGAAACTCTCTACAAGTTGTTTGTATGATGTCATAGTGCAATGGTGAATGAAAACTGCTTATTGTCAAGTTTCATTAATTACTTAGTATTCATGAATTCTATTCACACTTCATAGAATGGGATCATAACAGTATCTTTCACTTCGTTTCTTTACACCGACTTTAGTATACTAATCCAGAAAAAAAAAACCTTCTTCAATAGTGAATGAAGTTGCAGAGCTTCAATTTATTCACCAAAATTTCTCTTTCTCTCCTATTTTCAAGAGCCAAATAAAAAAATAGCAAAATTAAATAGGGAATTTTTTACAAAATAAAATAAGTAATTGCCGTTGGATTAAAGATTTATAACCTGTTTTGAGCAGATTGAAGAATCAAAGTTCGGCTCGCAATGCCTGAACCCCGCTTTGGCCACCACCAGAACCACCGGCTGTAGTTTCTGATCGAGAAACTTAACAGTGGAAGTGGAAGGTAAAATAGAAGTTAAATAGGGAGAATTTACCATAGATGGTAAAAAATGAAGAGAAAAAATTGTGCGAGTGGAGGAAAGGCTATAATCCACGAAACAGAGAGGAGTTGTTAATTGTAACGAAGAATTGAGTATGGAGTTTTTTAGTATGAAGGTTACTATTGGTGAAGGAAAAAGGTTGTGGTTTTCAGCTTGGATTTTAAGAGATGATCCATTTTCAGCTGAATGGCAATAGCAAATCTGTAATCGATGGAGATGTAGAGCAGCCGTTGATCGGAAAGAAAAAAAGTTGCGATTATCGAAAGAGAGGAGAGTGAAAGGAGCGGTGATAGGAAAATAGGGAAGTGCAAAATTAGAAAAAAATTATATTTTTGAAAATAAAAATTTGTATAATTCAAATTGAAAATTTAAGATAATTTATTATTGAAAAAATTAGAAAAATCCTTGTATTTTTTGTTATTTTTATTTTTTTGTGTAAATTTTTGTAAAAATCCCTTTTTTCTTCTTATCTTTTTGGCGAGACGAAATTTTATCGTTAGGGCTAGTTTGAACCGCAATCTCATTTGGGTTGGGCTGAAGGCTAGGGGATTCTTCGATGACCATCAGGAATCCATTAAGCATAAAATCATCTGAGTTCGCAGGGCTGGGCTGGGATAACTTGCAGGCCCAAAATCAATAGCGCCATTTTGAATTGGGTTCTGTGCCAAGGAAGAATTAATGTGGCTAGCCTCTGCATGATTATGTTTCATTAGAGCCGTATCATCACCGCCCTGCACTTGGGATTCCACTACTAATGGGGCTCCACTTGTCACTTGCATCGTAAAAGAGAAATTCTTTATATGCTTCGATGAAGAGAGAGATTCATCAGAAACTAAGGACTCTTCGGGTGGCTCATCTGCCGATTGTCGGACGGCGCTCATCCCAGCTGTGCCAAAGCTCTTGGAAGACTTACCCAAAAGCAAATCGGGACAGAAAGATGAAGGCTCTTCAACAAGTCTGAAAGGATAAACGATTCCGTCAATCCTAACTTTTAAAACGTCATTTATCATGGTAGGAGATGAAATGGCTATTAGGAATCTTGCAAATTCCAAGCCTATTTTCCTTCTGGTGTTATCATCCAGACTAATGAAATTCCCATATAAACATCCAATGGTCGAAAAAAACTCCGCATTCCAAGCATGAAGAGGAAACCCTTCACACCTGACCCAGGTGTATCTTTTTTTGCAGATGGCATTAGGTTCCCATGGTTTGATCATTTCGAACCAGTCGCCTAGCCAGTCCAGTCCTGACTTTAGCATTTGGTTTTTGTCCTTACATGTTGGAAACGTCAGTCAGACTAGATTCCCACCCATTGGTTTACATTCACAGTTCAAAACTCCTTGAGCAATCATGGCTTCCTGAATATTGAATACATTTTGGACGTTATGTAGCCACCCGACCAGACTTCTGCTCAGCCATTCCCTATCGTCTGTATGGACTTCATATTGAAAATTAACTACACCCGCATTCATGTTTCTGTAAGTATCCCTAAAATTACAGCATGAATATGACATAAAACATTACAAGAAAATTCACTTTTATTGCTGGAAATTCTCAATAGTTTTCATAGGCAAACATGTTTAACGACTGAAAGAGTCGCAGGAGAAATGGCCGTAGAAATATTTTTCCGAAGGAAACTAATTTCCGTCTGTAGGGATATTTTAACGATGAAAATTAGTCATCCATCATCAATTTCGTCTAGAAGAATAGACGGAAAGTGTCGTGAATTTTCCATATTTTGCAACGAAAATCTAATTTTCATTGGTAATTTTCCAACAGAATATTAATATTTGTAGGGAAATTTAGCTATTTTAAACATATTTACGTCGATAAATTTACCTTCTGCTAAAAACAATTCGCAATGGAATGATCCATCACCATTCCGTAGCTAAAAATAGTACACATTTTTAATAATTATCTTAACCTAAAATTGCAAAGCACGCAAGGGACTATGAAATTGCAACTTAAACCCTGCAACAAAACAGTAGCAAATAAGCAATGCACTTGAATCATCAACATTCAATAAACCGCTAACTATAATCAAACAGTGAATTCTGTCATTACCTTTTCTGCATTGCAAGAAGTAAACAATAGCAACAATAAAAGTAGCAATACAAGATCCGCCACAAATCAAAATTGTAATCAAACATAATGTTGACAACCAAATAATGCACAATCCTTTATAATCTTCCTTTAAATTAAAATAATGAAAAAGTGAAAAAGATGAAAGCATGACAAGCATGGTATTTTCATTAAAATTATTCTTTAAGCTCTTACATGTTAGACAAATAAAAGTCATATACGATTCGTTTGACAAGAAAATAAACCCTAATTTACTTTATTAATTTTTTCCGTACTACAGAGGACCATATCATCAAATTTCACTTCCTTTTCCTTAACTTGATTATTTTTCTACCCAACTTTTCCCAAAATAAATATATACTAACTGACAGGAAAAGTTGGGGCCCATATCTAAGATTTCCATTCTCGTTTGTTCCTCACACTCAAAGTACGTTTCAACTTACCATCTTATAGTTATAGATAAAAGGCAAAACAACAGTTCGATTCTCCCATCTAAATGCAAAAATTCAACAGGCTTGCAAATTACTGAAAAACTAACCAGAAAAAAGAACTAAAATAAAAATAAAGAGAGCTTACTCGTTCTACAAAAGATCACTGACTAATTTGTAATTCACTTTTATGACTTTATGTCTGCAAATAACAATTCCAGGGCATTTGGTAAGCAAACATCACTACATCCTTCATTCTTTACTTACACCGTTAAATTATTAATTACTTGCATTGTTGAATTTACCTGTGGTAAGTAGTAACTCCGTCAGAAAATTTTCAAATAAGATATTCCCTACGGACATAATTAATACCGTCGGGAGATATTCTTTTTACCAAAGATTAAATTGTTACCATCAGGAATTCAAAATTTATGACAGAAAAAAAAAACCATTGGCGAAGACTTGCTTATCTACAACTCCCTATGGATGTGCCATGTATTGTTGGGAATTATATATTTTACAACAGGAAACTAAGACCGCGGAATTTGGGCTTAAAAAATTCCCAACGGAATTATACTTTCCATCGGTAACTTATTTTCCTTTCCCGATGGATTTCAATAAAACTGTCATTAAATTATATAATTTTCGACAGTGATTAATACTTCCATAGCAAAATTTTTGGTGGAATATTATATATATTTTCCAATGAAAATTTTGTGCCGTAAGAAAAAGCCGATGAAAATTTACCCACCAACTATTGGCACTTTATATTATGAAAGAATTCATTATCTCATCACTAAAGTTAGTCAAAAAAATTTGACACTAATATTTGCCTCCATTTTTAATGACAGAAGATAATAGAATCTTTATCCATCACTAAAGGCAAAATCTGCCTACATTATTGCTTATGGAATTTATATTTCGTTGTTATTTACTAAAGGAACTTGATTTCGTTGGCAATATAGCATAAGGAGTTTATCATTTTCTTGTTGTGAAAGACTCTTCCAAGTGATACATTATGGTAATCAACTAGTTTTAAGCCTGTATTTTCTTGTGTTGTACATCTTCGATCCATCGGTTATAAGACTAAAGTGAACATGTCCATTTTGATTTTTTTCATTTCATTTTGCACCTATTTAATATAAAAATTTGCGAGATTTAATCATTAAATGGTAATATAAATTAATTTTTTAAATTTAGCATCAAACCTTCAGAAAAATTGTACAAAAGTTCCCGATGAAAAATTACCGACGGAAAAAATCTTTCCATAGGTAATTACCAATGGAAAAATCTTTCCGCAAGCAAAATTGTTGGGGACAAGTGTGTATTGCGACAAAATAACAAATCAGTCGTAAATAATGGAGGAAATTTTTTTTGCCAAACTTTAGCGACGGAATTGAAAAATTCTTTGTTAAATTGGCATCAATTTTTTGTGGCTGAAATTGGATATGAAATTTTCCAACAGAATACTTATTCTATATGGAAATTTCCTACGGAATTATGTTTTCGTAGGTAAGTTACCAATTCTCCTACGACTTTTTTTGTCGCTAAATTCTATGGGCATTTTGGTTTTCCTATTGAAATTCCCTTAATTTCATCAGAAATTTCCGTTGAAAAATGAATTTTTTTTGTAGGGATAGAATGCATGAGCATGCCCCCTCTAATGGTAGTAACCGGGTTCACATTTAGGTAGATGTTTGATTGTCCTTGAATTTTTTTTCCATCCTTTGCAACTTGATTGATTAATTGACAGAAAAATTACATATGAATGTGTGCAATCCCATCTTGTGATGAATGGAATGTTTTAGCGCAAAGTGGCTGCTCTCAAGCCGTTGACTTGAAGTCATTCTGGCAAATAAATATTTAGATGCATCTGGAAAAACTATTACAATAATCGCTCACATTTCTTCATCTAAAACATCAATATCATATTGATGTTTCAGAAGGTTGACAACTTTTGAAAGAAGTTGCGCACTCCGTGTTTCGCCATTATGAAGTGCATTTTGATGACTTATATTATCATGATATCGATTTTTCTTAATTTGTAGCCTATTATTTTCCACATATTCTATAAAGGGCAGAACATAGCTCACTAGCTGTTGTACAAGGCTTTTGTTGTGATTTGTTCTTTAGGACTTGTGAATTGCATTGTTGTGCGTCCTATCTCATGATGTCGACGATATTTCCATCTTCCTTTAAATACTCGATCATTATCTAATCAATGTCTTGATTTATTTCAAGAGGATAATGAAAGTCATTATATTGTTTGTGATATTTTATCTTTTGATACAAATGTTATAAAGTTTGTTAATAATCAAGAAAAACCAAAATGTACAAAAAAAAAACATAAGCACACACTCATATATAGTCTCACATGCATATGACACTCTTAAATACAACACATATTAAAATGATATAATATCATGATATAGTACAAACCATAAACAATTTGTTGATTCATGGAGTTTGTGTATGATCTAATTGTCTAGCCAATTTGGATATGTCTTTTTGTTATGTCCCTCATTGGGACACAATATACATCGATTAGGCCTATTGCACTCTCTACTATCCATCTCATTCTGCTATCAAAATGTTTGTGGCCTACATTTTTTTCTTATAAGCTTTATTTAGGAACTAAAGTTGGTCCAATATATGGAGGTCGATAATCACAATGTGCAAGTGGTTGGAAAAATAACTTGTGATAGCTCAATGCCTTTGAGAGTTTATAGCATTTGTTGATATATACTCACATGTCTACTAACACATGCATACATATGACTAGCATGTGAACATGGCTTTTTCATTTCTTGAAACCTCCTACATTTGTAGTGATAGCAATCCTAACTAAACACTACAATAAATTTACAATTTACCGATGGAAAATTTCGTACGGAAAACAATTTTGCTATAAATTATTGACGGAATAACAAAAATCATCATAAAATAGGGCCCAATGGCTTTCGATAAAATTTTCTTATGAAATTTACCGACTGAAAGAAAGTTTCATGGGTAATTTCTCCACAAAAATATGCTTTTAATGATGGATTTTTATTTTTATCGATAAATGTTTAACATTCCGACGGTCCTTGCAATTCGTCGGGCAATATAGAAGAACAATTATTCCCAATGGTGTTTTTTATTTCAGTCAGGAAAAGTCCTAACTTATACTGAAAAGCCTAAGTAATTTTTAGGGGTGAGCATTTGGTCGGTTCGGTTTTGGACCGAACCGATTGAACCGAAAATCGAACTTTTGAAAATTTAAGAATCGAACCGAAATCAAAGTATATAGAACCAAAAACCGAATAGACCGAAATAATTTCGGTCCGTTCGGTTCGGTTCTATCGGTTCTGGGTCATATTTGAGCTTTTTTTAATTGGGTTTTTAACCTAAATAGGCCCATATATCCAACAAAATAAAATCAATTAAAAATACATACAACATAACTTAAAAATTACACTAAAAAATAAAAATTAAAAAATTTTACAACACATAATTCAAACATAATTTCTAATATATTCCATTAAAGAATAAAATAATAAATTAATTTACAACCTACTACTATTATTATTATTACTTCTACTACCTTAACATTTATATAAAATTACATATAGAGATCAATTAATTATTAACGAAACAATAAAATTGAATCCAAAGCTATTAATCAATTATTATTGGCAACAAAATCCGGTCATATAAAAAGAATATCTCCATATATTTTTAGTAAAAAAAAAATTAATGATCAAACTAGTTAAAAAAATAAAGATAAAATGTATTTAAAAAACATAGCTTAAAGAGTTTCCTTAGTTAAGAATTTTTTTCTTGACTACATTAAATAAATTCGAGTAATTACTTAGTGACAATTTGACTTTTTAAATATTTGTAAATCCCATATATCAAAGCTTAAGAAAAAAATGATTATACAGTTGGATTATCCATCATAATTTTAAAAAATATAAAAACTCATAATCTAAAACAATTAGATTAGTTAATCATATTTATGAATTTGCAAAAATATAGATTTTATTTTTCTTGATTTTGTTTCTTCTCGAAGCTTCATATTCAAGTCTAAGTGTCTAACTAATTTCTTTTTTTTTATTTTATTTTTCTTAATTATCACACATATTTTTTTCATATAAAAAATAATACTAATAATTAGACATGATAAGTTTCGCTACTTAACTAAATCCTGATTTAAATTGAAAATTTTTTAAAGTGACAATTTAATGGGATAAATTCTTTCAAAGGTGACAATTTGATGTGAAGGAAAAAGTAATATTTTTAAGATTGACAGAAAAAAAAAGAAAAAAAAAGGTTGAAGACTTAAAATTTTTAATTGCAAGTTTAACTCAACAAAAGATGTTGGGATAATTAAAAAAAATATTTGGACTAATTTAAGAATAAAATTTTATCTTAAAACGTATCAATGAATTTTAACTTTTTAGAAGCAAATTTACTTTAATTCCTCCATTCATAGTTCCATTAAAATTAACTTAAAAGTCTATGTTCTATTTAAAGGAGTATTAATTTTTAGATTAATATTTTAATTCACTTCTAAAACTAATACTCTACTACTTAAGTTAATAAATTAAGAATTTATATTTATATTTTAATTCAATTCTAAATTTTAATTTTAATTCACTTGTAAAAAAATTAATTCTACTTCTCAATTTAATAAATTAAAGATTTAAATTTATATTTTAATTAACTTCTAAATTTTAAATCACTTGTAAAAAAAATTAAAGTAAAAAAATTGAAAATACTAATACACTACTACTCAATTTAATAAATTAAGGATTTAAATTTATATTTTAATTCATTTGAAAAAAATAAATTTGAAAAATTGAAAAATAAAAAACATGCAAATGATGTCTATGTTGGGATTTAAACTCAAGACCATTAGGTCTTGAGTAAGTCTCACGCAACCACTAAGCCACACTTTTCACTTTGATATAACAACACTATAAAATATATATATTTAAAAATTTCGGTTGATTCGGTTCTTTTAATTTTTTAATTTTAAAAATCGAACCGAATCGATAAAACCGATTTATTTTTTCGATTTTGAATCGAATAAATTAAAAACCGAAAAAATCGAATCAAACAGATCAAAATTCATTCGGTTCGATTCGATTTTCGATTCCAGTTCGATTTTGTTCGGCTTTAGTAATTTTTATGACCTCCAGCCGCCTTTCTCCATCCCCCCTCCCTTCCCTCTTTCGCCATTAAAAACTGCAACCCTCATCGACGTCAGCCGCCTTTCGCTACCCTTTTCATCTTGACGTCAGCCTCCCCTCCCCTCTCCCTCGCCTCTGCTTCCCTCTCCCTTCTCTCTCCCTTGCCTCTCCCTCTCTTCTCCCTTGCCTCTCTCTTCCCTCTCCATCGCTTCTCCCTCTCCTCTCGCTCCCCCTCTCCCCTCTCTTATCTCCTTCTCTCTCTCTCTCTGCGTGTAAGCTGAAGCGAAGAGCACACACTTGTGATTGCTATTGAAGCAATATTCAAATTAATAATTTTTTTGAAAGGTAATTCGATTTCTTTCTCTTTTATTATTTCCTAACGCTTATGGTTATTGATTTCTTGATGAATCTGTTTAATCTATTCATATATCTAACATTCCATTGATTTTGGGAATTGCTGAAAATCTACGAAGGTTAGGGTTTTTAATGGCTCATCTAGGCTGTTCATATACCCTAAAAAGAAAAAAAAAAACAAAAAAGAAAATTAATTTTATTGTTTAGCATTATCAAAGGAAGAAGTAGCAGGACTCTGCCAATGGACCTAACACTTGTTGGAGTAAACAAAGTAGGTGGTGGACTAATTTTTGCCCTTTCACTTCTACTATTCGCACTCCTCTTCCTCGCTCTTTCTTCACTTCATTTCCTTTATCTCTCTTTTTCTTTTTAATTTTTTATTCATTGATTTCATTTCTCAGTTTTAATCCCAACATTCTCGCTATCTCTCTTCAGTTTTCATATGCATGCAATCTGCAACAGTTATTATGTATGTAAACATGACATTGGCTGATGATCTCAGTTTTTTTATTTTTTTATTTTTTTTTTTCTGTTGAAATTAACTCCGATGATGCTTGATAGATTTTTTGATTTGGTTACTGGTTTTATTAATTTAGATTGATTTATTTTAACTGTGAAATTTCATTCGTTAATCAGCTGTTTCTCGGTTTATGTCTTTGAATTAAGACAATAGCTTATTGTTATGTTATAAAAAATAATTTTTGTAACTGATTTTATATTTATAAGAGTTACTATTATTATTATTTTTTAATTTTTCTATTGCTTATTATCGTGGTAAGCATGGAAGAAAGATTCATGCTAATTGGCTGTCAATATTGAAAAAAATATCTAGTTGAGATATAAATGGCTAGAATTTTAATATATAAAATGCAGAGCAAGTCCTTTGAGACATTTGCAGCTCTATTCACCAAGAAAGAATTGCTGCCCAAATTCTTGATATTGGTAGGTCGCTCTACCCTTGCTTACCTCAATGCTACTGCTACTAGTGATGTTCTGCCTATCAAGATCTAATTTAATTACTCTTTATTTCTCATTGTATGTATCTTTTTTTTTTTTTTTCAAGTTTGATAGAAGCCTTAAGATCCCGCATTATTAATGAATTCAAATATATTCCTTTCAGTTTCCTGATGCTTTTTGTTTGATCATGTTGCTCGAATTGCCACTATATATACTTTGAACATGGGACTAATCTTGTCTATACTTGGCATATGATTGTATCATTGATCTCAGGTCTTCAGTAAAGCTGTCTTGGAATTTATAAAACAGGTTTTGATCTCAGTTTCTTGTTTCTGCTTTGTTGATTTTCTTGTGCATTATGTTACAAATATATAGCTTTCTTTTGATGCAAAATTGGAAATAAAGCTAAACTAGAACATTATGATATGCAACAAACAAGCGAGCGGATGTAAATTGACTTGTATGTGTCAATATTGAGATTTTTAATTAGTTATCCATTCTGGATTATGACTTTTTGTGCTTATATTTTTGTGTTTGCCTATATCCGGTAGACTGATGTGGTTAAATCTTTTGTACTTAATGGATTGTTTTGTTTACATCTCTCATTTTTGTACACAGAAGTATTTGTTTGCGGAAAGTTTATATTGAGACATGTTTTCTGAATGTAGTTTATATTGACACATGCAAGGCTTAATTCAACTCTCGTTATATATTGATACATATTTTGGGAACTTGTCCGGAACTTGTCCACTCTTTTTGACCTGTATGGTGATAAATTTATTGGAGATATAGTTCCTGATGGTAGAAAGGAAGCCTTCCAAGGGTTTTTTTTAATTGCTCATTTGTTCTGGTATTCTCATAAAATTGATCATTCATGACTGGCATCGTCTTATGAGATGCCTCTCAAGGTTGGTTTTAAGGACTTCCTTTTTGTTTTTTTACTCATATCTTCTATATGCGAGATTCAATTTTCTAGCACTTACTCTAGCTTGTGTTTGAATACTGCATATTTTATATGTTTAAGAGATCTGCTTAGTCTTAAATAAAATATGTTTAAGAGATTTTCTCATAAGCAGATTAAACTAGTTTGTTTTCAGTTATTATGTAAAGTATATATACAATCCTTTGACAGTGGCAGATTCAACCAAAATTCATGTATGGTTTTGAAGTTATGGTTGTTGGTACATATTTATTAATTAATTGATTCTTTTTATGAACTTGCATTTGATACTCCTAATCTATTGTCCTTTTCTTATTTGCCTTATTCGCAGTAGTCTCACTTAGTTAACTGCATAAATTACATTGGTTAGTAAATTACATTATTGTCTGTCTTTTCTCTATCTCTTTCTTTTGTTGAAGATTTGATGGCATCTGCAAATCATATGAGAGCAGGTTTGATACTGATGTTCTTGATGATGCTAATGACGAGAAGATGAAGAAAGATGTGGTCAATTTGTATAGTTTCAGAGTTGGACATATTGATTTATTATTTTCTTTTCTTTTAACAGTAGAGCTTGAATTGTACATATTGTTATGACTGCAAATAAGGTCTGGAATCGAGCTAAGTGCTTCTGATTACGACAAGGAGAAGTTGCAAGAAAGACTAGCAAAGCTTTTGGTGGTGTTGCTTACCTCAAGGTATGTTTACATTCTTCCATGTTATAGCCACTTTTATATTAGGATTATAGAAAAAAAAAAAAAAATTGACCATTAGTGTTTGGTTCTTGCCAAAGCATTTTGCTAGTTTGTATGTTTATTGTGTTTCTTTTTTATTCACATGGAAAAATAATAAATAGAGTAGCATGCTTGATTTCCTGCTTCAATCGAGTACATTGCTAAAGTTTTAGTTGAGCTGAGAATCCTGATAATCTCATAAATTATTGTTTGTAATTTCTATATAATGTACCGACAAACGTTTAGGTTCAGATAATTAATAAAAATTTGTATTATTTTTAACGACGGAATAGTGACAGATATTTCCGTCGCAAAGTTTTTAACGATTGCAAATTTATCGATGGATATATATTTACCGTAGCTAAATTTTTCTACAAAAATTGATATTTCATTGGAAAAATTACTGACAGAAAATAGATTTCCGTTGCAAAATGTGGGACATTCAAGACACTTTCCGTTTGTTCTAGACAAAATTAATGACGAATGATTGATTTTCGCCATTAAATTTTCCTACGGAAATCCATTTTTCATTGAAAAAATAGCCCTTTTGCCATTTCACCTATGACTCTTTCTGTCAATAATTTCCATCATTAAATATATTTCCCTTCGAAAAGTCATTATTTTTCGCCGCAAATTTCTATATAGAAACATGAATTTGCTTGTAGTGAACCTGTGTTATTACCTTTTCGCTTGAGTTTTTGCCATAAATATGAAAAGTACTATATGATAATTGAAGCTTTCAACTCTACAGGCATAAGCTTTTAAAGCATGCTTTGTCATCTAATCCATACAAATTTGAGTTTGTGTATTATCAACTGCTATAGGAGCTCGGTATATGCACTTCTACCATCATAAATTTAACAATTCTTGCAAATATGCTCAGATACAAAATAAAATGGCATCATTCTCACAACTTTTAGAGCAGTTTTTACACTGTTTATAATATTTGTTGTAGCATACCCATATCCATGGTCGTTATCGTATGATAAATTCCATTTCTCCAATGGATTTTGCATGGCCTAATTATATGAGTCGACATCAAGTTCCTTGATCTCATCCATTTATTTCATAAATTTGTGGTATTAAAAAATTGTAATCTATCAATAAGGGTTTACCGGCATTCATCGAAGTTTAAATATTCAAAATATGGACTAGTACCAAAATCAAGTAAAATAATTGATGGAAACATGTTACCCTTATACAACATGTCCTACATTTTAGGATTTCTATGTGTTATTGTAGTTGTTGACAAGGTGCTAAAGACAAGAACAACTGTGAGCTAATTGCTCCTTCCAACCATTTTTATCATCACGAAATAATGTCATTATATTTGTATGTTGATAAAAAATGACAATTATACCTGATTGCTTAGTCACATAATGACTAATGCACATCATAAATAGAGATAATCATGAGGCAGGGAATCCCCATCCCGACAGGGAATCACCCCAAATGGGGTGAAAACTTCCCCTATGGGGGTAGGAACAGGGGAAAATTTTTCTCCGATTTAGAATTCGGGACGGGGGTAGGGATTGAGGTTCCCATCCCGAATTTTCCAAGCCCCAAATTTTAGTATTTGTATTTAATTATATTTATTTAATATAGTTTTAAATTGTGTCTAATTTTAGTTTTGTTAATTTTTAAAATTTATATTAATTTGATTTGTAATTTAATTTAATTTTTTTAATTATTAAATATTGTATTTCAATTATAATTAATTGTTCAATATTATATTTTAGTTATAATTGATTTTTTATTTAAATTTAACCTGGGTCGGGAACGGAGGGAATTTTCTCCCCATAATCTTAATAGGGGTGGGGATTCTATCCCCACCTCTAGGAGGAGTAATAGGTGGGGAGCCATTCCTTGCCCCATCCCGCCCCATGATCATCCCTAATTATAAATTAACCCCCAAATGGACTTATTCTCACTAATTAAACAATAGCAAATGCTACCAGGTATAAGAAATTATTACCATCAATAGAGTTTGATGGAACTTTTCCATCATAAATGTTCCATTAGTAAGTAGTATTGCCATATAGTAAGGTAGTCCATCTATACATGGCTTGAATACCCAAAAAAGCTATTTACATTGCTTGAAATGTGCTTGTTGTTTGTCTTCCACTATAAAGTCATAGACAATTTTGAGATTGTATATCTTTATACCTTAGAGATATCCTAGCAACTTTGCATACAACACCTTATAGTTCCTCAATAACTCCGCAAATGCCTTGTTATTTGCATTATCAAGCCTTATTGTACGTTACATGATAGTTTAAACAATTCTTGATATTTGCCATTATAATGTTAACTTTGAGATCTAGAGCAGTACTAACCATCTCCAATATGCAATCACAAATTATTTCGGAATCCAATTATCTATGATGTTAGGATACCAAAGATACAGAACATCTATGGGATTCATTATACCCATTGATAATCCAATAAGGTGTGGTCCCTTTTTTTTCATAGCTTGTAGCCTCCACAAACAACCTACATTGGCATATGTGCAGCACACAAACCGGTATGAGGGCTCTGACTTAACAATATTATAGGAAACATTATTTTGAATAGAGAATTTCTTAACATATGACTTAACTTCATCCTTGGTTATGAAAGCCAAGCCTTCACATAACTCAAAAATACCATCCCATCCAATTATTAGACAAGTCAATCTCAATGTCAGCAAAATTAATAGATGTGTGGTACATAGATGGAAAGTGAAATTGTAAATTATTAGTTTCTCCCCTGAGTTGATCTCGAACACCATGAATGTTCAGATTCTGAAGATTATATGACATAGATGGAAAAAATTTGAACTAAGAGATCATCTTTTCAAATAGAGACTTTCAGGGCAGTATCATTCAAATCTATTTCTTGATCATTATTTTAGAATTTGGAGAAATATGTCCATTATTAGCAACATTATCTTTATCTCTTAGCGTATCATTATGTGTATAATCTCTACATTCATAAATAAAAGCATCCTAAAATCTCAAATAGGGCTGGCATCTATGTTTCCAAATTATCCACACCTTCACATTGTGTTGAAGAATCATACTATGTACCAAACTTAGACTGTTCTATTTTTACACTATATGGATTGCCACCAAAGACATTTCCTTCGTCCATAGTTGGTATAAACTCTTTGTCGCCCATATTAGTCATCTGATTAATATGATTCAATGCATTTTCTCTGTCTCCAATTAAAATTTTTCCATATCAATAATTAACTCCACAAAGATGTACCTGGAAAAAGTATTAAAATTTTCATAAATCTCATAAATGTCATCATCATCAATTAAATTCATAGGCATCCAAAAAATTGACCCTTAGTTATTTACCTGACACTTGTATATGATCCTAGTAACTCTTTCATCCATAGCTAAATTCAATTGAATTGATATTTTATTGATAAGTTCCCTAAATGTTGGTTTGCTCCTAATTTTCAATTTCCTCGGTCTTCTTGAGAGATTTGAAGTATTATAATGAAAACCGGCTATGCCTCAGCTTGATTTTCCACCCATATAAAATTATAAGCGTTGTTGGAGTCAATATTTTTTAATCCCTGCATTTTATGTGCATATATCATAGTTTATGCAAAAATTTTCTATTTTTGTAAAACATAAAAAATCAAAAAAAGAAATTTAATAAAATATATAAATTTCTTATATTTTTCTGAATAAAATGACATTATAAATAAAAAATAATATATATATATATATATATTTATTCATTTATTTATAAATTTTGTTACACTAATTATTTCCTAAATCTTTTAATTTTAAATATTAAATCACTTATAAACTCATAAAAATTTAATAAATTTTGTCATTTTACTCTAGTGTTTTCTACAAAAGAAAACATTATAAACAACTTTTTTCAAAAAAAATATATATAAATTACTTATTATTACACCAATCTTCTAAATCGAAATTTAAATGCATTTATAAAATCATGCAAATTTATATTTATATGTATACAAATTGCATACACTGGTTAATCCATAAATATTCCAATTTTAAATTTTAATTCATAAATATAATAATTCATTATCAAAATTATAATTAATATTTTTTAACTTGCATATCAATTTTAGTATTGATAACACCCTGAAAAATCAAAGCTATAAGATCCATTAGCTAAGAGGCCCAAGATTTAAAGCCTAGCAGATGCCTCCCTTGGCCAATCAGCTTAAAGGCATAAGAAACAAGGTCATCCGATTGGATGGGATCTCTCTGATATGACAAAGCTGCCTGACAAATGCTATCGTCAAAGTCACCATTATTTATGCCATAAGCCATACTTGCTTAAGAATATGATAACTATTTAAGAATACTATTCAACCCTTTTGGGCACTATAACTAGCAAGTTCATTTCTATAGAATTCAGACTCTTTCTCTCTTTAAATATCCATGTTCTCTCTCTAAGAGCTTCTCTTCTGATCGCTAACTTAAGCATTAGATTGCCAACGTTCGGATAACTAGGCCAACACCTTTTTGTAGGTTTTATCCCTTATAATCTGATCAGAACATGCTCTCCAGCCCATCGAGATTCTCTAATTTTCCATACAAGGACTCATTCTTTCTTTATAAAAAACTATGATTTATCATTTGATGCTTTTGTTGAGAGACGATGGCTAAGCAAACAGCGTCTGACCCTTGTATCCTTTAAAAAATATGGATTTACAATTGAGAAAATTCATCATGAAAGTCTTCGAGACTATATAAAAGGCAATTTATTGTAAGAACAAAACCCGAGACTGAAAGAAAGCAAAATATCGTATGCTAAGGTCGAAAGGAAGCAAAATGTATTTCTTTCAAGATACCACGTAGCGGACGTTAGAGATTCCCAGAACTAGCCTACATGGAAAAAAAAACTGGAAGGCATGAAATGGTCACCCTTGTCCTTATCTTTAGCACAAATCAGATAAAGGTCGTCCCCTTTCTTATACTAAAAAAAAGGACTGGTCTCATGGCCTAAGTTCCAAGGTTGAAATGGTCACCCTTGTCCTTATCTCTAGCATAAATCAGATGAAGGTCGTCCCTCTGCACGCTGGGCATTTGCAATAATTACACCCAAAGTTGGTAAATGATTTGTATTCCAATCTAATGTAGTCTGAACAACCATTACCTTCGTCACATGGGGTTAAAGAAGATTCTAAATAATGCCCGTGATAGCTTTAACAAAAGTTCTATTCAATTTTTTTTAATTAAAAAAATCTTTTATTAAACCAACTGTTGAATACATGGAGGAGAAAAAGTGAAACAAACTCCTTAAGAATCAACAAAGGTCCTAGCAAGAATATGGGGAAGATCATTATCTGATCTTCTAACAAACGTGAATAAGCAATTAGAGAAATTAAGACTTGCATCAATACACTTTTTAACTAGTAAGCCAAAAGGAGTAGCATTAAGAGGGGGCTTAGAAAGAGCCTGAAACAGGATAAGGTAGGCAGTATCCATATGCAAATGGGTAATACCTTTATTCTTAATCCACACTAGGGCTTCCTTCATGGATTTTGCTAGAAGGGGATCAAGTGGTTAGAAAAAGAGAACTATAACTTGCAGCCATGAACCTTTTTGAGGAATCTCTACAGATCCAACCAAAGCCAAGTTTATTTTCTAGGAACAACAGAGCAACATCACAATTGCACTTGGCAAAATCATCAGGGGATGGAGACTAAATTTATAACAAAGGAGGCGATGAAAAAGGATTATAATCAAAGTCCTTCTGGTGAACAACTACCCATTGGTTTAAGTAACATCTAGCAAGATGCAACATAGCCCCATTACTTATCCAATTTTATTGCTAAATGAATTTATTTCTCCTAAAGCATAAAGCCTATAATAAGAACATAGCTTGAAAAAGCTCATTCTTTTACAAATTAGAAAACCAATTACCAATAATGTCAGCCACCAAATCATTAACATTGAAGCAAATACCTATGGAACTATCTTGCTAGATTGAATTAGAGGATGGACAAACAAATAGAGCATGATGTACTATCTCCACCACCAGTGGCGAATGAAAAAGGACAAATAAAAAGATCAAAAGCATGCATGCGATAAAGATTGTTATGGGTTGGAAAAACATCTAAAATACACCTGCATAAGAAGATTCAAAGCTTCGAGGGTATAGCAATATTCCATAGAGATTGGCAAGTAAAATCAAAATTCATAAGTGCTAGAGTTGACACATGGATATAAGTCGGTTAGCACTTCTAACAGAGTATTGGCCATTATTTTCATGAGACCAATAAATAGCATCTGAGTGAACATCAAGTGCTAAAGAGATCTGAATAACATAGTCAAACTCCCTATTATTAAAATTTTCTTGAATAAGAGCTATGTCCCAAGCATTACTTCCTTTTTTAAGAAGAGCTAAAACTTTTGAATTCATAAGATCTACAGTAGAGTAGAAGAAATTTGTAGATTTAAAGAATCAAAAAGTAAAGCATTCTTATATATGTCAGTGTCCACCCCATTTCCAACATGTAACCTATAGTTCTATGCAACCATATCTCTAGCTACCAACATACTTCTCCAAGTATAGCTAGGCTAGCAACCCAATTAAGCTTAAGCTATACGACAACTGAGATAATACTTAGCTTTAAGTACTTTAGCCACAAAAGACCCAGATCTAATTAAAAGCTGCTAGATTTATTTTCCTAATAGAGCAATATTGAACTCATGTATATTCCTAAAATCAAGCCCACCCATCTTTTTCGATGCACAAAGAGTTTCCCACCTAATCCAGGTAATGCCTTTAGATTGTGACTTATTTGATTGCCACCAAAACCTATTGAGCATACGGTGGATAGAGTCACAAATACCTTAAGGAATGAGAAAGATACTCATTATGTAGGAAGGGATGGCTTGTAGAGTATATTTAATGAGAATCTCCTTCCCACCTTAAAAAAATATTTTTATTTCTTCAGCTATTAATCCTCTTCTAGACTCCGTCTTTAATGAAGGCAAAGACTTGTGTTTTATTTTGACCTACAAATATAGGCATACCAAGATAAGAATTGGCATGATGAGATGTAAAAATTCCCATCAAGTTACAAAAGAGCCTGCACATGTAGGGGTCCGCATTTTTGCTAAAACCTATAAAAAACTTATGAAAATTCACAAATTGACCCGAAGCTACCTCATACATCTTAAGACACAATTTAATTACTATTATTTCACAAAGGTTGACTTTAAAGAATAAGTAGGAGTAATCTATAAATAAGTGATGACTTATTGCAAGAGCATTTCTATCAACTTTGCAACCGTGAATCATCTTTCTTTGCTTTAAGTCAGAGAGAGCTGCAGATAAACCTTGAGCACTCAAAATAAAAAGGTAAGGGGTAGGGGGGTCCCCTTGCCTTAATCCTCTACTTGGTAAAATAAAACCAATGGTGTAACCACTGGTGCAAACATGGTAGTACACAAAAGTTAAACACATAATAAGAATCTTAATCTAATGTTCGTGAAAACCCATCCTACTCATCATAATTTTCAAATAAGCCCATTCTATCTTGTCATATGCCTTACCCATATCTAGTTTCATTGCAATAGTACCACTAGCTCCTTGAGATTGGCGATTTAGATAATGACCCACCTTAAATGCAAGAAGAACATTATCAGTGATAAATCTTTTAGGGATAAAAGCACTTTGTGTCTCCAAGATTATCTCATTCAATAAGAACTTCATTTTATTGGATAACATTTTTGGTAAAATTTTATAAATGACATTACAAAGTGAAATTGGCCTGAAATCGAAAACAAACTTAGGTTGTTTGATTTTTGGGATTAATACAATTATTGTTTCATTGAAAGTAGAAGGCATGTTGTAGCTATGAATAATATCAAGGATGAAAACAGAGATATTTAAACCAATTAAATCCCATTAGGATCGAAAAAATTGAATTGAAGCCATGTGAACCAGGGGCTTTGTTTGGGTGCATAGAGAACATTGCATCTTTGACATCTCCAACATCAAAAGGCTACAACAATTCTTCATAATGAGTTATTGTAACATATGGTTTCACTAAATCTAGCAACTCTTGGTTTTCTCCATGTGAAGACTGCAACATTTGCTCAAAATATTGTAATATGTGCTCTTGAAGACTCGAGTTCCATTGAAGCTGAATTCCCTTCATATTATTTAGATGGGTTCTCATGTTCTTCTTCCTCTTATTTGATGTATAAGCATGAAAAAATTTTGTATTCATATCTCGCTCCTTAAACCATTGAATTTTAGCTCTTTGCTACCAATAAATATTTTTATGATACAATAGACTTGTAAACTTCTATTTAGCTTGTTTAAAATGAGCTATAGACATAGCATCATATTTGGGGCGAAGGAGATTTAATTCCCGTTTACAATCAACAATCTCATTAATAAATTTTTGACATAGAGAACGACCCCACTTGCCTAGAGAAACAAAGTAGTAAGATAGTTGTTAAGGAATAGGGAGGGACCCTTATTCTGTCCAACAAAAAGAAATAAGATATTTAAAATCCTTATCCTGCAGCCAAACGTTCTTAAAAAGAAAGCGAGAATTATGGGTTGGATGCCCAAAGTTAGTAGCTAACATCAAAGCCATATGATCAGAGTTAATCATGCCAATATAAGTGATTTTACTATTCGAAAAAACATAAAACCAAGAACCAGAAGCAAGTCCTCTATCAAGCCTTTCCAGAATCCAACCTCTAGTTCCTCTTAATCTCTCCCAAGTAAATTGATAACCATAGAAACCCATGTCAAAAAGCCCACATATTTGAATAGTATCTCGAAAACCATTACTAAGAGACGGAGGGTGAGGATTACCATCAATTTTTTCTGAACTTGTAAGGAGGTCATTGAAATCCTCCATGACTACTTAAGGCTAAGTGTTACTAGATGCCATCCGAAGAAAAAGTTGCCAAGAGAGGTATCTCTGATATCGAATTGGACTTCCATAAAAACTAGTAAACCGAACCTTTTGGTGAGAAGAAGCAGAGATAAGAACATCAGTATGGGAAAAAAGAGTACAAGCGAAGAGAAACAGATAAAGCATTTTTCCATATAAGAGCTAAGCCACCTCTAGAACTAGAGCTATAAACTAAAAACTTGCCATTAAACTTAAGATGTCTGCATAACTTTTCAACTTGAGTTTGATTTAAATTCCATAAGAAAAATGAGAGAGGCTTGAAGAGAAGTGACTGTGTCCACCAATTCAATGACTGCTTATAGTCAGCCTAGTCTATAGTAATTCCAAACTAAAGCATTCATGGCTCCAGGCAGGCCTGCTCAATAGGTCCTTCCTCAATCATTGATACATCACCAAAGACTTTATCCTAGGATTCATAGGAAGGAGTGTTTAGTTTTGTGTCAGAATAATCAACTGTGGAATGACAACGCTTACTATTTGTTTCCAAAATACAACCATATTGTGGCTCTTCAACATTTGCCACTTATTTGCCACATGTCCCATCTCTATTAGTCAAAGTAATAAGTCTCCCATGCACTTAGTTATTTTCCATTCTCATAATCAGATCCTTATTATCTTGCTAATTTGCTAGAATCAAGGATTTGTTATTAGAAAGATTAAGTCCTTTGGAAATAGGGACTCTAATATTCTCTGCCAACTTAGTTCCTTATTGGTTTTGGTAAGTACCCATAGGATTAGGGTTACTTCCTAATTTCTCATAATTACCTATACTAGCGTTACCTTGCTTCATGTTTTCCTTGAACCATCATTCACCGATGTATGAAATAGCCTTTTTTGCTGGGGCTCGGAGAAAGGCGCCATATCCATATGGATAGTTACTCAGGTCCACCTCAAATCTTTTATCATAGAACTTCTCTTGGTATCCTATAATGCCACAAAGAAAGAAGAAGCTTGGTAGTCTCCCGTACTTAAGAGAAATGACAACCCATTCATTGCCTTATTTCTTCACTTTCATAGAGATTCTTAATGGGTTCCTCACATCCATTGTAACGTACTCTGATTCACATAAAAGACTTCCATGTACCATCTATACTTTTAGGGTCAATCTTGATGAAGGAACCTATATTGATTCCCCATATTTTTGCCAATGCGCTCAATCCAATAACTAATTGGAAGATTATAACATTGAACCCAAAAATCCAAAGCAAATAAGTCTACATTATCTTGTTGCAATTGGATTTCCATTCTCCGTAAAACTAACAACTTTTGTTCCAAAGACCAGGGACCATCACTGAGAACTGGATCCATATCCACCTCATGGAAAAATTGGAAAATAAAAAATTTAGGAGCCAATTCTTGAATCTCAATCCCTATACTAGGTTGCCACACCTCTGCCATAATCGCTTTGGAGGCTGCAACATTAGCATATCTATTAGAAATGAGTCGGCCAATAAGACACAATGTTAGATTTGTCCTCTCGTCAACAAAGTCATCATCTTCATAAACACAACCAACATCCAAGTCTTCTTCTAACGTAACATTCTCACATCTTTTTGTGATTTCCGTGGCATCAGAGGTGGATGCCATAGAGGAAAGAGAGTATAAAGAACAGAGCTGAAACGTAAAGAACTAAAGAAAAGCTTGCTAAAGCAAGAAGAAAAAAAATTATACAAATAGCATAAGTTAAATATATTGTGGTTCTTAATTTTTAAAGTTTCATTCAATTTTAAAATCACAATATCAAAACCACATCGATGTTGGCTTCTGAATAAAGTTGCATCTATTGAACACATCTAAAGTACCTGTTCAAATAAAGGTATTGGAACCAACCCGGTGGAACTTGAAGAAGTCACAACCCCAACTGAGAAGTTCACCATAGTCCGAGGATTTTTCCACTGTACTTGAAAATGCAATGCATCCCGACGGATAGTGGAAGCCGAATAGAAAATCTGTCTCCACATTGCATCATTCCTGAAGGTCCAAATCTTCCAAGCTACAACACTAAATTCCTCTAAATGTCGTTGTGTCGCTTACTTGCAATCCTTAAAAATCTAGAATTAATTACATTACACCCACCCCCATTATTCCCAAACCGACCAACTCCTAGCACACCTAAGAATGGAATGCTAAAGGTTTTCTAGTAATCCACAAAAATCACATACATCCCCAACATCAATACCCTTCTTAAATAAAAGCTTTTTAGTTGGACGAGCTTCTTTCGAAGATCTCCACACAAAATTTTTCACCTTAGGAAGCACAGACAATTTCCAAAACGTACACCATGGGAAACACACATTTGTCTCCACGGGTTCATCCCTTGAATGCAAAGCAAGAAAATAAGCTGAGTTAGCAGTATACGTACCCTCATGACCAAAATGCCAAATGCGCACATCTTCCCTACTAAATGTACAGACAAAAATAGATGCAATTACATGAACATCATCAACCGTAAAATTTTTAACTAGCCTATCAAAATCCCAACCCATTCCTTGAGACAAAAGCAAATCTCTAACTCAAATCTCCTCATCCCTATTTCCTAAGTCATGACTCACATAAAAACTACTGTCTCAAGGAATCCAAAGATCCTTCCAAACCTTTATCAAATTTCCATTCCCTACCCTCCATTGCATACTTTGCTTCAAAAGGCCTTGGCAAGAAACCATACTCCTCCAAGAATAGCACTCCAAAAAATAAAATACCTATTAGGATAATTGTGGTCATATTAAATGAGGTAATACTGCTATATTATTATAACAGTCTAAAACTAATAATAGTATTGAAAAAGAAAGAATATTTTAATGATAAATTATTATAATAATCTAAAACTAATTTTTCATAAAATTAAGCAAAATCAATTATCATTTTAATACTAATAAAGTATGAAAGAACTGACAATTGGTGGAATGGAAGGAATAATAAAAGAAAATGAAATTTGTTATTACTGTATATATGCGATCAGAATAGGGTTAAACCCTAGAGTTTACAAAGATTTCTACAATAAGACAAAACTTTGTAGTACATATTTATATTATTTTTACTCTTAAATACTTTTTTAGACAACACAACAATTATTGAAATCTATAATCTCCTGCATTAATTGCATAGTGCAAAGAGGTTTTAGTAAATATCACGGTAAGCCGTATAAAGTACGTATACCTTGAACATCATCAGATTGCAATTCCCTTTTAGTAATCCCATAAGCAAAATAAGCATACATTATAGCATTTTCATCCTCACTGTGATCCAAACCAAGAAGATGCCCTATTTCATGTACTGCTACAGATTCTAAATCTAATTCATTTGGCCCTGGGTTTTCACTCCAATTTTCATCTCCATCAAAGTGGCACTTCCCATTTGTTGGCGCAGTTGCATGAGCAAAAGTCCCACTTCTCCCATCAAAAGGGCTGCCATCTCCATGAAACCTCCTATACACTCCAATCTCAATTTCAGCTTCAGAATTTGCACCAACCTCCTCAAAACTGAACTCTGTAACTTGTGCCCATTTTTGAAAAGCCTTTGCACATATAGACCTTATGTTCTCTGTGCCCCTAGCTTGCATACTTGAAACAAATTTATACCTTAAATGCCTCATATCCGATGGCCATCTCCGCGGTCCTTGCGGTCCAGGGATAAAATTGAAGTGAGCTATAGCATGGATAGACTTGTAATAGTTTTTTGTAGTATTAACAACATCTGCAACCCCACATCTTGGCTTCATCATTTGAGTCACGGTCGTGATATCGAGGACTCCGGTTGCTTTAAGGTGATAGTTTTGTTGGTAATTCTTGAGTGCTTGTTCCAAAAGATCATCAAACTCATCATCATTGGCATGACTATTAGGTTTGTTAGGATAGTTTAGATATCCGAAGTTTTCAAGATACCCTTTGAGCTTTTTGAGGTTCTTAGTGGTTTGGCCTTTGTGGCATCCCTCTAGGTTTTTTATGAAACCAAAAGGATCTTCACTTGGCTTTGATTGGAGGGTGCTAATTGGTAGCACTAGGAGCAATATAGCTACCAAAATTGGAGAGGGTATAGGGCTCATTTTAGATGCGATAATTAAAAGTATGGTAATTTATTGCTTGAATTTCTATTCAAGTTGGAAACAATTGTGGGTATTTCTCTCTATTTATAGTGCTTAATTATTGATTCAATTTCAAAGTCTTCTAAATGGGCCCTAATTAAAGTCTTGGCCGTCAAATAGGGTTTTGACTCTCATTACATTAAGGAAAGTTCTTGCACAAATACTAGGCTACATTCCAAAAGCATAGTCCATTTTTATACAATTTTGAATTTTCTCATTAAAGAAAAGAATAAAAATACTCAAACTTACATCTTAATTTCCTTCCAAAAGCTTTTAAAGTATGAAAAAAATAACCTAATTGGAAAATATTGTTATTTTATTTTTTACGTAGATATTTTATTTAGTCTAAATTCTTTTCAATTGGTATTAGTGTTCACGAGAATCCGATCAGTTATTGTTAAGATGGAGAGAAGCAAATATTAGTTATTGAAAATGATGCAACATTGCGGTCAATCCGTAAGGAATCATAATACATGACATTTTCTTTTGATGTTTAGGTTTGTTAGCTTCTTTTCTTTTTTTTTTCTTTTTTTTTTAATTGCATTGAAGAATTCGTATTTGTATGGTCCCATTCTAAGTAATTAGAATTTTTTAATTTGAAAGAATAAAGACGCAAAAACAAATGTCTCTGGTAGAAATAAAAAGGGGAGACCACTCTAATTAATTTCTTTAATTTCCTTACGATTGGTATGGTTTTGTGCTCTACAATTTCAGACAATATAAAATATTAATTGTTTTCACATTATGACCTTGAACGAATGAGTTTGGTCTAATTGATTGAAGTAGATTAATTAACCATTATAATTAGAAAATGTATGCTAATTTATATATCCCCTCATAACAAATGTTCAATATTTGTCGGAGTGTAAAATTTGTAGTACTAGACATCCATACATGGTCTAATATCCAAGTACAAGTGATTCTGAGTATCATGTTGAATTTAGTAGAGTTGGAATTAACTCAATAGGAAAAATAAGTTTGTAAATGAAAATTGTCTAATTCATTATAAAAGAATACTTCCTTTGTTTCACTTAACTGACTAATCTCACCTTAATACAAAATTAAGAAAATGATCGAAAAATTTTAATTTTATAAAAAATTAATAATTTATTAATTTATCTTTTTTAATTTCAAATAAACCATTTAATTTTTATATGATAAAAGTTAAAATTATCATTCCATTAAATATAATGGTGCATTCAAATGAGGGGAAATATGTAACTTTCTTTCTTCAAATACGTAGATGCATATTTAAAAGGGCACGTACAAATCAAAATAATGAGATTGACCAAATAAAATATGGGCAAGAAAATTATTTTATATCATGTAGATGTATTTTGCTCCATTCGATTAACTGGCGGTCTTCTTGCTTTTTCCAATGAAAAGCAGGTGAGAAAAGTCAATTTTTTTTAATTTTTATTTAATTTTTTGAACTAATAGCTGTTCTGTAATTGACTATCTAGAAAGTCTTCCTCATTAAATTGCTCCAATGAAATGCAATCTGCAAAGAAATTTCCTAGTTGGATTTTCCTTTCTAATCGAGTTTGAGTTCTCATTTGAAATCTCGGCACTAAAAGTGACTTTCCTTTTTTCAAAAGAAAAAAAAAATCAATTGATGGAGAAAAAAGAGGGAAAAAAAAAGAAAAAAAGATGTGAATGTTGATCAAAATTAGACAATGAGTGAAGGGTGAGTATAAATTGATTAATCTGTCTATTAATAATTTTAATAATCGGTTGATTAATTTTGATTATATCGATTTTGATTTTTAACCAATTTAATAAATTATATCATTTATAAGGTCATTTTTAATAATTAAAAATATTTCAAAAATAAAAAATACAAATCAAATATAATATCGAAACAGAATTTTCATAATTAATTATAAAAATTGAATACATTCAATATGAAACTAACAATAAAGTATCAATTATGCACATTTAATGAAAAAATAATTATAATAAAAAGATAATTTAAATGTTTATTTACTAAAAAAATATGTATTATAATAATATTTTAAATAGTCATATATCATAATATTTTTAAATTACAAAAATATTAAAAAATTAAAATATAATATATAAAATGTATATATATCAAATAATCGTTAGTTGACAATTGACTGCTGATTTTTAAAAATAAAAACTATAATTCTAAATTTTAGAGTTTGGTTAATTTAAAATTAGTTCATTTTTAGATTGGTTTTTTTGGTAAAATAAAATTTTGATTTTTTTTTGCTTCATCCTATTATGAGTTATTATTATTATTTTTTTTAAGAAATATGCTATGAGTTTAACAATGAAGAAAGATAAGAAAACAATTAAGTTATTATAATTATGTGATTTTTATTTCAATCTAAAAAAAGTAGTTTTGTTGTGATATATTATTATGGTGTACAAGTGATTTTATTCCTATATTGGTTATTTACTTATTTCCTTTATAATTTAATGTGTTTATAAATTCATTTTGCTTCCTATGTAAAGGCTAAGTCTTTCTATATTAATTAAGTCTTTAAATGTACCTATAAATGCCTTCAATTAGGGGTGCGCAAAATCCGAACCGATGCATTCAGATCAGATCGAATTTTAGAATTATGAAGATTTTGAGTTGGGTTACAACTCCTCTAAAACCAATTTGAACCACAAACCATGAATAACAATACTATATAAAGCCAAAAATCCCTAATTTCTACTACACTTCCATCGAACCCAAAATCCCTAACTGTCAATCTTCTCTACCTAGTCGGTCATTTATCATCTCATCCTATAATCTCTCATTGTCACCAGTGAACGACAGTCTGGTCTCCCTCTTTTCTCGTTCATATTAGTAATCATCTCCATTCTTGGCCTCTATTTTGGTCTCCCTAGTTTGCAGCTCTTTGCCATTCTGGTAAGGTATGTCTCTGACTCTCTGTTCTTGTTCTTTTGACTTGTATTTTCTTTCATTTTTTTTGTTCTTAAGATGACTTTTTCTTAATATGACTCTCTCTTCTTGTTCTTAATGACTGTTTTTCTGTTGGTACTTAGTTCATGTTTGAGGTGTCATTTGGATTCTTGATTCTTCTGCTTATTAAATAATGGTACTAGAATCTTGATTTGTGTTATTAGAATTTGTTTACACCAAGGTAATTACACAAGGCAAGTAATAAAATCATGATTTGTGGTTGTAAATATTTTTTTATGAGTTAGGTTTACACTTCCAATTTTTAATTTTATGTAAATTTGATTACCTCTTTAATTTTTTTGATGGGAATTGAGAAAATTCTTGTTATTATTTCATTATAAATGGTTTGATTTTTGAATTGAGTCCATCTGGTTTGATTCATAAAAATATGTTTAATGATTTGATTTAATTTCTAATTAAAGAATTTATGCTAGACTTAATTTCGTAGTTTCAAATGTATTTATTTGTTTGAATTTATAAACTACTATTATCTTCTAGGTAATAGTAAGGCAATTTGTAGATAAAGCAGATTTTCAAGGTTCTAGTGTTGAAAAGATACTTAATTTACTATTTAATCATTGTGAGAGTGAGGAAGAATGCATTAGAAACATTGTAGCCAAGTGCTTGGGAAAAATTGCACTTATAGAACCTATGAAACTTGTTTCTGCACTTAAGGTATTTAGCCATTAAAAAAATAGGCACTGGATTTTAGCAAGCTTATAATTCTTACAATCTTTTATGTTTTGTTGTAATTTTTAAATTGTTAGTTTTTTGAATATTTAAAATATTTTTATGGTGGGTAATTTTGTTTATTTGTATTTCAATTTTAAACAATTAAAATAAAAAATAAATTAAGGTAAATCGGGTTAAAAGGGTTAAGATTTGAAAAATATTAGGTTAATCGGGTAGGAGCCCGGCAATAAAGTAGGATAGCATCGGGTGAGGAGAAATGCAAAAAATTGAATTTCGGGTTAATCGGGGTTGACTTGAACCCGACCGATGGACACCCCTACCTTCAACATTTAGATACATATAATAAGATATAAGAGAATGTATATTTCTCTTTCTACTCTATATTTTTGTCTTGACATTGTCTTTTCTCATATCATGTTATATTATGAGAAGTAAACATATAAATAACTCTTGCAGTGTAGATTCATTAAAGCAGAAGAGAAAATCGATTGCTTCACATTACCAGCAAAACCTATCAACTATGTGTCATGAACTATGGGATGAAAGTATAGATCAAAGAACTAAAAGCTCTATGGATAAAGAAATCGAGTATGGAGAAAAATTGAGAGCAATTTGGTATGAGAGATTTCTTCTCTTTTCTCTTCCAAAATTCTTAGCCCTTTATATAAAGATCCCCTTAAGGAAATCATAATTTCCTTAATAAATAAGAATTAAATATGGAAGTTACAAATATTAAGTAAAAAGTAATAATTCCATATTAATTATGTCGGTTACAAAATCAATTATATAACTGCCATATTAATATAAACATAATTGGTAGATTCCCTAATTAAAGGAAAATCCCAATATAGAACTAATCCCATATAAATTATTTTCTATTATGATATTATCTCGATTATATCTGAATCAATTTTTCATATCGGGAGTCATGGGCATATCCCAAACTCCTTCATCTCCCACTCGCATATGACAAAATAATTTTTAGTTATTATCTCTAATCATATAGATAGATAGTTTGTGTGATCGACATATGTCGAGAACACTAATGCTATACACCTGTTAGGGATATATAACGTCTTGAGAAATAATATCTTCTCACAATTGTATGCCAAACCTTATATAGTTTTCTCACATTTGTTGTTTTATCGCATGATCTCATAAAAACAAAATTCATGTTCACTATTGTGCCTTTACTTATAAAGACTACAATAGGTAAACCAGTGAATCACGAAACTACTGAATGTGATCGAAAAACATCTTCTCCTTTTACTATATTCCATCCATCATAGTCTAACTCACTTTTCTAGTTAGATCCGGTGGGCTGAATTTTTTTCATTATCCTTTAGAGACTAACTAAGCTAGCCATACTGAACTATACTTCTGGTATAAGTTAAGGGTCCTGAGGGTCAAAAATTAAGGTCTCACATTAGGAAAATTTTGAGATCATTCATATAAGATTTCCTTCCCTTGGTCAACTCAAGCACACATGGTAAGATGCATGTGTTATGGTGTTCTTTTTTTCTCGTAAAGGAGTGCATGTCTTATTATCATTTAACACTATACAGAAGCATAAGGTTGCAATGCACCAAAGCATTCAACTTTAGTCCACTTCCTTCAAGATTACTTTTGGCTTTTTAGAAAAAATATGATAATTACGTTTAACAGATCATCGAATTATTCTTAATCCTATTTTGGATCTTAATCTAAAGCATATAACCTTATGTATGTCTTTATCTTAATGATACTTCTCTTGTAATTTCTGCAAGATGACACTTTTATTTTGAATAGGTTTTGGAGTTCATCATATGTTCAAAAATTACATTATCTTAGTCTTTGTCAACTCATTTTCAAAACTAAGGTAAACACCTCGTGTGAGTGGGCTACTAATAACATGTAAAATGTCTACTATTTAGTGTGTATTTTCTTTTATTTAAGTAGTTAAGTATCAATATTCTGTGTATTTTATGTGTTTATGTTTAGTTATGTGTTTATTTGTATTTTTAGGTCAAATTTGCTGCAAATGTGAAATAAAGTGATGAAATGGTGAAGGAATCAAATGAAGCTCACGAGTCAGACTGAAGTGTATGATTAGTGAAGAGGCTCACGAGTGACACAGAGGCGACATGTTCAAGAGTCGTGAAGGCATTCACGACTCGACAAGCAAAGTTGAAGAAGTTCACGAGTCAAAGGAAAGATCACGAGTGAAGAAGACTTGATGGAGTTCACGACTCAGCAGTAAGTTCACGAGTCGAACAAGGCACCTGTTTTCAAACGATGCCACCTTTTTGCACCCGATCTCTCAGCCAACCATTAAGACTTTTTAGGGTAGCTTTTCATGATTGACAACTATTCTGAAGGGACATATTTGTAGAGTTAATCTCTATAAATATGGGAGAAAAGCTCTGAAAAGGGGGAATCGATCAATGTTTAGTTTTTAGAAATATAGTTATTATTTTGGATAGATATTTTTACTTAATTTTTACTAAAAGATGGCAAAAGGGACATAGCCAAAGGAACAAGAGATAAGTTTCTTTCTCTTGTTTATCTTAAATTTAAATATGTATTTGGCTAGTTTCCTTTGTACATTATAAATATATACTAGTATTTGTTTAAGACATGTTTATTATTCTTATTATGAATGAAGTATGATTTACATCCATTTGTGTGCTTTGATTTGCTATGTATGATTGGCCATCATATTTGGCATGTTAGTCAATTTGTTCGCAACAAAAGTTGGAATTCTTTGATGGGAAAACAAATAAATGTACTTGAAGCATTGAATTCACTTAGAGATAAGGAATTCACTTTGAGGGGTTAAAGAATTGGCATAGAGCTTCATAATTTTTGTTTATCTCTATAATGACATGAGAGTGCTTATAGACTCTAAATGAAAACATCTTTACTGACAACGAGAGTTGCTTTAAAATATATTGGCTAAATTCTCCAGTCACTTCATCCATACAATTACTTGATCTTGTTCTTAAATGAATTGCTTCTCTTATTTATAATATATATTCATACCATTATTTAAGTCATCTTTAATCCAATTTGATTTAATCTATGCAAAAGCAGTTTAGATATTTGATTAAATACATAATCTTCATTTTATTCGTTACCTATCCATCTACTCTTTGTGGTTTCAATACAAAATTTACCCCGTTCCCTTTGGAACGATACCTTACTCATCCTATATACAGTCTAGTGAGACTAAGGGTTCAAATAAATCCCCATTAGATTTTGGTGCCGTTGCCAAGGAACGGTTTAAATAAATTTTTATTGGTTGATACAAAAGAGTGGATGCTTTAGGATTATATGATATAAATTAGTTATTTGATGTATGAATTTTTATATTGTGTTTGTTGTATTCTTTGTAATTAGAGTTTTTGTAATGATCTTATACTAAAAGTATTTGTGATTTTAACAGTTAATTTATTAAATTAATCTCTTGTACAATAATCTTTTTGGTTAGGATTATCTTTCTTAGTTTAGATTTTATTTTCATTTTTGGATTATTCTTGGTTATATTTTAAGTATTTTATCATTTTCATTTTTCTTGTCTTATTTTGCTCTGTCTTTCTAACATTTGGATCGAGATTGGTCATTTTTGCATAACAGTTTGTAGCTTTAGGCACATTCACGAGTAATGTTCAACTCGTGAAGATGTTCACGAGTGATCTAGTAGCAAACGCTTCACGAGTCGTGAAGAGCTTATCGAGTCGTGCATCACAGGATCGACTCGTGAAGGGTTTCACGAGTAACACAGAAAGGAAAGGTTCACGAGTCGTGAAGGTCTGTCCGACTCGTGAACATTTGTACATATGTCCAAAGTTAATTTTTCACGAGTCGTAAACTTCTATCCGACTCGTGAACATTTATACATGTGCCGAATAATCTCATTTTTTTTACGAGTCGTGAATTTTCGTCCGAATCGTGATTTACTGTTCTCAATTTTACCGAGTCGTGAATTTTAACCCTTTTTCTTTCTTAATTTATTTTTCTTTCTTTCTTTATTTCTTCATCATTTTACTTAATCATCTTTTCCTCTTTTAACTCTTAATTAAATGTAATTAATTAGTTAAATAAAAGGCGACAACGGTTACAAGGGAAATTAGGGTTTGTGAAACATATCGTTCACTATTCTCCCTTATTTTTCTATAAATATAGCAGTTAGTCTTTTCCTTTCTTTTACGGTTCTTTTCTTCTCTTCACGTCTCGTACACTTATTTACTTTTGGCTTTTTCTTTCATTTCTTCTCTTTTACTTTGTCTCCTTTCTACTACTCATTTGTTTGTGTATTTCTCTCCAACGTTCTTCTTCTTTCATTTCTACACTCTTCCATTTATTATCTCTGTCTTTCTCTTTTTTCATTATGGTGAGAACCAAGAACGTTTCCACTTCAAGGGGACAACAAGGGGCAGATGAAGCACAGCCTAAGAGTCTCCACACAATTTGATGCTCCATTCCCTATTTCCTCTGTGTATGAAGGTAATCATTTCCTTGCTCTCAAGGATAGGGCAATATCCTAATGTAAGTACTTTCCAGACTCTCTCCTTGAACAAGTGGGATTACTTGATGCTGTAAATGATATGTTATCTCAATGTGGGTTGCTGCGTTTTGTTAATATGCATGAACAATTTTATACTAATTTGGTCTTGGAGTTTTATACCAATTTGAAAGAGAATGCAGAAAATTCTAGGCTAGTGGACTTTCGTTTGAATGGCATTGATTATACACTAACTTATTTTATGATGCATCGCATTTTTGGCTTTAAACAATCTGGATTATGTGATCCTGCTAAGGTTTATAGACCTAATGAGTTTTAGAATTATCTAACTGGATTGACTACACTATTTAGGGCTAGAGAGGCTAAATCTATGTTCATTACAGATTTGAAATATTGGATTTTGCATAAGATATTGGCTTCTGTTGTTTTTAACAAGCCTGAGTTCAATAGAGTGTCTCATCATGAGTTGTTTTTGATGTGGTGTGTGCATACTCAAAAATCTGTTTGTTGGTCTTATTGGATTTTCAATCAATTATTGCAATGTGTTAGTCGTCCGGAGTCTCCTATCACCTATAGACATGTCATATCTGCTATTGCTGGAGGTCTTGATATTGATTTATGCACTTATGATCCTGTCCTTCCATGTTTATATTTTTCCAAACATCTTTTTGTTCGGGGTGAAATTGTCAATAATTCCTTTCAATTTATTCCACTGCTTTCATGATCTTGTTGGAAGGATCTTGTAGGACCATCCATTCCACAAGAAGCTGCTGTGGGGAGCACTTTCAATGAACCAATGCAAGAGGAGCAAGGGCATTATGATGATATCATGGCTAATGTCCCTAGTGAAGAGGCTGCTGTTTCGCCTATTGTTGGATCACCTACGACTCAATCCATGTTCACCCAATTGCTGCATAATCAATTCGCCATTCAGCATCAATTACAATCTTTGGAGCAAGTTACATCAAATTTGGTTCACCATCAATGCTGCCTTGAGCACAAGGTGGATACCTTCATTGGCCAAGCGGGCTATGTGGTGCCCTCTCCTCCGCCTTCACCATTATCTTTAGGGGAGTTTTCTTTCCTCTATTTTGTTTAGTTATTTCTTTTTGTTTTTGTTTTGTTTCATCACATTAAGAACAATGTGTGTTCTAAGTATGGGGGAGCATATGTTGTGTGTTGTATGCTTAGCTTTACATTGTTATGTTTGTTTGGTTGTGCCTCATTTTCTTTATTTAGACTAAACTTTTTAGTAAGTTTTATTATAAGTATTGCTCATATTGTATATAATATAGGTTGTTTTGAAGACTTATTTGCCTTTTATGCTCATTTGATTAGTTTTTCAAGGCTTTTGGCATGTGTATTATGTTTTCAAGTCATCTCTTTTTACTTCTTCCAACATTTTAGGTTATTTAGTCTCTTTACTAACTATGCTTTAAGGTTAGAATATGCTAATTTAGTTTAAGATTTTAGGATTTTTGTTGCCTCATGGAATCTATAGCCATAATACTTACCTTTACCTTTCAATAATGGATGAGGGCTAGCAAAAAGAAAACAAATGATGAAATAAAATAAACAAAGCAAGATGTATACTTAAAAGTTTAATAAAGTATGGGATGGAGCATAAAACGCACCCATTACTACATTTTCTTGCTACTCTAAGTACATGGGATAAAGCTTTAAAGAATTTCCATGCTAAAAGAAAAAACTTGCAGTCTAAAAATGCCATGAGATTGGTTTACAGGTATGTGTGCTTTCAAATTGTCCTAAAAGGCAACTATAGTATTAGAATCTTAAGTTTTATGATCAATATTTTCTCTTGAGCATGGTTAGTTATGAGACTTTGTTATCTTGATGTTGGATTTAGTAAACTTAGGTGACTTGGTAACTTAGAATATATGTCTTAAGATTTGATTTACTGATATTTTGAGTGTTTAAAGTATTTGACTTCATTTCAATCTTGTTTAAAGTGAATATTGAGCAATGCTTTATAGTATAACTTACTTAGTTTAACTTGGCATTAAATTTTCTCATTATTCTCTTGCTTGAGGATAAGCAAGGTTTAAGTGTGGGAAAATTTGATAACATGTAAAATGTCAACTATTTAGTGTGTATTTTCTTTTATTTAAGTAGTTAAGTATGTAATATTATGTGTATTTTATGTGTTTATGTTTATTTATGTGTTTATTTGTGTTTTTAGGTCAAAGTTGGTGCAAATGTGAAGTGAAGTGATCAGGTCAAAGTTGGTGCAAATGTGAAGTGAAGTGATGAAATGGTGAAGGATCAAATGAAGCTCACGAGTCGGACTGAAGTGCACAATTAGTGAAGAGGCTCACGAGTGACACAGAGGCGACATGTTCACGAGTCGTGAAGGCATTCACTACTCAACAGGCAAAGTTGAAGAAGTTCACGAGTTGGAGGAAAGATCACGAGTGAAGAAGACTTGATGGAGTTCACGACTCGGCAGTAAGTTCACGAGTCGAATAAGGCACTTGTTTTCAAATGATGCCACCTTTTTGCACCCGATCTCTCAGCCAACCATCAAGACTTTTTAGGGCAGCTTTTCATGATTGACAACTATTCTGAAGGGATATATCTATAGAGTTAATCTCTATAAATATGGGAGAAAAGCTCTGAAAAGGGGGAATCGATCAATGTTTAGTTTTTAGAAATACAATTATTATTTTGGATAGATATTTTTACTTAATTTTTACTAGAAGATGGTAAAAGGGACATAGCCAAAGGAACAAAAGATAAGTTTCCTTCTGTTGTTTATCTTAAATTTAAATATGTATTTGGCTAGTTTCCTTTGTACATTATAAATATGTACTAGTATTTGTTTAAGACATGTTTATTATTCTTATTATGAATGAAGTATGATTTACATCCATTTGTGTGCTTTGATTTGCTATGTATGATTGGCCACCATATTTGGCATGTTAGTCAATTTTTTTGCAACAAGAGTTGGAATTCTTTGATGGAAAAACAAATGAATATACTTGAAGCATTGAATTCACTTAGAGATAAGGAATTCACTTTCAGGGGTTAAAGAATTGGCATAGAGCTTCATAATTTTTGTTTATCTCTATAATGACACGAGAGTGCTTATAGACTCTAAATGAAAACATCTTTATTAATAATGAGAGTTGCTGTAAAGAATCTTGGCTAAATTCTCCAGTCACTTCATCCATACAATTACTTGATCTTGTTCTTAAATGAATTGCTTCTCTTATTTATGATATATATTCATACCATCATTTAAGTCATCTTTAATCCAATTTGATTTAATCTATGCAAAAGCAGTTTAGATATTTGATTAAATACATAATCTTCATTTTATTCGTTACCTATCCATCTACTCTTTGTGGTTTTAATATAAAATTTACCCTATTCCCTTTGGAACGATACCCTACTCATCTTATACGCAGTCTAGTGAGACTAAGGGTTCAAATAAATCCCCATCAGCTACTTCTCTATCCAACATGCTCAATCATTTAAATAACAGTAAATGTTCACATATAAACATTCACAGTCATGTATTGCCAAATAATGAACTTTATTATTATTCATAAATAATAATACTAAGGGATCTTATAAACAGTACAAATCAAATGCTACACAAACCTTGAGATCTAATGTTTCTTTCAAAACACATCTCTCAATACAGATTTTTATTAATGGATCTGTAATTATATCCAGTGAGAAAATGTACTATAAGTTTAATTCTTCTAGTGCAATAATATCTTTAATTTATTGATACTTAATATCGACACATCCATCGATGACTAACTGTTACCATAGACTGTCACTAGTTCCTTTAAGGTAGTTACTCTTAAATGGTTCACAAACTATTTTAGCCAAAATTATCTCTTGTACTGCAGTAGAAGAAGTGATAAATTCACCTTCCAATATTACAAAAGTTAGTTTTTTACTACTCCACAAAATGGTACCCTTGCCAAGTAAGAATACATAACCTGAAATGGATTTCCTCTCACCCACATCACTTTCCCAATCAACATCTGAGTATCCTCTCATTTGCAAATCCTTTCTTTGATAACAGAGAGAATAGTATGTGGTACCTTTAAGGTATCCAAGTATCCTTTTAACTGCTTTCCAATATGCTTCACTTAGGTTAGATTGATATCTATTTATTATACTGATTACATAGAATATATCAAGTATTATACACGACTTTACATACATCAGACTATCCATAACACTGATATATGAAACGTTCTTCATACGTTCAATTTGATCTTTTGTCTTAGAATACATACTTTTACTTAGAAACTGATTCTTAGCAATGGGTTAAATTTTGCATATTAAATTGTTTAAAAAATTTGTTAATGTATGTCTCTTAAGACAGTGATAATAATCTTCTTAAGCGATCCTTGAAATCTTAACTCCAGAGATAAATATACTTGACCCATATCTTTCATCTCAATGTTAGATGACAACCAATTTTTGATTAGATTTATATATTCTTTGTCATTTTCTACTATAAGTATATCGCCTACATATAATGTTAAAATGACAAACTCATTTCTCGAGCTTTTGGAATAAACATAATGATCTTCATCAATCATGTTGAATGCATTCGACATGATTGCTTCATGAAATCTTAAATACCATTATCTCGAAGACTGCTTTAGGCCATAGATTAATCTCATTAATTGGCAAAACTTATGTTCGCTACCTTCTTCAATGAAACCTATAGGCTAAACCATATAGTTTTCTTATTTTTAATCCTCTATTGAGGAAAGCAATCTTTACATCCATTTGATGTAGCTTTAGGTCTAAACCATCCACCAAGGCTAGAATTAACCTTATTGACGTAAATCTAACAAAAGGTGGAAAAAAAATTCTCATAGTCAATTGCTTCATGTTATGTCAACCCCTTAGTGACTAGCTGAGCCCTGTATCTTTTGATACTGCCATTAGCTTTTTGCTTTACTTTGAGAATCCATTTATTTCCAATTGGTTTGTGTCCTTTTAGGTAGATCAACTAGTTCTCAAACTTGGTTTAATCTTATAGATGCCATTTCTTCTTCCATTGCTTTAACATATTTATCTTTAATTGGGCATCCTTGTGGGATAACTAAAAAATCATCAACATGGAACACTTTTTTTTAGTTTTTTTTTGTAATTTTGATTCTTAATAAACACTTCTCATATATTCATCATAGTTCGGAATGCCCCAACTGGAATTAAGCTCTATGCTCCTACTCAGATAAGGATCATTAATATTTATACTCCCACTGGAGTTAGGCATTTTTATCCTCCAATTGGAAAATGGATCCCACACATCCGAACCATTGAGAAGAGAGTCTTGGCCTTCTTATTCAATTTTTCCCCCACTCGAATGAAGAGATCTGGATAGTTCATCTTCTTGACTTACTTTGCCCAACTTTGGAAACTCATTTTCCAAAAATATGACATCTCGTAATTCAAATGTTGTTACTGAGTCATTTGCTTGTTCATCCATGAACACGTATCCTTTTGATACATTAAAATATCCCATAAAGATACTATTTTGACCTCTCGATCCTCATTTACCAAATTTATTTAAGATATCATGGTCATAAGCAACACAACCCTAAATTGTAATTAACTCAAGTCGAGTTACCGATCAGTCCATAACTTATAAGCAGTGGAAGCAACAAACTTGAAAGGCACATGGTTTAAAACATACATGGTTGTTAACAAAATATCTCTCAAATAAGAGATGGACAAATTTGCTTGAGCTATCATAGAATATACCATGTCTAAAATGATCCTATTTCTCGTTCCATAACACCATTTTATTGTGGATTTATAGGAATAAACAACTAATGTTCAGTCCCTTTTTTCGTCACATAAAGCTTTAATTTTTCGAAAAGATATTCTTGACCATGGTCGGTTCTTAAAGCTTTAATTTTCTTGTCAATTGATTTTCTACAAGATCCATAGAAGTTTTAAAACAACACAGTACTTCGAACTTGTGAGAAATCAAACGAATATGACTATACCTAGTATAGTCATCTATATAAGTGATGAAAAAATAACAGGCCCCATGCCTTGCCCTAACATTTATTAGATCACAGACATCTGAATGGATTAATTTCATTGTAGTTTACGGTTTTAGTTCCCTTTTTCGAATAATTTCCTTACTAGTTTTCTTTTCAGGTAATGCTCATAAATAGGTAATTCAAGCTTACTCAAATCATCTATCAATTCTACTTTAGCTAACTCACTCATTCAGCCTTGGCCAATATGGTATAAGTTAACATGCCATAATTTCACATTATTCTCATAACAATGTGAAATCGAAGAATTTAATGAAACACTAGTAGTCTTCAAACAATCAAGATCAATATCCTTAATAATGAAATCATTTGAAACAAAACTAGAATCATATAAAGCATCATCTAAACATAGCATGCGTTGTTATCATTGAAACATAAATGAAATCAAGTTTCATTAAAGTAAAAATAGAAACTAACTAGACAAAAGCATCTTGATTCTTTTGATACAAGGTTCATTTCTTCTGAATCTATCACCCATAAAGAATGAAATTCAGTAGAAAGATATGATCGAATACACAGATTTTACTCACTCATGAGTCAAGATGGTGTATCAATTAGGACACATTGCAGTCTTTTGCATAGTATTCTTTTAGTTGGAAATTAAAGAAATATTTTAATTTGAAATATTTATCTTTTTATTGCCTTTGAACCTTATGTATTTCTATTTTATCTTTTACCTTTTAGGCTCTTGAGCCTTTTTTTTACCCTTACTATTGAAGCTTATTTTTTTGTTCTAATTAGAATCAATTCTATCAAAATGCGACTATGCCATATGCATTATGGCATTGACGTTAATCAATGCCAGACAGTTTGCTTTAAGCTCCAAGTGGCAATTAACATCCTTAAATATATTTATATTATCGATATGAGTTAGTTTCATCTTTATAAGGTCTCAACTCTTGGGTAAAGAATGGATAACAACTTGAACCTGTTGCTCACTGATCATTTTATGACCAACTTCATTAAGCTCACAAATCATATTTTCCATCTCTCTTAGATGTTTTCACATTTTATAATCAAACTTTACTGATAAGTATCAAATTTGATCACTAATGATCGAAAACTTCATCAGAGACATATCTTCGAATTTCCACTACAAAGTGATCCATAGATTTTTTGCATTTTGATACTTGCAAAGTTGCTTAATGATTTCATTATTCATTACACTGAGCAAGATGATACGAGCAGTTAGTCCCATTTATCCTAGACTATGGTGCCATTCTTAGGCTCAATCATAATCAAACTTAATGTTTCTAAAGCCTCTAGCTTTTTAAGCACATACTGGATTTATATATTCCATTTAAATCCTTTGATCACTAATGGAATAATTGTTGCACAATTTTTAAAGGAGATCAGGCAATATATGCTATTTACTAGAAATCTAAAAAATTAACCTAATAAAGCTATCTATTAAGCCCAAATTCGAAAAGGCTACTTAAAGTTTCCAATTACCTTTTAAATCATAATTTCTAACTTTACAGGTTAAAATTTCATGTATAATAAATGTCGATTGGTGGGCATTAAGTTTTTAAACTTAATTTAGTATATTATACATAAGATAATCTAAGTCTTAACTCAATCATCATGCAATCATTTCACTCATAAAATATTGCTAAGCAATTAACAATAAAATAAACACATTCATAATAAATGTTAAATGCCAATATAATATCAAAAAGATAAATAAACTCATTTATTTAATCAATCATTAAATATCCAACAATAAAAAAACTTATAAGATAAGATAAGATACACTTATCTTTAATCTTGTAATAGAAAACATAAATCCTAACCAAAAATCTGCTAACCAATAATAACTTGACACTCATATTAATAACTCAGAAACTCAATAAATCCAAATCTAACCTAGTCATTGGAATTGAATTAATGACCATACGCATCAACTACGAAGGACCAACATGTGTTTGATCATGAGACCATGGACGGTACACTTTACATCCACTTTTGAGCACTAACTCAGACTGAGTGTTATTCTAAACACTTCCCATTTAGCTATTATATATAAAAAATTAAATTATGGATTCTCCATAATGTTCACTCCAGCACTCAACTAATAAGTTTTGGAGTGCCATATGGTAACTAAATGATTCACATATGATGTTAAAAAATAACTTATGATTCCACCCATTTTTTAGGCCTCCAACCTAAATGCACTCTTGCATCTTTTTACGTGTACACAGAATATGATGCACTATTGCATCAATGGCATTAGCTCAGACCTTCTTATTCATCCTTATTTTGTAAAACCATTTGCACTTTTGCTTTAATTTCTACCAATATCTTGAAGAATCCGTGAACATCTATAAGTCCTTATCAACACCATTTCTATCACACATAATAGAAAATTAAATAGTAAGTACACTTATGCACAAACATGTATGATTGAAACTCATTTCAATGTAAAAATAAAGATAAACTTTTACTCATAACATAATATAAATAGTCAGTACACTGATGTACAAAAACATATAATTAAAACTCATTTCAATCAATAAATAAAGAGATATCCACGGAATATAATTTTCAAATAAATTTGAAAATTTAAAAAGTTTTAAAAAATAATTTTCTCAATTTTTATCAATTTTAAAATAATTTTAATTGGATTAAAATCCAAAAAATATTTTCTGGTCTTTAAAAAATTTTCACAAAATGACCAAAAACTTAAAAAAATTAAGACAATCAGATTAAAAAAAAATTAAGCTAATTTGGTGGCCGGAGGACTGCGCACGTGCCGCCAAGGGTGGGCTTCATGCTTCACACGTGTGGTAGACCCATCACGTGCCAGTTATGGCTCTATGCCACGTGGCATGACCCTATTAGGCCATGTGTCTCCACGTGGTGAGAACATCGAACATGTGGCGATGCTTCATTGGTCTATATAGATGCCATATAACTCCAACTGTACTGATGTGTGACATATGGTATGACCACAACCTGCCATATAGCAACCAATAAGTAGACCACATGTTGCCATATGGTACGACACATCAAGCCATGTGATTGGACCCACATGCCATATGTCAGCACCATAGGCTACCACATGGCATAGCACATCAAGCCACGTGGCAGGACCCTTGCCATGTGTCAACATCGCAAGCTAACATATGTTGCCACATCATCGCTATGGCATATTATGGTTGGTTTAGGTGCCAGCCTAAAAAGAAAAATATTGCCACATCATTTGACAAGTGGCTCCTCACCATTAGGCCATGTGTCACTCTGCGATTAGACCGTATTGCTGGGTGATGAATCACTTTAGCGTGTGTCCCTATCACGTGCATAGGATGCACTTTTTGGCATATGCCTAGCATAGGTGGCACATGCAAGCCACGTGCTGCATTCCTGATGGATTCAGGCCATTGAATTTTTCTAGGATGGGGTTTTTGAGGTCTTTAAGTCCAATGTTGTGATCAAAAATAAAAAATTCTCACATGAAATTTTAATTATGGATTTTTAAATTAAATTTTTTCATGTATAAATACATAAAACAATATATACAGATGAAAGATATACAAACATACATATATAGTATTAATATAAATATCATACAGTCTAAATCATATCTGAATTTTCATAAAAATACAGATCTAAAAAATAAATAAGCCATAATGCAAAAATATAGGCTCTGATACCAATGTTAGGAAATATATCATGATATATTATTAGAAGTAAATATATAAATACCTGTTGTAGCGTAAATTCGTTAAAGAGAAAGCGACAATTGATTATTTCACGTTACCGATAAAGCCTATCATCCACGTGCCATACACTACGGGATGAAAGCATAAATTCATGAATTAAAAGCCTTATGGATAAAGAAATCGAGTATGAAGAAAAACTAATTGCAATTCAGTATGAGAGATTTCTTCTTTTTTCTCTTCCAAAATTCTTAGCCCTTTATATAAGGCTCCCTTTAATGAAATCATAATTTCCTTAATAAATAAGAATTGAATACGAAAGTTACAAATATTAAATAAAAAGAAATAATTCCATATTAATTATGTCAATTACAAAATCAATTATGTAACTGCCATATTAATATACACATAAATGATAGATTTCCTAATTAAGGGGAATCCTAATATGGAACTAATCCCATATAAATTATTTTTTTTTTCTGATATTATCTCTATTATATCAAAATCAATTTCTCATCTCAGAAGTCATGGGTGCATCCTAAACTCTTTTAATTATTACCTATATAAAATTTATTTTATATGGAGTATTGTTTATCCAATATGTAAGCTAGTTAAGAGACACTAGTTAACTATATATTTTTATTCAAAATCAAAATTAGCAACTAAACTTTTTATTTGTTTTACTTGTCACTTGTATGAAATGAAAAGGAACTCTGATATAAGAGCGCATAATAAACTTCCATAAAAAATTTAAATCACTTTTACATAAACCTATAAAAAATTCGCTTTCCTAAAAATCTTCTACTATGATTTAAAACAATTCTACAACATAAGACTGGAGGTCTCACTATAATTCAAAAATATAGAACTAGAGGTCTCTAGCTTCTGTGTTTGGTTCATAGCTAATGAAGAAGACAACCGAAATATTATTACATTCTTATCATTATCTTTTATATTTATAAGTCCCACACATATGTTAGCTCAACATTTTCATTATGTTTTAATGAAATTTTTTGATGGAATGCCATTTAAATTTGGAGTTAATATTGCAAGGTTTTTTTTTAATTTGAATTTGAAAATAAAAAAAATCTTAAATTTGAAGCCCAAAATTGTAACTAACCTTGTATTAAATAAAAGAAGGAAAAACACATTTTTTGCTAGGATTAATAATGATTGGTGTTGAAACCATGAAAAATAATCCTACTATTTGCTAAACAAATTACATTGTATATAGGATGAAAATAGTCAAATCCATAAAGATCAGTACTATTAATTTCTAAATAACTAGAATATTAACAATAAAAATTAAAAGATAGGGTTTTATATTTGAATATTGAAATTTAAATAAAGACAGTAAAATAATAATGCAAGAAATGAATTAAATTGAAATCAAATACAAAAAAACTCAAGTTAAAAGTATTCAGGATTTTTGTTTATTTTAGTGTAAAAATAAAAAAATTTATAATAGTGGTGCAACAGGGAAATAAATTAGGGAAATAGGGTGTTAAAAAATTGCACCCTTCATTGTCGTTTTGTAACTAGATAGGACCCATAGTTCGCAGGTGAAATTTGCATGAAAAATGGCAAGTATCCATGCCATTTTCCACTGTTCCTAGATAACATCGTTCAGCAAGGGTTAAGAGCTGCTAAAAAACTATAGAAGTAGGTGCCATTTTCCATAAGGCAAAACAACATCTTTTTAATCTGGGGGAAATACTGATAGGTGGGTCCCACGTGATAGAAAAAGACACTACTAGTTGCCATTTTTTGCATAATTGTTTTTAAAAATAGTGGTCTGTAGGTGCACCAGATTTACTGTGCATTGCCAAGCACACAGTAAATCCTGTGCCTCGCATCTAAAGCAAGAGATTCTATTTAATTTTTTTAATTAATCAGCTACCTTAAATACATCTTTCACAACCTATTTCTCACCCATTTGCTCCTCCTTGCTTTGTTTCTCTTTGAATTTGTTGATTCAACCAATTTAATTGCTCATTCATGCTTTCTTTTTTCATTTAATTTTTTCCATCAACTATTTGTTGCTCCTTTTTATTTTCTTTCTATTTGAATTTCGATATTCTAAAAATTGTTAAAGAAATATTATTGAAATTGTTATAGAAAAATTTATGGAAGGCTATAAAAAGGTAAATTATATAAATATGGTTAAAATTAATATTTGGTATTTAAATTTTAAGTTATTATTAATTTTATTTTTATTATTAAAGTGTAGGTGTTATTAATTGGACAATATTATTTCGATCAATATGATTAAAGGTAAGTTATCCTATTTTTTTGTATTGAATGATTTTAATAAGTGTACATATATAAAATTGAAAAATTTATTTGTAGTTATCTCAAAAATAATTATGTGTACATGTATAGGACGAGGAAATTATAATTAGATAAATAGTTGAGTAACAAGATTAACTTTATATGGTGAATTTTTTTTATTGATGAAACTATTTAAATTTATATAATTCTTATCATTATTTTCTAAGCTAAGTTACTATATATTTTTTATTTTTATTGATTTTAATTATTATACATAAAAATGATTTTTTTTTGTAGTTGGTAGAAAAATTGTTGTATATTTTTTTAGGAGGAGGAAATTATAATTAAGTAAATAGTTGAATAATAAGATTAAATTTATAAATCATTATATGTTTGAACATCCATTTTTTAGTCCATTGTAATGCGTTACAAATTTATATACAATTTTCAATTTTATAATTAATTTTTTATTATCAAAATTAGTTAATTGAACCATTAATTATAAAATTTTTACAAATAATACAGGAATTCAAAAAATATTAATTTATATGTATATTGTTATATTTTAAGTTTATTTTATAAATTTTCTATTTATTTTTATAATTTAATTATATTATTATGTGGGAGTTGATGCATGTAATGTAAATTTATAATAAAACAATAGTTTTAAATTATTAATTTCATAAAATAATGTAATTTATTTTAACTTAATAATATATAATAAAAAATAAAATTTAAATTATTATCAAATTTTTAAATAAAAATTAATTTTATTTATTTCACAATATACGTGGTGCATACCTATTTGGCTTGGAGATGTATGAGGTGAAATTGTAAGGGCAATTGCCAAGCAAAAATGGAATGATTTATACTATAGCATAATTGAAAACAACATAACAATTGTCGATCATATTATAAAAATAAATAAAAAATTACAAGATATTATAATGTACAGATATCCCATCATAGAAAGAGAGATGATGGAAGCTCTATGGATGATGATGGGGATTTATTTGAAACCTTAGTCTCACTAGACTGCGTATAGGATGAGTAGGATATCGTTCCAAAGGGAACGGGATAAATTTTGTATTGAAACCACAAAGAGTAGATAGATAGGTAACGAATAAAATGAAGATTATGTATTTAATTAAATATCTAAACTACTTTGCATATATTAAATCAAAATGGATTAAAGATGACTTAAATGATGATATAAATATACATTAGAAATAAGAGGAGAAATTCATTTAAGAACAATTTCTAGTAATTGTATAAATAAAGTGATTGGAGAATTTAGTCAAGATTCTTAAAAGCAACTCTCGTTATCGGTAAAGATGTTTTCATTTAGAGTCTATAAGCACTCTCGTGTCATTATAGAGATAAACAAAAATTATGAAGCGCTATGCCAATTCTTTAACTCCTTAAAGTGAATTCCTTAAGTCAAATTAAAGGAATTCAATGCTTTAGGTACATTCATTTGTTTTTCCATCAAAGAATTCCAACTCTTGTTACGAATAAATTGACTAACATGCCAAATATGGTGGCCAAGCATACATAGAAAATCAATGCACACAAATGGATGTAAATCATACTTCATTCATTGTAATAATAAACATATCTTAAACAAATTAATACTAGTGCATATTAATAATGTACAAAGGAAACTAGCCAAAGTATATACTTGAATTAAAGACAAACAAGAGAAAGAAATTTATCTCTTGTTCCTTTGGCATTGTCCCTTTGTAATCATCTAAAAAAACTAAGTAAAAATATTTATCCAAAACAAAACTATATTTCTCTACAAAAACTAAAAACTAATTGATTGATCGATTGATCCCTTTTTTCAGCATCTTGGATCCCTATTTATAGAGAGAATAACTATATAATCGTGCCTCTTCCGATTAGGCATGAAGATGAAAATTTGTCATAAAAATGTCTGATGGAAACCCTTATTGGTTGAGAAAAGGCATGTTGAAAAATTGTGTCGTTTGAAAGTAGGTTTCTGTACCGAGTCGTGAAGGCCTTGACGAGTTGTTATCCATTAGCTTCTATATTACTCGTGAAGTGCTTCTTTACTCGTGCTCTTTTTGCTCTTCTTGGCAATCGATTCGTGAATATCTTCACGAGTTGTGATGTTGTGAGTCATGAACTGGTACTTGAGTCATGAACTTTTGTGTGACTCGTGAAGTTTTGTGTGACTCGTGAGCTTTTATGTGACTCATGAAGTTTTGTGTGAATCGTGAAGTTTTGTGTGACTTGACCGGATTCTAGCAAGTGTACTAGATCGGCTAGTAATATAGGAAAATAAGATTATGACCCACAATATCGAACCCAAGGGAAACTTGCGTTTGTTTGTGCTATTGTAATTTTAAAGCCAATTTTCGTGTGCAAAAGAGAGAAGAGAAATCCCAAATTTATGATGAGTGAAGAATTAAAACTAAAAACAATAATTTAAAACCAAAGTAAAACAATCTAAAAAGCTAAAGTAAAGGAGAAATCTATTGAAAGCAAGTAAATTGAATGAGTTAAAAATCAATATTAAAGACAACTTTCACTAAAGGACTATCAACCTTAACAACTATTGCTATGACTTAAATAAAAGAAAACATACAAGTGATTATGGAGAATTCAGTTTAATAAAACCAGATAGCTTTATTCAAGATTACCATTCCAACCATCAAATTTTCTTATTCAAATAAACTTAACACTTAGCATAAAGAACTGAATTAAGTTTCCTAGATGTCTATTAAAGCCTTTCTCAAGAGATTTAACTTTCACCTATTCTTGGTTACTCTCTTCTTAATCTTAACTTAATCAAATCAACACACAATTATAGCTTATTCAAATTATAATCATGCATTAATCCAACTAAATTACCCTTAGAGCATGCAAGCCATGAGTCAACTTAAATCAATTAATTAACCAATGCTTAATCAAGTTAATAATCAACTTAAAATTGAGAAAAGACAAGACTATGTTTAAGAACCAAGAAATAATCAACTTGTATTTAAATTGAAGAACAACTTAAGTCATAACAATACAAGTTTAAGGATTCAAGTATCCTTTAGCAAAAGTTAAAGAAAACTACTCACAAACCATTCTTAAAATTAAAACAAGGTTTTGCAAAAAAAAAATAGTAAACAAAGAACGTAGAAAAACAACTAAGAAAACAAAGCTTAATTCTAAGGATTGATTCTCTTCTTCTGTGTTTTGGACTGCTATTTATAGGCAAAAATTGTAGTAGACTCCTTGTTAAACTCCAGTCACATAATAGGAATCAAATTCTGCTAAAACAGGAAGCTCGAAAATCCTTTGCGATGTGGGAAAACTGGATCACGTGGTCACGCCCCTCAACATGCTTTCTCTACATGTGACCACGGCTCCATTTGTTCTTCCTCCACACGTGGCCACGTGTGGTCCTTCACTAGAATTCACGTGGTCACGTGTCTTCACAAAAGCTTCTTCACTTCTCATCACATGGCCACGGTTCCTCACAAAAGCTTCTTCACGTGGCCACGTGTCTTATGCTTCAATGTTTTCACGTGGTCACGTATCAAGGCTCTGGACTGGAAACTCATCCTCTCGCCTAACTTCTTCATATTTGCACTTATGGCCCTAAACTTTGCACTTTTTACACTTTAAGTCCTTTTATATCAATTTTACCCTGAAAATCACACAAAACACAGAATTAACCACAAAAACATAAATATTAACAAATTATTTATAGTTTAACCTAAATAAAACCAAAATAACTAAATAACACAACTAAAAACATATCAAAACTGTATATAATTCACATTTATCAAATACCCCACACTTAAACTTTGCTTGCCCTCAAGCAAATTAGAACAATCCCATCTTTAAAACCATCAAACTTGTACACAGATATGCAATTTCAAAACCAAACTTAGCATTTTAACAAAAGCACTTAATATAACCTCTAAATAGATTAACTTCAAACAAGAGAATATAAGTTAGTTTCCTGAGTGTGTGTAAGACCAAATCATTTTTAAGCAATCTTGAAAATCAAAATATCAACACAACTAGGTAATGAAGTATAGAATTATGAATGCATAAGCATACAATCAATTTCATGCTTGAAACTCTAGAAACACAATAGGCCTCTCCTTTAGCACCGGAACCCGAAGGTCATCTCCGCTAAACAACTCAAAACAAGCTTAAAATAACATAGGTCTTTCAAAGGTTGCAATGGGGCTAAAGGTATGTTTATCAAAGAATGGATAAAAGATAATCAAAATGAATATAGCCACTCTAAGAAAAAATAGATTACAAAAAAAAAACCCCCAATAACTTAAACAATACAAATTCTGCTCATCCTTGCCTTGATTCCAAACTTTCTTTTTAAAAAAATAATATATCCTTTTACCAAGAAGTCATTATTTTTTCATTTTTCCTTATACTACTCCACACTTATATTTTTTCATATTTGCTAGTTCTCTCTTTCTTTCTTTTTTTTTTCTTTTTTTTTTTCTTTTTTTTTAAACTAACATTCACAAGCTATCCTCAAGGTAATACAAGATATATTTTCAATTGACTTCATCAATAACTTTGCTAAGACTTTCTTACTATACCTAATAAAACTTTACTCTTTTAATGCATCCATTTAATCCTAAAGTGGCCAATTCCATAGGGTGAGATAAAAGCCTTTTTAGGTTATATGGTTAAAACATTAGGTGTAACAAGAAAATATTAATGGTACGCATTAAGCATACCCTTATAGGCTCAAAATGGCTTAACAAAGGATAATTTCATCAAGGTAGGATACAAGTTTTTAAGAAATTTTATCAAGAAAACTATTGCCTAGATCGTTTTCTAAGTTGCTTGAGTTGTTCATATGTTTTGAAGGGTGATGAGGAAGGTTCTAGTGCTATAAATTCCCTTACTTCACTACTTCATTGTATTAACTTTTCTTTAAGTTAAAAAAACTGGTCTAAGTGCTTTTCAGAATTTGGAAACTATCAAATATTTATCAAGTTGAAAATTAACCCATCCAAAGGCATATTAAACAACATAAATGTTCTCTTGCTAAGCAAAGGTCCAAAACATGCATATTCCATATCCAAGCTCAAAGTGTTCCAAGTTTTGAAGTTAACTAGGGCAAACTAAGTTCTCATACAAACTAGATGAAAAGATGAACTACCTAAGTCTTTAATACGTTTTACAAACTTTAGAGAACAAACAAAACATAAACACGATAAAAGAAAAGAACATAAAACACAAAACATAAAATAACAAAGTTTGATTCATGAAAAAGAAAAGAAAAGTTGAAAACAAACTCCCTGAAAGGAGGCTGTCCCCTCGTCAAAATTTTGCTGTCCACAGCAAATGATGATCTATTCTAGTGAAGGTGGAGGTGGAGGAAAAAGCTGCCAAAAGTGATGGATAAAATGCTAAACTCTCCTACTTCCTTCCATGACCGTATCACGAAGCATATTCAATCTTCCTTGCATTTGATCGAGTCTAATTTGTTGAGCATCCATCCGGCCACTTAATTGATTAAATGGTGCTTTCCATTCCGGTATTGTAGGCTCATTGATGGGGGAAGGTACAGCTGTGGCAACATACTCCTCATCCGCCTCCTCTTGCTGCTCCTCTTCAACCTGAATATTGTTCTCTCTTAAGTACTCCTCCCGAGTTCCCCAATGATCACGAGGCTTAGGAATCAGAATTTTCATCCTTTTCAGCATCCTATTATCAATGCAAGGCAAATCTCCTTTAAGTGGTTCTCCATAAACCGGATGCTCAACTGCAGAAGCTAAAACAGTAGCTATCCATCCTATGGAAATATTATCAATGTGTCCTGGCATTTTTTGTAAGTCCTTAATTCGAATAGCTATAATGCCTGCTCCATTTATTGCTATTCCATCCATCATGCATCAGAGAACCATTGCTTGAGATACACTAATAGTGCTTTCATTCTTCAAATTGTTGTACATACTCTTTACAAGAAAATGATGAATGATTCTTAATGCATGAGTCCTTAAAGCATGTACCTTGCATTGTCCTCCCACACACGTGGTCATGTGTTATATAGGACTTGGGTCAGTAAACAAAGACGTGGCCACGTGATGGCCAAGGGAAAGCCACACGTGGTCAAGTGTATCAAATAATTTTCTTGCACCTCATCAACCCTTGGCCACGTGATGGTATAGAGAGAACCACACATGGTCACGGGTACATGTATTTTCCTTTCGTTTTTGAAACACATACACACAAAACTCTTCCTTAAATGCAATTCTTTCTATTTTAAGCTTTGAAAACACGAATTTTTTTTCCATTAAAAACATGTCCTCCTTGATTTACTCACTTCTTTTCATGAATCAAAACACACAAACACTCAAAAATGCAAAAACACAAAAACTTAACTAAAACTTAACTGTAAAAAGAAAAGAGAGAAAAGAGAGAACGATTAAAAGTTTCGAGTTTTTTAAGTCTCCAGCTAGACTTTCCAAACCATTTTTAAGTATCTTGAAGAACTATGGTTGCTTCAGCAACCTCTTTTTGTCCGATTTGGTATGGTTTAAGTCTATGACCATTGACTGTAAATTCACGTCCATCTTTTAAGCTTTTGATCGTCACTACACCAAAATTACTGCTTGATATCACTTGATATGGTCCAAGCCACTTTGATTTCAGGTTTCCTGGAAACAAACAAAGACGACTATTATAAAGAAGCACTAACATTCCCGGAACAAAGTCTTTTACCCTTAGATGCTTGTCATGCCATCGTTTGGTCTTTTCTTTATAAAGTGCAGCATTGCTATATGACCATTGTCGAATTTCATCGATTTCATTGAGCTGTAATTTTCTCCTTTCTCCTGCATTTCTCAAATCAAAGTTAAGAAATTTGGTAGCCCAATATGCTTTATGTTCTAATTCGACTGGAAGGTGACATGTTTTTCCAAACACAATTCTAAAGGGAGACATACCTATAGGAGTTTTGAATGCAGTTCGATAAGCCCATAAAGCCTCATCTAACCTAAGAGACCAATCTTTTCTAGAGTTATTTACTGTTTTTTCTAAGATTGATTTCAACTCTTTATTAGATACTTCCACTTGTCCATTGGCTTGAGGGTGGTATGGGGTTGTGATTTTGTGCTTAACACCAAATTTCCTAAGTAAGGTCTTAAATTGATGGTTGACAAAATGTTTGCCTCCATCACTTATAATAGCTCTAGGTGCTCTGAATCTAGTGAAAATATTCTTCCTAATGAAGTCCAGCACAATTTTTGCATCACATGTCCTAGTAGCTATTGCCTCTACCCATTTACTCACATAATCCACAGTTACCAAAATATACTCAAACCCAAATGAATTTAGAAAAGGCCCCATAAAATCAATGCCCCAGACATCAAAGATTTCCACTTCTAGCACATTGTTTATAGGCATCTCATCTCTTTTGGATATATTCCCTACTCGTTGGCATCTATCACAAGTAGCTATCAAAGATCTTACATCCTCGGATAAAGTAGGCCAGAAAAAACCTGATTGGAGTGTCTTTTGAATTGTCCTATTTGGTCCGTGATGACCTCCAACTTCACCTCCATGACATTGATTCATGATAGCTTCTTGCTCCAATTCCGGTACACATCTTCTTAGTATTTGATCTGGGCATATCTTGATAAGGTATGGATCGTCCCAAAGGTAATGCTTGGCATCTGCTATGAGCTTTTTCTTTTGTTGCCAAGTAAATTCCTTAGGAAGATAGCCACCTGCAAGAAAATTAGCTATATTAGCATACCATGGAATTGAATTCTCATAAGTATAACAAGCACAAATATGTTCATCGGGAAATAAGTCAGAAATTTCTCCCTTTTCGATACTAGCATGATCCAATCTAGATAGATGGTCAGCTACAAAATTTTCTGCGCCTTTCTTATCTTTGATTTCAACATCAAATTCTTGAAGTAGTAACACCCATCGGATAAGTCTTGGTTTAGAATCCTTCTTTGCAAAAAAATGTCTCAATGCGGCATGGTCCGACCACACCGTAACTTTGGATCCTAAAAGGTAAGACCTTAATTTCTCAAATGAAAAGACTATTGCTAAGAGTTCCTTCTCTGTAGTGGTGTAATTTACTTGGGCTTCGGTGAGTGTATGGCTTGCATAATAGATGGTGTAGAAAATCTTCTCCTTCCGTTGTCCTAAGACTGCTCCAACTGCATAATCACTTGCATCACACATAATTTCAAATGGTAAGCTCCAATCGGGTGATGCAATGACCGGTGCACTAACTAATTTTTTCTTCAATAGGTTAAAAGCCTGCAAACACTCAGCATTAAAATCAAATGCAGCATCTTTAAGCAATAAATTAGAAAGTGGTTTGGCAATTTTAGAAAAATCCTTAATAAACTGACGATAAAACCCGGCATGACTAAACTCCTCATGCCCTTTATACTAGTTGGTGGAGGTAATTTCTCTATCACATCAACTTTTGCTTTGTCAACCTCAATGCTTTTTTCAGAAATTTTATGCCCTAAAACAATGCCTTCTCTGACCATGAAATGACATTTTTCCCAATTTAGCACAAGATTTGTTTCTTGACACCTTTTCAAAACCAATGCTAGATTATGCAAACAAGATTCAAAATCATAACCATAAATAGTGAAATCATCCATGAAAACTTCCATAAATTTTTCAATAAAGTCATGAAATATGGACATCATGCATCATTGAAATGTGGCAGGTGCATTACAAAGACCAAAAGGCATTCTCCTATATGCAAATATTCCATATGGACATGTGAATGTGGTCTTTTCTTGGCCTTTCGGGGCTATAGGTATTTGCATATACCCTGAATAGCCATCTAAGAAACAATAAAATTTATTTCCTGCTAATCTTTCTAACATTTGGTCAATAAAAGGCAATGGAAAATGGTCTTTTCTAGTGGCATTGTTAAACCTTCTATAGTCAATACATATCCTCCATCCCGTTACCGTGCATGTAGGAATTAATTTATTATTTTCATTTATTACTACAGTCATTCCCCCCTTTCTAGGCACACATTGAACAGGACTTACCCAATTACTATCAGAGATAGGATAGATAATACCTGCATCAAGTAGTTTCAATACCTCCTTTTTCACTACCTCTTGCATAGTTGGATTGAGCCTTCATTGAGTTGCACCACCAGTTTAAAGTTGTCCTCTATGGGTATACGATGTGTACAATAGCTTGGGCTAATCCCTTTTAAGTCGGATGTTGCCCAACCAATTGCTCCTTTATGCTTTTTGAGGACTCTAATGAGCATTTCTTCTTCCAAATCTGTCAACAAAGATGAAATAATTACCGGATTAACATTATCACTTAAAAATACATATTTCAAATGAGATGGAAGTGTTTTAAGTTTAGAATCTCCCTTAAGAGGGGATGGTTCATCCTCCATTTCATTATCTTCACTATTCTCTTGTTCCAGAATTTGTATCAACTTTTTCTCCTTTGTATCCAACTCTTCCATTTTCCTTGGATGCATCAAGCAACTTTGAAGCTCATCTTTGAGAATGATTTCCTCTTGCTTTGTGTTGGCACATTCTTGAACCTCATCAACAAAGTTAATGGATTCTTCAAAATCATACGAGGGGTGCTTTAGAATTTTATTAACATTAAAAACCATTTCCTCCTTGTTAAATCTTAAAGTAACCGTTTGTCCATGAACATCGATTAATGCTTTTGTTGTGTTCAAGAATGACCTCCCCATAATTAATGGCACTCTTCTATCTTCTTCCATGTCCATCACCATGAAATCAATCAGAAATATGAAATTTCCTACTTTTACCAATAGGTCCTCGATGATTCCTTTTGGCTTCTTCACCGATCTATCCGCCAATTGAAGTGTCATTCGGGTTTCCTTTAAATCACCTAGATTCAATTTCCTGAAAATTGAATAAGGCATCAAATTAATACTAGCACCCAAATCACATAAAGCATTTCCAACAAAATTACCTCCTAATTCACAAGGTAATGTAAAACTACCTGGATCTTCTAATTTTTTAGGGATTTTATTGGTTAATATGGCACTACAATTACCGAACAATTGAACCGTTCCTATGCCTTCTAGCTTTTTCTTATTAGTGCATAATTCTTTCATAAATTTAGCATATTTAGGCATGAGTAATAAAGCTTCAGCAAATGGTAAGTTTATATGTAGCTTCTCAAACATGTCCAAAAATCTATTCAATTGTTCATTTTGTTTCTCTTTTCTAGCTAGAACAGGAAATGGTAATTGAAATTTATCAAGAACAGTAGAAACAAGTTTGTCCTTACCTTTACCCTTCTCGAATGTAGGAAATACTTTTTTCGTATTTTCTGAGTTAGAATTACTTACCTCCGTTGTCGGTTCCACCTTTGAGGAAGAATTCTTACCATGTTTATTATTCTCTAACTCTTTCCCACTCCTTAAAGTGATTGCTTTGGCTTCCTCTTTTAGATTTCGGTCTACATTGAATGGAAATGTCCCTTGAGCAAGGTTTGATAAAGAACTAGCAAGTTGCCCCATTTGATTTTCTAGGTTCCTAATGGATGCCTCTTGATTTTTCATCCAAATATCTTGCGATTTTCATCTAGCATTTTGACTAGCTAAAATGGAGTTTTGGGAAGCCATGAAATTTGCAATCATTTCTTCAATATTGGATTTCTTTTCTTAAGGAGGGGGAGGTTGAGGTTTTTGAAAACCGGGTGGTTGGTGGTATGCTTGTGATGGTTATTGGTTTGGGTAGTGAGGTGGAGCTTGGTTTTGATATGGAAGTTGACTATTGTGAGGTTGATTATGATTAAATTGGGGTCTAAGATTAGGGTTAGAAGAAAAACCTTGATTACCTTCCCTCCATGAAAAATTTATATGGCTTCTCCATCCTACATTGTAAGTGTTGCTATATGGGTTCAAGGCATTGACTTCTTCTACCATATTTTCAGCATTCTTCATTCCCAAAGGTCCTTGAGTTCCTACATAAGAATCAACTTCATTAGATAATATAGAAACATTTTTAGCTTTAAGCTCATTTATTTCTTTTAAGTGCTTTTTTTTCCATTAATTCTAATTGAGCTTTTAGTATGGCTATTTCATCAATATTATGAACTCCCTATTTCTTTTGAGTTGTTCTAGAGGTTGCCCATTGAGCATCATTGGTGGCCATCTCATCAAGGAGTAAAAATGCATCCTTGGGAATTTGATTCATGAAACTTCCATTTGAAACTGCATCTAACAAAGATCTTGTTGATGGATGGGCACCTGCATAGAAAATATGCATTAATTGAAAAATAGGAACTTCATGATGTGGACAACTCTTTAAAAGTCTCCTAAATCTTTCCCATGCTTCATGGAATGGATCTTCATAAAATTGCTGGAAGTCACTTATTTGTTTCCTAATGAGGGCAGTCTTAGTAGGTGGGAAGAACTTGCAAAGAATTTTTTCTTGAATTTGTTGCCAAGAATGGATGGATTGATTTGGTAGCATTTGTAGCCAATCCCTAGCTTTTCTTATGAGGGTAAACGGAAAGAGTTTCAACCTAATTGCATCAGTCGATACATTAGGAATTTGCATAGTGTCACTCACTTCTAAGAACATATCTAAATGTTGTGCAGGATCCTCTATGTCCGAACCCGAAAATTGGTTTCTTTGTACCATAGTGATGGTAGCGGGTTTAATTTCAAAGGGTTGGTGGTGAGGAATCCTAATAGTTCTATGTTCTTCATTCCACCTAGGGATAGCATAATCCCTAATGGTTCTAGGTCTATACCCATTCCCGGGAGCTTGGTGGGATATGTGTTGCTCTTCAATCCTAGGTGGTGGATCATTCATAGGTTGTTCTATTTCTGGGTCATTCATGTTGCCTCTTAACCTTCTAATCCTATGGAATGTCCTTTCAATTTCAGGATCTAATGGTAGGATGGGGTTTTCTCTCACCATAAACCACTAGTCACCCGAAAAGAAAATAAGAAAATAGATGAAGAAGAGAAGAAAAAACATAAAAATAACTTTAAAATCAAAATAAATAAACAAACGCCAATGTTGTCCCTGGCAACGGCGCCAAAAACTTGACCGAATTCTAGCAAGTGTACTAGATCGGCTAGTAATATAGGGAAATAAGATTATGACCCACAATATCGAACCCAAGGGAAACTTATGTTTGTTTGTGCTATTGTAATTTCAAAGCAAATTTTCGTGTGCAAAAGAGAGAAGAGAAATCCCAAATTTATGATGAGTGAAGAATTAAAACTAAAAACAATAATTTAAAACCAAAGTAAAGCAATCTAAAAAGCTAAAGTAAAGGAAAAATCTATTGAAAGCAAGTAAATTGAATGAGTTAAAAATCAATATTAAAGACAACTTTCACTAAAAGACTATCCACCTTAACAAATATTGCTATGACTTAAATAAAAGAAAACATACAAGTGATTATGGAGAATTCAGTTTAATAAAATTAGATAACTTTATTCAAGATTACCATTCCAACCATCAAATTTTCTTATTCAAATAAACTTAACACTTAGCATAAAGAACTGAATTAAGTTTCCTAGATGTCTATTAAAGCCTTTCTCAAAAGATTTAACTTTCACCTATTCTTGGTTACTCTCTTCTTAATCTTAACTTAATCAAATCAACACACAATTATAGCTTATTCAGATTATAATCATGCATTAATCCAGCTAAATTACCCTTAGAGCATGCAAGTCATGAGTCAACTTAAATCAATTAATTAACCAATGCTTAATCAAGTTAATAATCAACTTAAAATTGAGAAAAGACAAGGCTATGTTTAAGAACCAAGAAATAATCAACTTGTATTTAAATTGAAGAACAACTTAAGTCATAACAATACAAGTTTAAGGATTCAAGTATCCTTCAGCAAAAGTTAAAGAAAACTACTCACAAACCATTCTTAAAATTAAAACAACGTTTTGGAAAAAAACAGTAAACAAAGAACGTAGAAAAACAATTAAGAAAACAAAGCTTAATTCTAAGGATTGATTCTCTTCTTTTGTGTTTTGGACTACTATTTATAGGCAAAAATTGTAGTAGACTCCTTGTTAAACTCCAGTCACATAATAGGAATCAAATTCTGCTAAAATAGGAAGCTCGAAAATCCTTCGCGATGTGGGAAAACTGGATCACGTGGTCACGCCCCTCAACATGCTTTCTCTACACGTGACCACGGCTCCATTTGTTCTTCCTCCACACGTGGCCACGTGTGGTCCTTCACTGGAATCCACATGGTCACGTGTCTTCACAAAAGCTTCTTCACTTCTCATTACATGGCCACGGTTCCTCACAAAAGCTTCTTCACGTGGCCACGTGTCTTATGCTTCAATGTTTTCATGTGGTCACGTCTCAAGGCTCTGGACTGGAAACTCATCTTCTCGCCTAACTTCTTCATATTTGCACTTATGGCCCTAAACTTTGCACTTTTTACACTTTAAGTCCTTTTATATCAATTTCACCCTGAAAATCACACAAAACACAGAATTAACCACAAAAACATAAATATTAACAAATTATCTCTAATTTAACCTAAATAAAACCAAAATAACTAAATAACACAACTAAAACATATCAAAACTGTATATAATTCACACTTATCATGACTCGTGAAGTTTTGTGTGACTTATGCACTGTGTGAAACGTGAGCCTGTGTGTGACTCATGCACTATGTGAGTCGTGAGCCTGTGTGTGACTCATGAGCCTGGTTGTGAGTCACGCATTACATCATGACTTGTTTGATCCTTTTTCTTTTTTGCACCCAAATTACCTTATAATGCAAATAAACACATAAACTAAATAAAAACACATAAAAACTAAATAATTTAACATACTTAGCTACCTAAATGAAAGAGAATATACATTAAATAATATACCATTTTATATGGTCATTACAAATTTATATATAATTTTAAATTTTATATTTAATTTTTTATTATCAAAATTAGTTAATTGAACTATTAATTATAAAATTTTTACAAATAATGCAGGAATTAGAAAAATATTAATTTATATGTATATTGTTATATTTTAAGTTTATTTTATAAATTTTTTATTTATTTTTATAATTTAATTATATTATTATGTGGGAGTTGATGCATGTAATGTAAATTTACAATAAAACAATAGTTTGAAAATAGTTAATTTCATAAAATAATGTAATTTATTTTAACTTAATAAAATATAATAAAAAATAAAATTTAAATTATTATCAATTTTTTTAAATAAAAATTAATTTTATTTATTTCACAATATAGATGGTGTATACCTATTTGGCTTGGAGATGTATGAGAGGTGAAATTGTAAGGGTAATTGCCAAGCAAAAATGGAATCATTTATACTATAGCAGAATTGAAAACAACATGGCAATTATCAGTCATATTATAAAAATAAAGAACAAATTACAAGATATTATAATGTACAGATATCCCATCAAATAAAGAGAGATGATGGAAGTTCTATGGATGACAGTGTTATTGATGTATTTCAAATCTATTATTACAATTTGAAATATGTCTAATATGAAAAAACATATAGGGAACTTGTACTTCTTTTTGCAAAAAATGTCATTAAGCTAGTGATGAAGAGTTTTTAAAAATCAAAGATACAATTCTAATGGATCAAAAAATTTATTATAGATGGTATAATTATAACACTACAAAAAATTGCCCATTCGCGACGGTGGTTTCTTTCGCTAAATGGCATTTTTTCATCATAAATCTGCTTAGAGATTGGGCGAAGAACAGTCACAAATAACCCAGTCGCTAAATTATTTGTAATGGAATCATAAAACAATCGCTAATTTAGCAACATAAAATTCAATCGCAAAAAAGAATATTCTGTTGTTAAATAAATTTTAAATTTAGTTGTGACAAATATAATAATATTTATTAGTGACAAACATTTTTGTCGCTAATAAATATTGTGTCAATAGTGATACTATGTCGCTAATAAATCCCGTCTCTAAATGTTGATGATGAATTGTTAGTCATTAATTTTATCGGTAATTATTTTTAAATTTATAATTTATTATATATTAGAGACAGATTTGTTGTCACGAATTCATCGAAATAATAACATAATTTAATTTTTTTTATTTAATAACTTTCATCCTGTATAATCAACAAATTATATGTATATTGCAGAAATAACAGATTTGTTACAATGGTATTGTAAAGAATACCCATCCATAAATTGTTTAAAAAAATAACTTTAGTGTAGGATACACCGTGTAGCACATTCATCTTAAAATGAATAAAAGACATTTTCTTATAACAAATGTAAACTTAACAACAATATTTGAATATAATTCCATTCTCATACAGATGGCCAGAAGCTACAACAATTTGCCAAATCTAGACAATTATCCAAAACCAAAGAAAAAAAAGGGAACAAGAAGCTTTGGGCCTGTTCACTTACAGAAAACTATTCTAGTTTTCCAGAAAAATTTTTCACAGAAAACAGAAAATAGAGATCATGTTTATTTTGATCAGTTTTCTAAAATAGAAAACAGAAAACGAATTTTCCAGTTTTTCAAAATAAAGAAGAAATTAAAAAACTAATAAAAGATGTTTTTCAAATTTTCTGAATAATCTTAATACACACACACATACACACACACACACACACACACACACATACATACATACGTACATACATACATACATACATACATGTATATGTATGTGCATACATACATAAGTATATGCATGTATGTATATATAGTACATGCGTACATACATACATACATACATACATACATATGGATATGTATATATATGTATGCACACACACACACACACACACATATACACTTACATACGTATGTATATATACGTGCATATACACACATACATATGCATATAAATATACATATGCATATATATGTATTCACATACATATGTATGTATGCATATATATATATATGTGTGTGTGTGTGTGTGTGTGTGTGTGTGTGTGTGTGCCTACATACATACATACATACATACATACATACATACATACATACATACATACATATGTATATGTATGTGTATATGTATGTATGCACATACATGTATATACATATGGATATGTATATATATGTATGTACATACATATGCAAACACCTACATGTGCATATGTAATACATATACATATGTATGTATGTATACATATATGTGTATGTATGTGTATATATGTGCACATATTCACATACATATGCATATACATATACATATATATACATACACATACATACACATGTATATACGTATGTATACATATATGTGTATGTATGTGTATATTTGTTGATAAATGAACGCGTTTTCTAAATTTTCTATGGAAAATAAATACTTCAATTTTCTAAGAAAATAAAAAACGAAAAATAGAAAGCTATTTTCTGTAAGTAAATGCACCCTTTATAACTCTAACTACCAGAATAAAACACCACCAGAAGATAAAGATTACATGGAAGCTATATGTGATCTCATTGGTGACATCAATAATCTTTTTCCACTTCTTGCCAATGCCCATCTGTATAATGAAATCCAACTGTCAACATTCTTTTTTTTTATAAGCTGCAGATTTTATTTAAAATAGCAAAATGGAAGGTAAGACCAATCAGTCCTACCAACAAAGCAACAATATAAAAAACCAGCAATAGAATAATAACAAGGCCTGCTACAAATAAAGATATTTGATGACCTACAAAAATTAGAGCAGCATTGACCCAATAACAGAGCCTAACCAAATAAGAAAATAGAGAGACCAATTATCAGGCTACAAAAGCAAACAATCTAGAATATAAGACCTCTGAAAAAACCAAAAATAAATAGATGAACAGCCCAATAAGTAGCCATTACAGCCCCCAGAGTATGGAAGACCAACCTACACAATTCAAGAACTAACAGTATGAAGGATTAGAGAAACAAAACATCTTTTATGCATCATAGACCATTAGGTTAACTCTTTATATCAGGATTTTGTAAAATTAATTTTAGATCCATGTAACAAAATCATCAGGTCTGAAAGCTTATTACTTTACCAAATAATCGAAGGAAGAGTATTAGCAGCTAGACAATAAAGATTCTTCAGAAGATAAAATATCAACAGCAACTCCCAAAGAGGTCAGCGATCAAACCTACGAATAGAATACCAGAAGTACCACCTCTGTATCCTGATGCAACAACTAGATAAGTCAACTAATAAAACATTAATTAGATACAATGCACAAACATCACTTTTGGAGCTGATAGTAGGAAAATTAGAATCGAGCACGATACTGCCAAGGTTTAACACCACAACTTCTAAAACCAAAGGTTCAGCACCAACATCGATACTGTAGAAAAAATAAGTTAGGTTTATGCCACAAAATCAACAGGTCTAAAGGCTCCTTATTTTACCAAATGGTTTGTAATTTGATTACGCTTTCTTCTCTTGTACATAAAGGAAACCTTTTTAATTCTGGATGCATGGTTTCTGATCTCATTCAAGATGCTACCCAATTTCCATGGCTTGAATTTTGAAGGATTCTATAACTATGAAGCTAAAGTTGAGGAGTTTATCTCAAAACACACTTTGTAGTTATGCCTAATGATAAAGTCAATAAAGACTTAGAGGGCTTTACAGATAACAAGAGTCTCAGCAGTAATCAAATTAGCATAACAATATTACAGAAAAACAAACAAATAATCAAACTAGAGGAATTCCTTAAAACACTGCCTATCCCTATGGAGCTTGGATTGCCAAAAGATGAGCCATCTGTACTCCATTTTTAAGAACCTGAAGATAGGGGTAACCAAAAGATCTTAGGCTTGATCAATATGGGATTCTAAAACCTTTTGACTCCATCGGTTGCCAATAATAAATCCTACCCAAATAAGGGGTTAAGATTTTTATGAGCTTTTAACCAGAAGGAAGAGTAGGCGAAACATAAATGGAATAAGTCATCTGGGTTCAATGGTTCTTTAAGGAAGATACTGCATTCCTTTTTAGCCATATTGACCAGATACCTGCTAAAAGTATGATGCTCCAAATTTTAAGTTGAATGCTACTAGTAACCAAGTTTTCCCACTGCACAATAAAGTCTCTAAATGATCCTAGAATATATAATACAACCCCCACCATTTGCAGAGCTTATACCATAACATATAAGAAATGTCACAAGTCACAAGCAAATGATTAGAGTTATCAGGGAGTTTTTTGCACAAAGGATAAAAAATATCTCAAGAATTTGCACAAGAAATGTTTTGGTACATATTTTATCCAACAAACACATCGAAAGGAAAAATTTCACTTTTGGAGGGGCCAAATTTTTCCACAGAATCCAAGAGAAAAGCTTCAAATTGACAGCATCATAGGTAGATTTAAAAAGATGCAGACATGCTGAGCTGATTGAGTAACTTCCCTTAGACTCATGTAATCAGGCTTTTCTATCTTATTGGCATAAAGAGAGTGAAAAGGTGTTTAGAATGATAATTAATTCTTTTAGGAGGTCACGCTCCCAAACTAGGAGATGTCTCCTCCACTTTAGATTCCAATACCTTGTACCTCTAAAACAATTGCCATAATCTTTAACCAAAGAGTCATTCAGTAGTGAAATATTGAACAGGTGAGCAAATTTCATTTTGAGCGAGACTTTAGTGACTCAATTATATTGCCAATAAAGACACGAAGTACCATCACCCACATCAATTGCCAAAAAATTTTTAAATAAGGGAGAGGATTTGATTTGATCAATATCCTTCCAAATAATCGAGGCCTTAGAATTTCAAATGACATCTGGAATTAGGCATTTTTTGATCTTGTATTTATTAAACACCAGTTTTTACCAAATTGACTTATTGTTAGAATTTAATTTTCAAAACCACTTAAATAGTAAACTATGATTCCTATAAACAATGGATCCCACCCTAAGACCTCCAAAATCTTTTGGTTGCTCAATGATATTCTATTTGATTCTGTAAAAGGCCTTCTTACAATTGCACCCATTCCAGAAGAATTTACGAATGATGGAATTTAAGGCTTTGAGAACACACACACCGTTATCTTGAACAGAGACATAAAGTAAATAGGTAGACTAATCAAAGTTGATCTTATCAGAGTTAAACAACCAGCAAAGGAGAGATGATTGCCTATCTAACCCGTTAATCATAAATACATGACTTGTATAATAATGTATCATAAATATCAATAGGGATTGATAAAATGATTTAAAGGAGTTTAAATCATATGAGTTTTGAATCTAACTCACAATTACATATTATACTGCCAATATGGACAGGAACCCAATAGGTCACACATATATAGAGAAAAGGATAAAATGGTAAAATGACAAGGATAATAATATTTGATATTATTATGGGAATAGAGAAGTGAATAAGAGAATAATTAATTAAAGAGTTTAATTAATTATGATCAAGTAAAATTGTTCGTAGAACTTTTTAGAAATATTTTGTAAAATGGACCTAATTGAAATAATATATTTCATAATTAATTATTATTGGACTATATGTGTTATAGGGATGATATAATAATTAATATATCCATTGGAGAAACTAAAAGGGGCCCAAAAAATTAAGGTTGGTGCAAAAACCCTCCAGAGGAAGGTTTTCACACCACCTTCTGGTAGAAGGCCTTGGAGGCCTAATTCTTGGACCAAAATAAATTAAATATATTCCATAAGTGTTATGGAGCCTACATATTTAATTTGGATGGATTTAAAATTCATTTGAGTGATTAAATCCAAGTATATGCACAAAGTGCCTAGTTTGTGGGCTTTATACATAGTCTTTTGTGAAAAGACTTAAATTGGATTTAATTGAGCCCAAATAAATTATTAATAATTACAGAAGCCCATTTAATATTTCTCCAGCAATTTTAAAGAGCCTAATCTTATTATGAAGTTGGATTTTTAACCTAACTATAACAATCCAAGTGATAGAGTTTTAAGGTTAAGGTGAACAATTAAGAAAAAATAATTTCTCTCACTCACAAAAAAAACCCTAGACGCCACATTCCCCTTGCTAGCATCAAGGGATTTTGGCCAGCCCTTATTCTTCTCCTTTGTTGGTTCATTCAATCATTCTTTAGTGTGGATTACTCATTAGAGGTGTTCAACTTTGGACACTATGGTTTGCGACAATCCGGTGAGAAGGAAAATCAACTGTTCAATAAAAATCAAAGGTGATTTTCCTTATTCCCATTAATTTGTATATTGTAAATTCATGGCAAGATCAGATCTATTGGTTAAAAATTTTAAATTTCGCTTATGTATGAGATGCATGTAACCGATAATTTCCAACACTTCTAACACTTGTATATCTTCTTCTTCTGACGAAGTAATATTGGCATCTTCTTCCCTACCGAGTTTGCTGTTAAAGTGAATAATGCAGCCATCTGAGACTGACTCACTTGCGACATCTCCAAATACACTCCTATCATTCAAGACATTAATAGCTGTTGGTGGAGTTATCATAGTTTTTTATTAGAATTTTTCCCTTTTTCTTGATCAACTTAGGGAATTGATGAGAGGATTTGACAGAATCAATAGCGAAGAAGGAAAAAAACTCTATTGGTCTTATTTTTTCTCTTCTTGGAATTTAAACTTGATTTATCTTTCCCATTAGTAGGAATTTTGATCACAACTTCATTAAGATTGGGTCTGGGACTATCATCCAAAAGAGGGCATTTATTTACACAAGGGATTAAGGCCAATTCATTAAAGCTGCCATTAGTGGGCTTAAGATCTGTGGGCTAATTAGAGGAATTAAACCCGACCTTAAAGAATTTATCCAGATTTGAGAGTTGATACAAAGCAGAGTTTGGCTCATCCGGTACATTGCATTTTTAAATGGGTGTAAAGGGGTTGTTCAAATCGCTAAAATCTAATTCTAACCCATGATAGCTGTTTTAGGAGTTATACACCACCATAGATTTGCCATCCACATTTCTCAAAGAGGATATTGATTTTCCCAATAAAGAAGAAGCTTCACCGAAATCACTCTCTGATTGCTAAAAAATAGGAAGATCAGGTTCCTTAGTTGAAGGCCAATAGCATTTCTTGGTAAGATTAGGACCAAAAGAGGATGGTTCTTCCACAATTCTAAAAAGATACACAATGCCAACTATTCTCACTTTTAAAGTATCGTTAATCACTGTAGAATGAGAAGTAGCTATCAGAAATCTGGCAACATCTAAACTGTTCTTTCTATTTGTGTTGTCATCTAGACATATGAAATTTCTATATAATATAGCTATTGTAAAGAAGAAAGCCAAATTCCATGCATTGAGAGGGAACCTATCACATTTGACCTATGTAAATATTCTTGCACACATGTGAGCAAGAAATAATCTCGAGCACAAATTCCAGCTTATCATGGGGGCTAATTATTACTAGAATTTAGTGAAACACAGTACGACTTGTATCCTAACTTATTTTTTAAAGATATATTAACATGTAGGCCTTTGTTAACATCAAATCAACAAAACAAACAAATATTATTATACTTCAAATTCCATATTCAACTGAGAATTTTTTCATCTCGATAAAAATTATAAGCTCAGACAGTAAGACATGCTGCAACTTATATAGATGTGACATGAAAACTTATCATCATGCAAAACAAAAGCCATGGATATACAACAACAATATTATACATACAAGCAAATAAGAGGTTATCCGAAATCTATGTGCTTTTACACTAACACATCTAATAACTTACAAATAGGTGATGAATGTACTTGCAATAATGTAGCAAAACTACCAAATATGACCGTATATCCTCCTCGTTAGTAAAATAGAAAGAGAGCTCTACACTTGAGTAGCCTTATTTGTTGCCGACTTGGTCCATAGTGCAAGTTTATCTTGCCTTTAGCAAACACTTGCAACCACACTATGAGATAAAAGAGGATAGAGTTGCACTATTTCAATTACTTTTACACTTTAAAAAGAAGAAATGTAATAAGAACATTGCACAATTTCAGTACCGACTGAAGTCGGCACGAAGAAGAAACAAAAGGAATCAAATGTCAATTTAAGAAACCTCTACCACCCCAAAATGTAGCCAACTTTAAACAAATGCATGAAAATTTAAATTTGAAATCTTACTCTTATCACCATATCAACCTCATTAAACTATAATTTATTTACAATTTTCTTACTCTATGAATCGACAACAACAACAACAACAATAATAATAATAATAATATAGCATGAAAAGTAATGGGACACATGCATAATTGTATTCTTAAAAATTTGAAAATAGAGTTTCAAAAACATATTTTGATTATGCAAATTGGTTTTTCCTATTCTTTCTTTTCTTTTTCTTGTTATCAAAATTGCACATGGCACCAAGGTTTATTATTAATTCAACCCTATAAATTAGATAAAAAAATTCAGTTATTAATTCAATTAATGTTTTCTATTTATTTAATATAATATATGAAAACTAATTGTAAGACAAAGTCAGTTTGTCCTGTAAATGTTTGAACCTTCAAAAAAAAAGAAAAAGAAAATTAAATACAGTGATTTAATTTTAGCACAAGGAGATTTGCACTTAAATTTTATGATTTTAGATTTTGTTGACATTCAAAACTACACTTGAAAATAGGCTATGAAAAGAAATAAGCTCCAGTAAAATGGCTTTTAGTCAGGCTTCAAGTAGAAGAAAAAGGAATGCCTTGATTGACCGTATTAGAAAAATAAAATGTTTGAAAATTTTTATCAGTATATTGGTTCGATTCCATTCAATTTTATTTATAAATCAAGTACCATAACACAAGATAGAGTTGTGTTCAAAAAAACCATTAATTCAAAACATAATTAAGTTGCGTATTCTTGAAAACCTTATTCTTAAGAAAATGCCTTAAGCAACTAAGAACATTTGAGAGCCTTAATGTTAACTTTATACTTCAAATTTATTTCTTGATATCTAACAAAAATAATATTTGACACAATAAATCAGTGTTTATTTATTTAGACTGTTGATCTAAATTATCAAAAGCAATATCATATCCTACGTGTCTAAAATGGATCATGTACTAAAGTCACTCAGTGATGACTAAAGTGTGAAAATTAGAGAAACATAAAAAAAATTCTTTTCAGTACCATAAAAATATCTCAAAATATCATATTTCAAACCGAAAGAGAAGTCAAAATATCTAGAATAACAGTTTAAAGATCTAGAAATGCTAAGAATCAATTGCCATATATAAAAATTTGGCAAACATAGTCTTCATATAGTAGATAGAACTAGAGTAAGATAAAAGAATAACACCATGTTCAATTACTGCTTTTTCCCTTTTAGTAAGACAAAAGATTCAAACTTTCCAGTCTAGGAACCATAAAGCAACAGTGACCCTATTAAAGACCCAAAATTTATTACTTTCCTTTCCTGCATTTTCTATGTTCTCTCACCAATCAATCAGAAGAAAGAAAAAAACTTTCAACATCCAAAAATGAATTTATGCTATTTAATCCCACAAAATTAAGATAAAGTTGACTAATAACAACCATCATTAATCAATAAAAAATAAAAACAAGCAGCTTATCAAATTAATGAACAGAGAAGTACAATCATTCCCAAAAAATAGAGAACAAAAAGAAAAAGAGAAATGAAAGTTATTATCAGTAGAGAGTACATAAAACTTACAAAATTGAGAGACTTCATTATGAAGGAAAAAATAAAGTAAAAAAAGCATCAATAAGAACAAACTGAAAAAACTAAAAAAATTAATAACCCAAACATCAAGAAGAAAGAAAGAGACATGCACAAACCTAATCAAAAGAGACTTGCACAGACACATAAGACCACCCAGATTACTATGAGAAAATCTCAGAGATATAGTAGGATGTCTTAGCAAAAGGAGAAAACAAAGCAAACCCACAGACAAAAAAAAATAACAGAGGTCAAACAAAATGAGAAAATGTTGTTTTTTTTGCTATAAATCAATTTTGATATTTAGATCCTTTCTCCTCCTTTCACCAGTCAAATGTAGCCAAAAGCCTAAATAAAGATAAAATCTTAAAGAATAAACTCTTATATCAACAGATCTACTCGTAAACACCGAATCATATCCATAAACAAGAACAAAACCTTAAAGGAAAAAAGGATGTTGACCTCTTGAAAACGACAGAGATCGATTTGCTAACACTACCTTACTGCCGACGACTATCGGCAATGACACCAGGTATTAGGGATTTAGGAGAATTAGGTATTAGATTTTAGTTTATTAGTGAATGAAGGTAGTTACGAAATGGGTTCCCTAAAGAAAAGAAAGAAATATTAAACTTTTTTTTGAATTAAAAAAATTAAACTAATTCTTTAATTCTTGACTAACACATTCTGTCGCTAAATAACTACATTAGATCCTAAGAAATAACGACTAAATATCATTCCATTGCCAATATTGTCACAAAAAATGCCAAATAATCCCACCTTAAATGGCGACTAACATTTCAGTCGCTAATCCATCATAAAGATCATCATGCACTTAGTGACTACAAAGGCGTTGCAAAAATTCCAACATATCATTTTTCCAAATTAAATAAATTGTAAAACAATTAGCGATGAAATTTTTAGTCACAAAATTAGTTGTAAAAAAAGGTGTTAATTGTTGCCACCAAATTTTAGCGACTGTTACCTTGATTTAGTCGCGAATTCATCGTAAAATACATTAATTTGTTAAAAAAATACATTTTGATGACTGATTTTTATTTCAGTCACTATTCCATAGCAAATTAGCGATTGATTTTTTGCTATGCTAAATTTAGTCGCTAATTCTTTTTTTTTTGTATTGTAACTTATAGGCTAGATATTATGTTTGCTAGTACATGTAAAATCCGAGTGTTGTATCAATGAGAATGGTGTTGTATTATGTTCCAAACTTTAATATCATTTATATTTTAACTATTTTTTTATCAATTTTTAAGTTTAATTATTTATTGTTATTATTTCATAATTTGAGTTTTTATTAGTTTAATGTATCAATAAACTGATGGCATATGGAATTAAATTATTACAACACATAAAAAGTTAAAACACTAATAAAAAATATAAATGACATTAATTTTAACAATTCATTTCACATGTATCATGTTAAATTGATTTTAGGTTTAGACATGGATCGTCATTTAGGAGCTGCTCGAATGAATTCAGATCCTATTAATGGTGAATTGTTAACACTTTAAGGGAGACATTGTTCAGATGCAATATAGAATAGTAAAAATTTAATTAATATTATATATTACCAGCTTAGTAGTTTGTTAATAAAATATTTTAATTTGAACTATATGATTTATTTTATTTACATAAAAGGTTGATAGAGAATTGTTGAGGATAAAAAGGAGTAGCGTGGATGAGCACTGTACAAATATTAATCCAAGAATTATATCATATATAAGAGCAGCTGGTTTTCCTAAGAATAACCTGCAATATTGGTGTGATTCAATTAGATTGGAATTTAATCACATAACTTATTGAGAGGTGGCAACTGAAAATACACCCATTGTGAGACCCCTTACATGACCCTAATTAAATTTCATGTTTTGAGAGGAGTTTTAATTGATTAAAATTAAGAATTTAATGAGAAATTCGTATAAATAAATTGTTAAGGGATAAATGACGTTTTTATTATTTTAATGGCATGGAAAATAAATTGATTAGTGTGATGTAATTTGAATTGAGGGTTTAATTGGAGTATAAATATTGATTTGGGGTAAATTGGTAATTATGACATTTTAATGGGGTCAATTGAGAATTTAAGAATAGTAGAGAGGTTAATGTAAATAAGAGGTTAATTGGTGGGGTTGAATTATGAATAGACTAGCTTGTGGGAATGAATTGTGACATGCAAGATTTGGTGGGAAGTCTTGGCATCATGCAATAAAATGAAAGGATCATTTAGGGAATTTGCCTTATTATTATATAAGTTGAAATGTAGTGGATGGAAAGAGAAAAGTGAGAAGGGAGTGTGGTGTGGTCGGCAATGGTGAGAGGAAAAACCAGAGATTCAATTCCTTTCAATTTTCATACAAAGTCTTTGAGTCTTCAAGAAATTTAAGTGACAAATCTTGATGGTTAATTAAGGCAATTAAGTGCATAACTTTAAGGTAAGTGGTCTCTATTGAATTTCATCATCTTCTTCTTCTTCTTCTTCTTCCTCTCATCTTGGTTGAGGTAAATGATGGATAAATGCTGGAAATTATAATTGATGATGATAATGATGTTTGTGAAGGAGAAGAGGAAGGTAGAAGGAATAAAGGGAAGGATATTGCAAGGGATTGAAAGCTAGGGTGATAAAGGGTTCGGCCAAGGTATGGGATGGTACTCTCCATGCATGCAAGTGATTGTTAATTGAATCAACAAGGTGTTTATGTGTGATAGATGAAACAATGGAAATGAGATATGAATTTAGACTTTGTATCAATAGGTATTGCATGAAGATTTGCTTAAACTATTGACTGTAATTTAGATATAAAAATGAGTTCGTGACCTTAATTTAAAGCTATATGAATTTTGATAGTTTCATATGAGATATAGTTATAATAGTGTAGTTGAAAAATAGTACTAATTTGGCCTTTAAATTATCCCTACATTGATTGAATATTAGATACATCTTTGAATCCGATTTTGAACAGCTTGGGTAAAATCTTCATAATTGATTGTAAATTGATCAGAATTACAAGGGGTTAATTCCTACTTAAAATAGATTTCAAAACCTACAATTTCTATGAAGAAAATGAAGTCAAATAATGCCTACAACATTGCCTAATTTTCACTTGAAAATCGGAAATTCTGTGTAGCCTACTATGATGAACAGTCTTTAGTAATTTCAACATATCTCGAGTTATAGAAATGATATTGAAAATATTTTTGGTGTTCTAGAAACCATAAATGTATATCTACAACTTTGTAGAAGACAACTTTTTCTAAAAAGGCCGTTTAGTGTGTCAAAAACGATGTACAAAATAAAATTATTAAGCAGTTTGCAGGATTTTGGGGACAGGGTGAAAAACTCGTATGGCCAAGCATATTGTCGCGAGCGCGACACTTGCCGCGAGCGCGACAGCATGATTTTGGCCCATAACTATGTTTTTTATTCACCTTTATCAGTATATTAGACTACCCCCATGTGTTGCACATATGACTGAACAAAATAGACCTAGAATGCAAGTATACGAGAGTCATATACTCGTGCGTATATAAATTTGTATCACTTACATTGGAAATTGCCTATGAATGTATACCTATGCTATGAAATAGGAAACATGTTGATATTTGTATAGTACATAATTTGATTAATGATAAATGTATGCACATTGATCAACATGCTTATAAGAATAAGCCTACTATAAGCGAATGTATCTACAGGTATGTACATTTATGATTATGTATATGAATGTATGAGCAATTGAATAGGTATGATGCATTACTTGATTAACATATCATGATTATGCTAATATGAGATATCTAATGATGGTATATAAAAAGTAATTGTATCATAAAATGAACTTACATATGCAGTTATGTCATAGTAACAATGTAGCTATCATATGATTATACATGTGCAAAATGAACACTATAAGTGCAAGTATGATATATGAAGGAAAGATTAAATAGAATTTGCCTGCAGTTATAGTTCAATTGTGGATAGATAGGCACCTATAGGGATATTGCAGCTGCCACAGTCGACCTTTTTAGGTCCACAGTATAATTGATCTTGTTGGATCTTGCACAGCCATTATGGTTGTTACTTGCCCTCATGTGGGTCTTTGACCGGTCCATCGTACAGTTGGCCCTGATGGATCCATAGTTTTGATATCTTCGGATATCCATAGTTTCGATACCCTCGGTATCCACCGATCCCATTATCCACTCTTAGAACTTAAGCAGGCTAAAGTAAAGCAATAATGTATCACAGTGAATGACAGTATGAACTATGCATCTAATATATGATTTATCATGTTTAACAGTGGTTTCTTAAACATGTATTGGTATCTATTTATATTATATACATATCTCATATTGAATTGTATGAACTCAAGTATGCTGAATAAATTGTGAAGGGTTATCTTGTTATGCAAGTATTATTATTATTCAATTGTTTTGAATATCCTATATTTTTTAACGACAACTATGAGTGGTTGTCTTTCATGTTTAGAATCCCCACTAAGCTGTATAGCTTAGCACGGGTTATTTTGATCCATGTAGGTTTTGGTAGTCAAGGCTTTTGCACAGGAACTATTTTTGCATCAGGACAGGCCAACACCAGTCTATAAAAGTGGATGTAGGAAACTTTTGATAAATCTTGTTTAGTTCCTTACATGTTTAATATGTATAAGGGTTGTAATATATGTATATGTAAGTTATATGGAAATGAAGTTTGTAATAAGCTCATAGTGAGAATGCTGGTTTATGTATGCATCTAGAAGCTATAATACTTCATATAAATGTGCTGAAATGCTGAAGGATACACATGAAAGAAAAATGGCTAAAGTATGATGATATAGTATAATTATTAAAATATTGGGATTGCATATGAAGTCAATATGCTTATTCAAATTTAAATGTACAGGAAAGATGTGAAAGTCCTGATTAGTATATTAGGTATATGATTATTTGGATAAAATGATGTAGATTGCATTATATATAGTAAAGATGTGGTTTAGGGTGTTTCACCCATTTCATCTAAAATGTGGTGAAGCAACAATTACACTTCAACATGTTGGAATTTTAATAATTTTACCCATTGATGGTGAACCCGTTATGGAAAGAACAAACATGGATTGGATGACAATTTGTCATAATCTATTAGAAGTAGTTCCTCCTGCACATGATTTGCATAAAGGTAAAGTGAAATTAATATGGTTGGATGTAACATTTAGTGAACTGGCTGATTATACAACACCTAAAGTGCTATGCCATTATGCTCATACGTGTATGCTAAAATGCTTTGGTGGATTGTAATTTTCATCACAAAATTCACATTTGGTCCACTTGATATTTTTACCTCTTTTAGAGGATTTGGAATAAGTTGGGAGGTATAGTTGGGGATTAACTTGTCATGCTAGCTGTATAGAGATCTATGCAAGGCCACTCACCTTGATGATAAAGGAGTTGCTGGTTATATTGATCACCTACATCAACTCTAACATCATTCATGTTTAAATTCTAAAGGCCTTCTGTGACATGGATTGAACTACTTGGAACAAAGTTATCATTGTGATTTCCTCACCAGCATCATTTAAGTCTGTGTCTTCATCATCCTCATCTAGATCAAAATTTAGACAACTATACTCATTATTTGCAACATTTTCATCATCATATGCAACATCCCAACATTGAAAGCTAGAATATGATGCAAAATTCAATTAGGTTTACCCCTAAACTCTCTGATTGGACTTGCTTTTATAGTTTCCAAATTGTCAATCCATTGACATTGTGGTTGATCCTCAAACTATGTACCAAAATTAGATCGACTTTCTCTTACTAAATATGAGTCATCACCAATAATATTTCTATCATCAACCGAATGGATGGCATCATTGTCTACATCGGTACTCATCTGGTCAATATTATTCACCACATCTTGTTCATCTCCAATAACAATTTTTTTAGCTTCAGCAATTACTTTCATAATAGTATATCTAGGAAATAATACAAAATTTTTATAAATTTAATTAATGTCATCGTCAGCAATTAAGTCCATATGCATGGACGACATTAATCCTTTGTTGATAACAGGATACCTATATATCACTCTACTAACCTCCACATTCGGAGCTAAATCTAATTTAACTGATATCTTATGAACAAGTTCTGGAAATGCCGATTTGCTCCTGACCTTCAATCTCCTCGATCTTGCTGAAAGACTTAAGTATCATAATGTAACTAGCTATGTTCCATGTTGATTATCCTCCAGTATGAATTATAAATGTTGCTGGAATTGATATTCTTTAATTCAAACATTATATGTATGCATTTAAAAATTAATGCATAAATTTACTATTTTCATCATAAATAAATTATCTTTCAAATTTTAAATCATTTATAAATTCCATCCATTTTATGCATCTAATTTTTTAAATATTTTTTCGTCTACCAAATTAAATTCATTTAATTTTAATTAATTAATTGGCCAAATTAAAATTTTAATTCACTTTTCAGATCTTGCCATTTATGTAATTTGACTAAAATCAAACAATTTATATGTTAATTTACTTTCATGTATTCCTAAATATTAAAATATGACAAAATAAAAGTAAATAATATAGCTAAATTCAAACCAATAATTGCTCTACAAATATTGAAGATTATATTTTTTCTAAATAAAGCATAAAATAACATATAAAAATTAATTATCATAATTTCAACTATAACTCTTTTTAAAATTAAACAAATTAACTAACAATAACTTACCTTTAAAAATATTGATGAAAATGTAATCCACCTTTTGTAGCACCTAGAATATTAATAATGAAATTAAAGTTATTAATAAATTTAGTAAAAAATTAAATTGCTATTAACAAAAATAATTTAAAATATATTCACTTGACATTAACTCTTTTTTAAACTTCAGTAAACATCTTCTATAATAACTTTAATAAAATCTTTTATAATATCTTCAAAATATTTTTTACTATAACTATAATGGGGAAATTTGAATGTAAAATGAAAAATTAGGACTATGAAAATATAGATAGGAAGTGAGGAAGGAAAGAAGAATATGCCATATAAGGTTAGAATGAGAAAGTGGAAATGTGGGTTATTTTGGTAAAACTCAATTGAAAAAAAACACATATTTTTGTGTTCTACTATAGGGCATGGGAATTACTAGCAGTAAACCCATGCTCCTGTAATAGCTTTATATATAAAAAAATTGAATGAAAAATAGTAACATGATCTATTGTTTTCGAGCAGGAATGGGCCCCACACTTTGTCAACTTCTAGTAAAAAAAATGCCAATGACTTTTCCCTTTTTCAGCACATAGGTCCCAACTTATTGACTGGCTTGAATCCCTTTGTCCTTCCCCTAATCGACACAATCTCACCTTGTCAAAAAAATGGCATATCTTGGTGTTATTTTTTATAATAATTTTCTAGCTTTTTGGGTTGGTCCCACCTGTCAGAAAATGGCAATGAAGGGCACCTTTTTTAGCACCCTATTTCCCTAATTTCTTTTCCTATTGCACCACTTTTCTAAATTTTTGTAAATTTTACACCAAAATAAAAAAAATCCAAAGTATTTACAGTTCATGATTCAATTTTTATTAGCCAATCATATATAAAAATAACTCAATAACCATATATGTAACAAATTGGTTATAGTTGTCAGGCACAATTTCAACTAATCTTTCCTTAATATTAGACTAAAATTAACCCTTAATTAGTAAACTCTTTACAAGCGAAATAATTCAATTCACTAAAAGCTTTACAATTCAAAAAGACCCAACTTAAACTAACCAATCTACAAGTAAGACTAAATATTCAAATCAAATCATACATTTACTTAATATGGTAGCTCTTTTCAATGATGTCATACTAATTACCACTTGTTATTGAATTTACCAAACAAATACATATGGATTTAGTTTACTCAATTGGTCACCTATTCTTTAATTAAATGAAAAATGTCTTATTAATATATAATAAAATAATAGTGGAGATGGAATTTTTATAAACGATATTGAAAAATATAAATATTACATCAAACTAAAAAGAGAAATTAAACATTAAACAATCTCATAGTAAATAGGAAAACCATATCATTCAATTGACCTTTAACTGGAATAGAAAACTTTAGCCACTTATAATCATGAACAAAGCTAAGAAATTCTTTAAAGAAATATGATAACTCGAAATGAAAACTCCTTTTATTTATTTTAAAATTCCTTATCTATCATTTTTGCAAAAAGATAAATCTTAATAACATGGGAAATTGCCCTAAATCCCTAAAATTAAGTAAGGTTAATATAAATAAATTACAAATTGATAACAAAATAATTGTAGTCTATCATCCTAATTAAGTGTAAAATATCTGCCAAAATACATCAAAGATCGAGTTAGCCACTAGGTAAAACGTCTTTCAAGAAGAAAAATTAGGTCTGATTCTACACTTTGAACTTGGGTTAGCCTAGGCCAAAAGTTCCTTTAAGAAAAAATTTTAGGTGTGATTCTACACTATTGAACTCAAGTTAGCCTTAGCCAAAAATAAGCCATATATTTGCCAAAATCAAGTATAATCAGTCCAAAGTTACTCTATATAGCCATAAGTGATTCAAAGCAACAACATCAGATTTAATAAGCAAAATCCATAAATAGTCTGGATAACTAAGGTAAGCTGCATAGTTCAGGTTCAAGCAAAAGAGATCGAAATTTTGCTGAGAAATCATAGTCCTTTAGTAACTCAAACTCTTTTGAAATGGGATGAGAGAATTCAATTAAGATAAAGATAATTCTATCTAATTATCAAAAACAAATTTAATTACTTATAGAACTATATCCATATCTAGAGGCATAAGTATATCCAAACTCTATTGCTTAACCCTATAAATAACTAAGCAATTCAGGTATGAAGTCTCTTTCTCACATTTTTACCCTTTCATTTTATTTTCTCTCAAATACCTATTGATTTGTTTGTCAGAGCATTTCTCATTATAACCTTTATCGATTTTTTTTTAGGTAACCTTTTATTTATGGATAGCTAGGTTAAGGATATTTTCCTACAAGTCACTGGAACCTGAAGCGAGGCTAGTGCTTGTTGTGGAAAATGGTTTGATGCCTACTATTCTTGAGATTCCTAAAATTGTGTCAATGGATGAGATAGCAAGCATAAGGACTATTGAGACTACAAGTCAAGGCCTAGGTTTAACAAAAAAAACCATTCAACAACTGAAGAAATAAGTTCAAAACTTCTAGGCAAAGCAAGGGCAGGTAGAAAATGCATCAAATTTTGACTTTTTTCAGTTCATGCATGAGGCTGCCTATGTACCTAATGAGGTGATGCCTTTACTAGGGCTGAGTGCAGAGAAGCTAACCTTTTTATACAAGAAACACCAAGTAAAGGTATATGTATATTTCTTTATTATTCTAGAATTTTTATTGTTATTGTCTAACCGATAGGTGTCAGATGTAGGGATCCTTGCTTAGTGGAGCAATTTGTGGGAAAAGTGAACAAACTAATTTCCTAATTTCGAAAGAGTGAGAAGGCAATTGTAGAATTACAACAAAAGTTAGAAAAGGCCGAAAAGAGGGCCTTCATTACTGAAAAGAAATTTGTGAAGGCTGATTCAAGCTATAATAAGTTTAAATTAAGGTCACTGTTGCTACTAAAGCATGAGAAAAAAGCAATACAAAGTGAGCTAAATTAGATGAAAAGTAGCCAAGCTAAAGGAGAAGGTTGACGACCTTATGTAAATTGATGCATTACTTTTGGGAAAAAGCTCATGTATGCAATGAAGGAAGAATATCCTACTGATGACTTGGCTTGGGCGGATGATATCTATCTAGATGAAGAATAGTTAGGATTTTTTTATACTTTTTTGCTTTTTAAAACTTGTAAAACCTTTTAAAATTAATGAAATAAGTATTTTTTTAACAAATTGTTGTACAATGGATGAACAAACTTTATTAATATTGTTTGGTAGTTAAACATGAAATACAAAAGTAACTTTTTGGTTTGGCGATATAGCCGATTGAGTGAAAAGAGAATAAACCATACCAATAAACTAATGATAATTAAAATGTAAGTGCTAGAATGGTGATATAACTAATGTAATTGAATATAAAATAAACCAAATTACTAATAATACAATTTAAGATCACAAACATTCTATGTGCATAACAACACCTTCCCAATTAGCTCTTTCAACCAATAAATGCCATAATTAACAATTTCATTTACCTGGTAATAGCCTTTCTAGTTTGGAGCAAGCTTTCCAACTCCTACAGTAGTTTGTATTGATTTGACTTTTCAAAGGATGAGCTACCCTATGCAGAAAGACCTTACACTTTTGAATAAGTTCCTTAATGCCGTTTTTCATATTTAGGTAGTAGTAAGCATGTACAAGTGTTTTTTGAGCTATTACCTGTCTGCCTTCATATACTCTGTAGATCCCTTTATGTATCTCCCAGAGGATATAATTACCTTCTTCTATACTAAGGCAATGTGTCCAAGGATGGGATAAATAGTGCTTATAGAGCTTATCATATAAGATGGTATAAGGACTAGACTATCGAACTATCTTTCGAGCTTATGTTTGATCATCAGAGAGAGTCATGAATTGATAAATTGGTAGATGCCAACCATCCATTGGTTTTTAAAGTTGGATTGTATAAGTATCATAGGTTGGCTAGGTAATAGTAGCCTAAATGATGTTTTCATTTCAAACTATACTTTTGAGTATGGCTTGCTTAGCTAAAGCAGATGCACTTTGATTTTCAGCTTGAGGTATCTACTTGATTGTGCATACACCACTTATTTTTTCCAACTAGGATAACAAAATAAAAACTAGTGTTTTGTATCAGACCATTATATGTTCTTTTGCTTTGAATTTACCAAGTAATTAACTAACAAAAAGTTGAGAGTCAGACAAAATGAGCAAGGAGTCTAGTTTTTCCTTTATAGTTAGCTATAGGCCAAAATAGACAGCTTCATACTTGATGACATTTTAGATGTAAGAAATGATATTATAGCCTATTATTCGGATGGAAATCTTTCCTAGATTAATTAAGACTAATCCAACGCCAACACCTTTAGAAGAGACAATCTCATCAACATATAAATGTCAGAAGGAAGCGATCAGTTTGAGTGAAAAAACATGTAGTTTGGCTACAAAATTAGCAAGAATTTAAGCCTTCATAATGGAGTGAGGCTTATACCAAATATCAAATTCTCCAAGAGAAGCTGCCCATTCAGTAGATGTCACTGAAGCTTTAGGCCTTTGCAATACCTTTCGTAAATAGTGTTTATTAAAACTACTATAGTGTGGGCCTAAAAGTCAAGAGAAAGCTTGATGGTCAATGTGATTAAGGTAAAAGCCAACTGCTCTAGTATGGGGTATTATATTTTGGAACCTGACAGGACTGTTTCAGTGTAGTAAATTAGAAATTATTATGTACCTTCTTCCCATAGTAGGCCTACCCCAATGGATCCTTCTAAAACATCAAAGAACATATATAATGTTTTGCCCAGCCAAGGTCAGCAAAGCAAAGGTAGCGAACTGAGGAACTATTTCAACTCCTTAAAAGCCTACCGACACTCTAAAGTAAAATGGAAAGTAATGCTTAGCTAAATAAACGATAAATAAGTCTAGGGTTATTACCTTGCCATTAAACTTTTGAACCTCCTTAATAGACATCAATGGCTTTATTTATAGAATAGCTTGAATATTTATTAGATTGGCTTTAATCCCCCTCTTGGAAATCATGAAACCCAAGAATTTGCTAGATTGCATCGTAAAAGCATACTTCTCAAGATTAAGTTTAAGGCCAAACTATTTGAGGGTAGAGAAGGTGTTTATGAGTTTGGTAGGAAAATTTGCTAAAGTCTTACTCTTCATAATTATGTCATTAATATAAACCTCCATTTTGTGATCGAGCTTATTAGCAAAGAGATTATTCATTAGCCTCTGATAAGTAGCTTTAGCATTTTTTAGGTAGAAAGGCATGATCGAATTATTGTAAGAGCTCGATAGGTTATGAATACATTCTTCTATTTATTTATTGGATTCATTTGAATTTAATGGTAGCCTATCAAAGCATCTGAGAAGGTATGCTCCTCAAACCTTGCCGTAGAGTCCACTAAAAGGTTTACATTAGGTAACAAGTAGTTGTCTTTAGGGTTGGCCTTGTTGAGGTTGGTAAAGTCAACACACATCCACCATTTCTCATGGGGTTTTTTCACAAGGAACACATTAGATAACTTGTTTGAATAAAACACCTCTCGAATAAAGCCATTGTTCAGCAAGGTGTATATCTCTTCAGCCATTGCTAGTTAGCACTCAAGAGCATGATTGCATTTCTTATGCTTCATAGGCTTATAATCAAGCTAAATGTTAAGTGAATGAGACATTACTTTCAAAGAAAAGTTTTTTATATCTAAGGGCTTTCAGGCAAACACATCGATGAAGGCTAAAAGCATAGTAATAAGTGCAGTTTTTTAACTAGTCTTAGTAGAGACTATCTTTACTTTCTTACCTACCATGAGTTTTACCTCCTAAAGTAAGTTAATGGATGTAGACATTGAGTCATGAGGTAGTTCCTAATTAGGATTACCTCATGAGAAAATAATTTCTCATAAATAGACAAAAAATGAAAGTTCCAAGCTTTCTCCAAGGTTTTATATCTGTAAAATGCTTTTCTGGCTTTCCTGCAGGTTTTAAATGTTTAAAAATATTTTTTGGGTGTTTTTTCTCTTTTCCTTCTATTAGCAGGGTCAAAATAGGTTTCAAAAGTTTAAAAAAGTCAACTTTTAAAGTCAAAGTCAAAGGTCGTAAGCCAAGGCCATGACTCATGAGTCAAGGCCGTGACTCATTTATGAATTACTCCCTTAATTCACGAGTTAAGGCCATGACTCACTCTCTGAACCTATTCTGCATACGGGAAACAATGGAAAAAAATGGAAAAATCCTTTTAATCTTATCTAAGCATTTAATTTTTTTAATGATATTTAATCAAGTATAACAAATTTTTTTAAGGGGTTTGAATTTTCTCTCTCTCTCTCTCTCTCTCTTATATGTTTTTCTCTTCTTCTTCTTGTTCTTGTTCTTCTTCTTCTTCTTTCTTTCTTTCTTTCTTTCTTTCTTTCTCTACAACTTTAAAAAATAAAGAATAGAGAGTAAGAAACATAGGGAAAAAGGCTAAAGGAACTTAATTCCTAGTTCTTTGATGGAACCAATATTGAAGGTAATATTCTTGAGCCCTAAAACCAATTAAATTTTTGTTAGATTTAACTTACAGTAAATAATCAACTTTTTCTTTATTTTCTTTGATTTTTGCTAATTATTTGATTTCTTGATTCTAGGCTTGTTAATCTATAATTAATTGAGTTTTATGATTTTTTGCTCATTAATTCATGTTAACTTACTAAATTCCTGATAAAATTGAGATTTGATGCACTTTTGGAGTCACTATTCATCATTTTCCTCATCGAGTTCATGATTTGAATTCTATGTTTTCTTGCTTTAATTTGTGTTTTTTTGCGTATAAATCTTGTTATTTATACTTAAAAAAGAGTTTAGAGGTATTTTCTTGCATGAAAATAACTTAAAAATAAGTTTAGGAGTTATCTTAGCCATCAATGGAGTTTTCAAGCTTTTATTCGTTATATGGATTAAGTCACGCCCTTAACTTGTTTGCGAGTCAAGTTTCTAGGCTGTGACTTATGAGTCACGTTCCTAGGCCATGATTCATTTATGAGTCATATTCCTGGACCGTGACTCATTTCTGAGGTGTGACTCAGCTTTTTTCCTTTTTTCTTTACTTTTTGCTCCGTAACTCACTCTTTTGACCTCCCTTTTTCATGTGACTCACTCTCTTTAACTATTTTCACTCATTTCTTTTATTTTGATGATTTATAATATTTATTTATTATTTATTTTATTAATTTAATTCTTTTTTTTGCTTTTATTCATGTATTTATTTAACATTGAATTTATTTGCTATTCCAATTAGTCTTTGTTTGCCTATCTTATTATTGATCTTATTATTATTAGTATTGTTATTTATCATATATTTTATATAATATGCTTAATATTAATTATTTACCTAATTTATTTGAATTAACTAATTATTCATTATTTATTATTTGATATATTACTGACTCCTATTGTCCTTTTCTATCCCTTTAATGCACATAACCCATCCATATAATGAGTTAGGTTGGAGAACAAGGTGGAGCAAGATTAGCTTGGGATTTATTTTCTTATTTATTCATTTATTTTGGGCCTGTATTATTATTTTCTCTCTTGTTTTTTATATATTGGGTTGTAATAACTTAGTAGAAAAAGGGATTTTGCATGATAATTAGAAAAATTTCGATTAAATATTAATTGGTGTTTTTCACACAAAATGGACCAATGTCCACCTTTTTAATCCCAAAAATCAAACAAAAGAGTTTTCATAAATATGCATGAGGAATCAATATTCTCAATTCAATCAATATCCCAATTTATACATGTTTTACTTGTATTATTATTCTTTAATGTCATTTTTTTATTTCAAATAAATTATTTTTCAATGTTTAACTAAAAACTCACTAAATGATTTTATACAATTTTGAGTGGAATTTTTTTTATGATAAAAGGGACTAATGTCCCGATTTTTCACCCATAATATAACGTGTAAAATTAAGGATTTTTCTTTACTAATATAAAATATTCTTCTATTTAAAATCAGTTAATACAATTCCTTTTCAAAAAGGTATGAGGGATTAATTATTCCATTTGTATCCAAAATACATTATTGTAAATATGCAAGCGAGGACCAATGTCCTTATTTAAATGAGCTTAATTAATTTCCTGATTTATGTATGATTTTATCTTTACATTTATTTTTTATTTTCTTTATTGCTTTCTATGACATGCTTTTACTGCTTTACATATATGCTTTATGGCTTTTCAACATGCTTAAGTGCGCTTTATTTTTTCTAGCACTATACCTCATGTGAGGGAAAAAATAAAATAAATTAATTATTAAAACTCATTTCTATAATATTAACCAAAGGTATAAATAGGAAAAAGTCTGAACCATATCTAGTTTTGGGTTTATGAGGTTATAATTCACTTTTCCAATGTTTTATTGGGTGATGACTCTATGATACCTGCCTTGTGGTGCCCAGCATATGCCTTCATAGGATGATCACTAACAATGGAATAATGATACCTTAATATGATGTCTTATGCCTTTTTAAGGCTCGAGGCATTACAGATTGGGTTGAATCTCTATCTATTGTGAAGCAACCCACCTTCACGATTTAAATAAGCATTTATCCAATTTGGAGGCCTAAAAATGGGTTTTTGAGGGCAAACCAGATGCCTACGAGATTCGACACACGTCATAATAGGGTCAGCCTTTTGAGCTGCATCAAATGGTACATCCAAAGTATTAAGTGGTAAATTTTGGTTAGCTTTTTTTAACATATAGAAATAAGTTTCCCATGTTACATACTGATTATACCACCTTAACAACTTTAGGCAAAAATTTTTGCATGAAAATGTAAGCATCTGTGGTGACTAAAGGAGGTAATTCAAAGATAACATTATAAGAGAGAGGCATATTTAACACCAATAAATGGGTTGTGCAGGTTATGACTATAACCTTATCTCTAAATTGAAGAGCGAGATTAATTCAACCCTCAACTCTGATTATTTATCTAGATATGCTAATCAAAGGTACAGAGATAGGCTCAAGAGACTGGTTAAAATCCCTAGTGCATTAAAGGCTTGTAAAGTGATCAAGCTAACCGTATTGCTCGTGTCCACTAGGATACATTAAACAAAATAGTCCTGGATGAAAGCCTCAACAACTAAGGTGCTCGTGTACAGCTATTGAAGATAGGCACTATCTATTGCAGAGAGCTATATAGTATAGGAAAAAAATAAATGGATTGTATCCTAGGGAGAATACCTATTTGGCCTTGTATTTCTTAGAATAATAAAAAAAAACATCATGATGTTTGCCTTTTCCAATGACATGAATAACCTTGGCAGGAGCCTTCTTACTCAAAATAACTCTATCTTTATCCTATTGTCAAGGTGTTAAACATTATCTCTATCATTCTTGACAAATTGGGATATGCTTCCTTTTTGAAATAGATGTTCTCCCTCTTGAGCTGGTTGCAATAGTCAGTTTTATGCCTTTTGTCTCTCTAGTAAGCATAGTACAAACTCTGATATCATTTTGGATCTTCTCTTATAGTTTTAGGTCTCATAGTTTTAGGCTAATTGACCTATCCATTTTACTTCATCTATAAGAGGATTTAGGATTATAAAGTATTCAAGGGAGTAAATCGGTTTTCATTTCTACCATAGGAGTATGGCCTATAAACTGTGAAAGTTTAGTTAGAGCTGTCGGACCTGCTAATCACTTAAGAGTAATTACACCAACTGTAGGTAGTCTTATCCTGTTTAGACTTATAGAAGGACTATTTATCCCTATCTTTTTCTCTATATTGAGTGTTGTGCAGAACCTATTATGCCTCATCCATCCATATATACTTATGAGCTTTAGATATAAGATTAAGGAAATTATTGGATGGATTCTTGCTTAGGGAGTCACTGAAATCCTAGCTTCTAGTGTTTTGGCCTAGGACATTAATGGCTACCTCTAATTTGAGTTTTTAAATGTTCATGGAAATAACATTAAACCATTCCCTATAAGTATGTAAGGGCTCAGACTCCTCTTATTACACCAGGTGCAAATCAATAAAGACTTTTGCAAGTCGAACGGTAGCTATAAACTCTACAATAAAGATGTCACTAAACTTTTTAAAGTTCTCTATAAAGTGTTTAGGTAAGTTTTGAATCCAAATCTGGGTTAATTTAGTAAGTGTTTATGGGAAAAATTTCCATAGTGCGGCATCTTAAGTAGTGTAGACAAGCAAAATGTGATGAAGCTGGAGGATCAATATTGCTATTGTACTTTAACAAAGTAGGCAATGGAAATTTGGATAAAATGGCTGCTAATACCTCTTTTGACAAGGGTGATCCAAAAGTGCCCTGATACTACAAAATGGTCCTATTTTAGTGCTTATGCATTCTCTTTTCAAAGAGTCTCCCAAACTCCTTAGCAATTAAGGTGATAGTGGAACCTAGAGTTGATGGTACAATAAAGGTTATTGAAGCCCTTACTGTGATGGTTGAAACCCCTAATTAACACTATAGAGATCATCTCTAATCAAGGTAGAGGAAAGTGAGGTGGGTATTGCCAGTGAGGATGCTTGAACTGCCATAACAGATAAAGTAGTAAGAAAAGCTTAGGCCATTTATGGGGTGAAAGCAAGTATAGGTGAAGCATAAGGTTTAAAGAGGGCTATCAGAGGGGAGGGGTGAGAGGGGCTAAAACCCAAGGGAAAAAATGGCTAAGTTGAAGAAGGTAAAGGAGGGTTCATCTCAAGTTGATCTTTTATTAAACCACATGGGATGTTCAAGTTGGGAAAAATAGCCATTGCGGAAGATACATTCATGCTCACCACACCAAATGATAACAACTCAAAAATCTAAACATTAGCTAAGGAAGATCTTGTAGGAAAATACCCTTGATCTGGATATCCGAAAATGAAGGGCTACTTGAAAATAAGGAAACTTTGGTGAAAGTTTTGATGAATAACTCTCTAATAGTTGAGTCAGTAGGTATTTGCAAGAAAATAAGATGAAAGGGTAAAAATGTGAGAGCAAGACTTTATAAATAAATTGCTTAGTTATTTATAGGGTTAAGTGATAGAGTTTGGATATACTTATGACTCTAGATATGGATAGTTTTCTATAAGCAATTAAATTGGTTTTAGATAATAAGATAAAACTATCTTTATCTTAACATAATTATTTCATCCTATTTTAAAAGAGTTTGAGTTATTGATGGATTATGGTGTTTATGTTTGATTTCAAACAATTTTGATTAAACTGAAACTATACAGCTCAGTTTTGTTATCTGGACTGTTTATAAAGTCTCATTATCAAGGTCCAAAACACTACCAATGAAATCCATAGAGTTTCCATCCAGTGACATTTTATCATATAGAGGAAGTTGTGCACATGGATATCAAAATAGAAAAACAACATTTGAGAATAACTGAGTAGATAAATTACCCATCTTATTCAAGATAAGTTGTTGAAGATTAGGTGAGCATTGAGAAGATATGGCAGTAACCTCAAGTAGGAGCAATGGAGAACATCGATTCTTAGACTAGTCAATTTGTCAAGCATAAGCATATTATTTGCATAATTAGACTTATGGAGCTTTAAGTAGTAATGATAATGAAAAGCAAAAAGTTAATTACAAAACCATACATAAATTATAGGGTAATTTTCAATTTTAGACCTAATGAAAAATTCTTGCAATATCAATGGCAAATTTCAAATGCCCTTTTAATTTAGGGATTTCGATAGTTTTTCTATTAAAACTATAGAAAATTGAATTTTTTCTTAAAATAATATATATTTTTTTTCAATTTTTATCGAATAATCAATATTATTAAAAATTAATAATAATTTTATTGTTATAATTAATGAAATTTTACAATAATATACCTAAATTAAATTAAATGAAATTAATGATTAATTTTATATTAATTAAAAATAAAATTAAAATTATGGCCATATAAGTTTTTCTTTTTTTTTAATCATGTTTGAATAAAACTCAATAATTTAAATTTCTGAAAACCATTCTTTATAAAATCAAACAAATTAATTTGAAGACAAACATATCAATTATTTTAGAATATATTGAATATGGGTGAGATAAAAACTGAAAGTTTGATTAACTCCAAAATCAGTTTGAAACTGAATTGATATTTATTTTAAGCATTTTTTATTTTAAGTTTTAAGTATTGGTTAACAGTTAGCCTAAAATTAATTAATTAATATATATATATATATATATATATATATATATATATATATATGTATTTGTATATATATATGTGTGTGTGTGTGTGTGTGTGTGTGTACATATATATGGAGCCAATCCATCCTCAATATCATATCAAATTTGTGGAAAGGGAGTTCAATCAAGTTGGCAAGAAAGGTGGTTTTTTGTATCTATATAGGGAAATCTTGAAAAACTTTGTTGACTATCACACTGTGCCCTAGAGGGTTGCTAACCAGTATGTCTTGATTTAATTGTGTCTTATCTAACCCTTTCCCCTTTGATACTCTTGTGCTCAAGTAGGAGTGTGTGGATCCAGGGTCAATTAAAGCATAAACTGGATCATTAAATAAATAAAATTTACCTACTATAACATCTGGAGCATCCTGCTCCTCTCTGGCACAAACTGCATAAGTCTGGCCCAATGCGTGTCTCCCTGCTATCTGTGGGGTGCCTCTAACTGATGCAGTACCACTGGGTCCACCTCTCCCACGTCCTTTGGGTGGTGCAAGATTGGGTTTATTTATTATAGTGGATGGGGGAGACATCTGAAATCATGGCTAATCTTTCTTTAAATGTTCTTTTGACCCATATATGAAGCAAGCTTTGGTGTGTGCCCAGCATTCTTCGAGGTGTCTTCTACCATAATGTGCAACACTAGCTAGTTGTTGGTTTTGATGCAAAACCTTGTGGAGGAGCTCCTGACCCTTTAGTCTTCTTACTCGATCCACCTTGTGCCCCTGAAGGTGGTCTTCTTCTTTGATTAGATCTTGCTCGCCTGTTAGCTTCTTTAGCATTAATTTCTTCAATTTTAACTGTTATCTCCACTAGGGCCTCCATATCTGTATACTTTTGACTTGCTAAAGCTTTTCTGATGTCATTGTGAAGTCCCCTCTCGAATAACTGGCATATCTTGGCCGGTGGAATAGGGATATCCTTTATATAAGCACTGAGTCTCTTGAATTCTCTACTGTATTCTTATACTGTACGACTCCCCTGTAGCAATCTCCAAAAGTCTTCCTCCATAGCCCGTTGGTGTGCTTTTCCCACATGTCTTTCTCTGAATTTCCTCTGGAAGAAATCCCATGTTAATCTTCTACAGGGGTGTGAAGCCTAACTGAATCCCACCATGTGTATGCGAGGCCCTGGAATAATGCAACAACCCCCTCCAACATCTCCTCAAGGTGGCTATGTGTGATCTTGAACAATCTATTGATTTTCCCTAACCACTTTTCTGCTTCAGTGGCTATAACCTATTCACGTCCATAAAAATCTTTAGCTTCCAGCCTCTTTAGTTGCTCTAGGATAGGCCTCCTAGGTGGCTGTTGTTGCTGGGGAGGAACTGGGGCTTGTAATTGCCGATACAGGAGGTTAGCCACCATTTGTGCAAAATTTGGAGGAACTTGATCACCTGCCTATGGTGGCTAAAGAGCTAAGGGGACCGGCTGCTAGGTTCATTGACTAGGCATGTAAGATTGAGTTGTGGGCATCCCAGTTGCTATGGGTGCTGCTAAGGCGGAAGCCTCACTTTTAGCATCGCTCACCAATTCGAACACTCATCGTGAACTGGAGGCCATACCTTACACTGAGATATGAGAAGGAACAGATAAGATTAATAACAAATATTCCATTTCTTAATATAACAATGGCATGTACATGCATTCATTCCAATATTTCCATATTGTTATATGTCCATTCCGATCTTAGCACCGCCTAAACCTTGCTCTGATACTATAAATTGTAACACCCTTCTCAATTATGAATTCTCTCAATATATATATTTTTAACCTAAATCACTATTCCTGTTGCTATAATTTTGGCAGCACAAAGGCTTAAAAATTAGGCTACCCAAACCTGCAATTTAAATTTAAGCACTCCCAATATGTATACTCCTCCTCCAATACTTCATAACATATATTGCACTTCGATATTATCCATCAATTTATCATCACAACACAACATAACATTCCCATTCATTACATCACATTCACATGCACATTAATTTACACATAAATAATTAGTAGAAATTATTACTACAATATGTTTCATAATTAATTTACAACTGTTCTATTACATAACACAATAACTTCATAGTGAGTATATGTACATGTCATTGTCATCTTCGAGCATCTTTTAATCCCTGAGTACCTGTCCCTACGCGCAGTCAATAAACCACGTGCTAAGCAATCGTGTTGCCTAGTGGTGAATACTACTACACAAAATTTCATTTAATTCACTATTAGTTTAATAAATTTTCATCACTAAATAAATTCCAAATTTATTACTTATTTACCCAATTTCTTCTTTAATTATTCCGAAAATCTTCTTTCTTGTTTAATTTCATGAATTTTTCTATTCAGTTGCGAAATTACCATTATAGCCCTAAGTTTGACTTTTTCCTTAATGTTGACCAATTTTGACCTTTTGTTTGATTTTTCTAATTTCTAGTCAATTTAACTCCAAATTTGATCCGATTGATTTTCTTTGATTTTTAATTTTAATTTAATTATAAAAATTACATTTAAATCCTTGAAATTCTTCCTTAAGTGGAAAATTTCATTTTAGTTCCTGAACTTTTCGTTAATTGCAGTTTTGCCTTAATTGCATAAATTGACTATTTTAATCATTTTATTCACTCACTTTATACTTATTTACCATCTTGTCCATAATTTATTGCATAATTACCTTTTTAGCCCTATTAAACTTATTTATTTTATTTTCCATCTTTTGCTTAATTTAATTGTATTTTACTATCTTTTACATTATACTTGCTATTTAAATCCCATTTTCTTACACAATTACCAAAATGCCCCTAGTAGTAGATAGTGAAAATATCTCGAACCGGATATGCAGGATGAGGACTGTCAGAAATTTTATTTGCCTGACTTTCTGCAATTATAAGCCTCTATATTAATTGACTATCTAAATATTTTGTCTGTCTAATTTTACCACGATATAAAGTCCATATGGCTAGCCATTATATCCTAATGTCCTAAATTAACCACTAAATACTAAGGGCAACCTATTGATATATACTGGATTATATTTAAGCTTTGATTTCTCAAACATATCATTATGTATTCAATTGTTCATTATCATACTTATGAAATTTTACTCTTTTCACACAAAATTTTACAAATGCATAATATATAACACGTAAATATAAATTAAACCATGCATTCATCATATGAATTCCATTCGGCCATCACTATACCATCACCACACCATGCTTTTTCTTTCTTATTTTTATGTCATTTACCTTACTAACATTAATTCATATATGTATATGTTCATTAATGGACATTTTTGCTTATTATCTTTTCATTTCCTAAATGTTCACCATTATGTATCATATCTAATTTTACATGTGTATATTATTTTCATGCCTAATTCATTTAAAGTTATCAATTTATTGTTCTAAGGCTAGAATTACATTTAATCCTTCATTAACTAATATAATTACATAGTAATATACTTAAGTAACCATCCGGCCACTTCCATTTCTCTCCCTAATTAATTAATTCTCATGTAATTTCAGTTTATTTCATTTTATCTCATCATGCTACACATTCCTCTTAAGCTAAATTAAATTATTTCATGAAATCTTATAGTTACATAATGTATGGTTTATAGAGAAATTAATGTATAAATGAAATTAAGTGTAGGTTTAGTATCCACTAACCTTATTCAAGCTTGAACACACCTAGGCTTCTTCCTCCTTGCTTCCTTCCTTTTTTTCCTTTTCCTTTCTTTTTTCTCCACCTATGGCCGAATATTGAAGGGGTCATTCCATGAGTTTTCATTCACATTTTATCTTCTAATTTATACCTACTAATCATACTTAATATGCCTAATCAAACTACATAAAAATTCCCAACCAAAAATCATAAAACACCATACTTTACCTATTATGTACAATCTCTTTCTTCATAAATTACTTCTCCTCAAGGTTTCTTCTTGCTCTAAATTAAATTCAGAAGTGAAGAGGATGTCTTAATGTGCCTTGGGATAAAATTTGAGCTAAAGTGGTGAAGAGATGAGATAGAAATGGAGAAAAAAATGGAGAAAATCTAATTCTAAAGGGCTGGCCGGTTTTTAAAAGAGAAATGGGAGATTTTTACTGAATTTTACACTACAAGAAAATTAGCAAATAGCAATGAAAATTAGTAACCGAATTTGTTGAATTTTCGTTGCTATTAAAAATTAGCAACGGAACATTTGGTTATAAATTTGATGGTTGGTATTTTTTGCAATGGAAATTATTTTCCATTGCTAAATTTAGCAACGGATTTTAATTTTCGTTGCTATTTTTACCAACGGAATTAAAATTTTCGTTGCTATATTTAGCAATCGAAAAGAAATTTCGTTGCTATTTATAGCAATCGAATCAATTTCTGTTGCTATTTCTAGCAACCGAATTAAAGTTTTCGTTGCTAAATTAAGCCAGTATTATAAAAAAATTGCAATGAAATTATTGTCTCTATTCCATCACTAAATTATTGTGAATTTTTCATATAAAATTTATGCAAAAACCTACGGGTAACACGATTAAAGTTCATCTCTCATCTTCACATGAGAGGGAGAAAAGGGAGCAGCAAAAGAAGCAAATGACAAAAAAGCAGTTGAAAGAAACTGAACATGCAGAAGGCAAACATATTAACTAGTTTCTATTAGATTTAAAAATAAATGTTCATGAAATCAGAAACTATGCAGCAAGATATCTTCCCAATTGTACCTTCAATGCATTTCATAGATTTCTTTTGATGATGTTCTACATTATCAACTGCAATTTCTATATTTTTTATTTATATAATTGAAAACACAATGCAAACATTAACATAATTGGAGCTCTAATGTGTTTATAAGAGATTGCCTTTAATCAAAAAAATGTATGATCTACAATAGAGTGCACCTTAGATGAAGAGAATAAAGCAAAAAATTTGAATAACAAGCAAGAATTTATAGGCCCAAAGGTAATATGAAAGAATGGAGAACAAAATATGAAAATATAAAATTTATCATAATTAAATCACTATCTCCACCTTTCAGCAAAAGATTAAAAGTAAGAATGGAGAATAGAATATGAAAATGAGGAATCCCGTGAAGAAATATCTAAAGAGTTTGCACATTTTTTTAAAGGCAAGATTTTATATCTCATTTTTCGAGTAAAAAAATATCTTCCATTGTTAAAAAGTGCTCTGTGCATCCAATATTTGCTTGGCATGTATAAATATCAAGATTGTTTTATTGTTTATCTGATATAAACATCAAGATTTTTTTTCATACAGAGGAATATGTAACTATCAATTCCATGCATCAGATCTAATATAATTTGATACATTCATTTGATCTATTACCATTATAACTACTACAAGACTGAGTTTGAGACCAACTAAAAACATCACTAAAAATATTGATGTGTGTGTTTTTTCTTATAATTTTAATTATTTTATGTAAAAATAGTAACTTTTAAATCATATTTGGAGTTGAAAAACTGAAATCATTCTAAAGAGTTAAAGCATTGAACATCAAATTTGAATAGTCATCAGAATTTCACCTAATTTTCTTCGAATATGTCTAGATTTTCGAGATTTGTTATCTGGTTCAAGGACAGAATATTGCATATAATGTCCTGACCAACATTTACTAAACATTTAGAAACAAATTACAGGGCCAAAGGATGAAATACACTAATCGTAGATCATATATCTGATGTCTCATATGACATTTTCTTTCGTGAAATTAAACCTATATTTTATTCCTAAAATAAAAGACAAGTGTCATTATGTAATGGCTCATATTACATTTTCTTTCGTCCATGAAACTTTAATGGCAAAAACAACCTAAAAAAATATGGCATTTCCTAATTAATTTGAAAAGTTTGATGTCAAATATTACCTAACCCTAAAAGATAATTATATCAGTTTTAGTTTTACTTGATGTCCGCATCCAAATGCAAGATCCTTCTTCGTCCATTTGCATATTGGGTAGTTCTAAATAGAAAAATATAATAATCAAGGAACATAATACGAAACTGCATACAAATACCAAGATCCTAAAACATATGAAAGACTGACCTTACTAACCCATGAAGAACGATCCAAATAGCTTGAAGAAGGGTGATATTGAAATCCTGTCATCTGTTTATTCCTTTTCGTACTAAGATGCTCCATAGTGCAAGTTACCAAGCCGTTTCTTGACGAAGGAGGAAGAGGATACCTCTTCACAGTACCTCTTTGGCAGCTGAAAATATTAAGATGGAATTAATAGTAATGAGTCGAAGATTCTAAATGTGTGAAATCTGAAGAGGAAGCAACATGTCAAAGTGTTGGGGATCTCACCCCAAGAGTTGGAGACCAATTATTGCTTTGTATTGTGATGGTATTTCCATTAGTGCTGCAAGAGCAAATTCTATTTCCTTCTTAGACATGGGGTTGTTTTTCAGCATAATGTCACTACAATTCACGAACTGCATTGAATAAAAAAATGCATTAATAATCTATTAAGTGTAAAACTAGCTTTAAAAATGAGTTCTTAGAATGATAGTTTAACCTGGAAATTATCAAAAGATCGAGAAGGAATGCTGTCATCAAATTTATGCATCATGTCCCATGGTCCATCACTAACACCAAGCAGTACTATTGATAGAGGATAATGACTATAGCGGCAAAACAGTTCTTTAGATACTAATACAGGCAAATTGCCGAGTTCATAAAAAGACATTTTTTATGATTGAAACATGCTCAAGTAATGTAAAGAACCTTGCTTTTACAATAGCTTTAATGGTACTCTACTTCTAAGGACTCAATTGCCTATGTCCTGTGTCTACACTTCTTGTAACCTTGCAAAGTACCATGAAATTAACATCATCAGTTTCAATAAAGAAGGTAATAAGACAAAGAAATACATTAAAGCTAACTGTTTAAGCTTTATAGGAGACAGTCATTTCTGCACAACTTTTAAGTGTTGACCATTCAAGCAAAGAAGCTAACCTACCCATCTGCGATGATAACAAGAACATGATATTGGCCACCACTATTGTCAACAATTCCAATTATTATTTTTTAATCATCTGTCTCTTTTTCGAGTTCGTTCCAGCGAGATAAAGATGAAAAAGCATATGGCTTTGGCTCTTATAGAGAGACACAGCAAAAGGAGGGAGAGGGGTTGCTGCTCCCTTGCTGCGCGTGCTGGAGGAGAGAGCGCCGGAGGTGACCGGTGGCTACTGCCAGCGGGAAAGGGGAGAAGAGCGACGGATGAGGGTGGTGGTTGAGATGGGAGATCGAAAATGGAAAAAAAATGGAGGGTAAGGTCACGAGAAAAGGGACAAGATTAGGGAAAAGGACACAGAGTTAAGGAAGTATATATACCTAGGGCAAAAATAGCAACCAAATTATTTTCGGTTGCTAAAATTGCAACCGAATTGCTTTTCGGTTGTAATTTTAGCAACGAAAATTAAATTCCGTTGCTATTTTTAGGCACAAATTTTTTCTCTTTTAGAACCAAAAATACCAATGGAATCTAAATTTCGTTGCTAAAATAGCAACGAAATACAAATTTCGTTGGTATTTTTGGTCCCAAAGTTTTTCCACATGCGCCGCAAAATACCAACGGAATTAATTTTTCGTTGCTAAAATTGCAACTGAATTTATATTCTGTTGCTATTTTAGAAACAAAAAATAATTCCGTTGGTATTTTTAGACCCAAAGTTATTCCACCTTCTTGGCACCAAAAATACCAATGGGATTCAGTTTTCGTTGCAAAAATAGCAACGAAATAAAAATTTGGTTGCAATTTTAGCAACGAAAAAATTTTTCCATTGCTATTTTTCGTTCCAAAATTTCACCGCCACACGTTGTTGCCTTTTTAGCAACGGTTTAAGGGTTTCGTTGCTAATTTCTGTTGCTAAATTTTGGCTAATTCCCTCCACTTTAGGAATGAAAAATAGCCAAATATATTTTCGTTGCTAAATCCGCAATGTTTAACCAAATTTAGCGACAAAATATATTTTCCATTGCTAAATAGCCACAAAATTCATTTTCCGTTGTTAATTTAGCAACGAAATCAATTTCGTTGCTATTTTCAGATTTTTTTGTAGTGTTAGGGAGAGAAGTAGAGGATTCTAGACCTCTTTCAGCTGCTTAAAACTCTTCCAATCCAATGGCCCAAATTCTTTCTCTAACTATTTGATCTAATGGCTTAATTTTAAGCCACTTGTCACACTCTTAAGAATATCTACACATCAACATCTCTAGAATGTGCTGGATTTACAGCAATTTTTGGATATTTTATATGGACAAAAATGCCCTTGGCTGAATTTATTAGGCCTATTATACCCCCTAATTGATTTTATTTCAGTTTTTCACCATTTTTGGCCATTTTTCTGAAAATAATGTTCCCAATATCAGAATGCCATGAAAGTTTTCCCCTAGTGCACTTACATATGCAGTAGCTCATGGTTAAAATTTTAAGTCATTCCGATATCGTTTTGATATATTTATAGCTTCGACAGAAACTTAGCCAGTCAAAAATCAAAAAATTATGAAATTGCCGAAAAATTTATTTTCTAATTCCTAGGGTGTCTTTATGATATTCCTAACATGTCTATGTCATCAAAATAATTTTTGAAGGTCGTTAGACCTGTTTAAGACCCAATCAAAGTTGTGGTCAAACTTTTCCGTGGTATCAGGTAAAACTTCTCTATTTAATTTAAAGGCCTATTTAAACTCAATTTCGCTTCAAATTATACCATTAGACTTCATTTAATACTTTTTATTATTTTATGGTGTCAAGTTACGCTGCCTATCAGGTCACCCATCCTAGGATTACCCCGGCCCAAGCACGTTTAACCTTTATGCATCCTTATGTTTTACCATTATCTTATCCCAATTTATTCGAAAATTATCCTAAAATTATTTTTCATATCCTAAAATCTACCATGCATGATATATGCAAATTTTGGAGTGTTAAAATATATATATTATTTATAAAATTATATTTAAATTATTTCATTGTTCTTAATTATATAGAGTAATATTTATGTGGATTAATCAATTAACTTTTACATATATTATTTTTTTTTATTATGTATATCGATATCTATATTTTACTTAATAATATTTAATTATATTTTAGAGTTTTTGTTTTTATATTAAATTTTATCCTAAACTTTTCTTTGACTTAGGAATAAGCATGCTAAATAATATGAAATCCACTTTATAATATTCTCTATTAATTTGTTGAACATGAATTTTGATTATTATATTATATTTATTTTACAATTTTTTTGAATTATTTTGTACATTTGAAATTAAATTGAATTAATCGAATGGAATATATTTGTTAATGATTTATAATTTAAAAAAATTGATATTAATGAAATAGTTTATATTTTTATTAATGGATCAATTAATTGGTACATGCTCACATCTAAATTATTATTGAATGATTCAGATACATAATAAAATATAAAAATATTTTGTGTATAATAGTGAAACTAAATTAGTAACAAAACTAATAATAATTTTATCGAAGTTCTTCAATTTAAATTAAAGAGTAATAAAATTTCAAAATTTTTAATTATAACCTTTTTTATTTAATTTTTTTCCAGGTAAAAATTATTTTGAAATAAATAATTTTATTAATTAATGACTAATAAATATTTTTCAATTTTTTATCAAGTTTTAAAAAAATAATATCGCATTAAAAAAGATTTATACAAATTTTACTTTTTATTTCATGACTTTTTATAGAGATATTAGCTATATATTTAATTAAAAAATAGAAAATATAAAGAAAATGTCTCTATTTAATTATTAATAAAAATTATAATAACTAAATAAAAATTTGAAAAAAATGATGTTTGTTCTAAATTAATTTATTTTTGGTAATTATTATAAACATTCATTGATTATAATTAGACTTGGTAATCGGGTCGATTTAGGTGGGTTTGACACATTTTAGGTCATTTTTATGTCAGGTCACTTCTTTTTGAATGGAGGCAGATCGAGTTTCGGGTCGAAATTAGGACTAAAAAATTTGACCAAAATCCAACCAAATTGTATTGTATCAAATTATATCGAGAATAATTTGATATATTTGGTTCAGTATTGAAATAGAAATTTAGTTATATCGATTCGGTTTATGATATCAAAAAACTGGTAAATTCAAACCAATTAAACTTGATGTCGGAGTTAGAAGGCTAATGATGATGGAGATAAAATGAGACAAGAGCGATAAATGAGAGATAGAGAAAAGAAAAAAAAAACTTCAAATGATTAGATATTTGAGATTCTAGCAATATTATTTTAAACATACATATATTAACTAAAATGCATCGTGTTGAACTTCAATCAATTTTCCTTTCAATTTATTTTTTTTCCTTTTGTCACTTATTTACTACTTAAAAGTTAAACTATTAGATATTTATCTTTTTTTATTAGATCTAACTTTTATATAAACATTGGGATGAAAATATTGATAAAATGGTATATATATATATATATATATATATATATTCAAAGTATATTTTTTGATAGGCCAAAACTTTTATAATCATTACAAAAGCTTACAAAAAAAACATATATGGCCACTGATTGTAGGCCAAACAATAATAAGATCCAACCCCTGCCAACATAGTGGCAACACAAAAAATGAAACAAAATAGGTCAAAAGACCAACTTCTACAATGCCAACTCAACCCAGAGCAAAAGAAGGAAAGAGAACAATGAACTAGAGTAGGGCACAGAATGAAAACAAAGGAGAAGAAAAAATTAAACCCATAGAGCAATCCAAGAGATTAGATATTGGAAGAGAAAAACAAAGTTGCTACTAAGCCTTCAAACAAAGCTAAAAATTATAGAGAAATCAAAACCAAAACTAAATAAGCCAAGCAATAAAATCAGAGTCTCTATATAGCCCCTACTTTAGGGGATAATCAACAACCGTATTACATTCTTTTGGCTTTTGGTAAAAAGAAAGCTTTTTTAAAGATCCCAAAAAATATTCAATCCTGTTAAAAATACTAGCAAACTTTCACAATCTCTTAAAGCACTTAGGTTGCAGCCAAGACACTACATTTGAAAATTTTAATTCAAAAAGGATTTCATAATTTAAATGCTTTCAAAAGTCATGAGAGAAGCATAAAGCCTTTTCAGCAGCACAAAGTTCAGCTTGGTTGGCCTCCATGTATCTGACACTACACGAGAACAAGGACAAGAATTTACCTTTGAAATTTCTCAATACTCCACCAACACTAGAAGGTCCTGGTTTCCCTAAAGAGGAGCTATCTGTGTTCCACTTAAGAGAATAATTAGAAAAGGGAAGCCACTGAAGGTTAGGCCTAGATTTTGGAGTCGATTGTATCTACTTGATACCATCTAAACAGAGCATAAGATCCTGACCAATAAGAACTTATAATCTCAATGAGCCTTTAACTAGAAATTTGATCTCACTAAAACTAGATGGAATAAAGTGTCCAAATTATAAGACTTATGAGCAGAATAAGGATTATTTCGTTCCAACCAAATAGTCTAAAAAGTTACCATGAAAATCACCAGCCAAACATTTTTTGAAGCTTGCCTTTAGGCATCTCAAAACATTAAAATAAGATATCTTTAATAAAGGAAGGAAGAAAAATGGAGAAACCCCGCCAAAGCGCCAACTTGTACTAAATAAAGGAAGAAAAAGGGTAATAGAGGAAGAGGTGGCTAATAGACTCCCTCGAATTATTGCAAAAAAGACAACCCATATCAATCTAAAAAAATTATACCAAAATCTGTAAGAAAATATTTGGTGCCCAATCTATCTAAAAGTGCTAACCAAAGGGTAATTTGCACCTTTGGAGATGACAAATTCTTCCAGATCAAGTAAAAGGAAAATCCATATGAGAGAATGGAACTAAAGCTGCTTGAATACTATTATAAGTAGATTTAACAAAAAATCTCCCTCTAGTATCATATCTCCATATTTTCCTATCACTTTCAATAGGTGAAAAGCAAAATGATTGTAACATCACCAAAAGCTCATCAAGCAAAATATTCTCCCAACCCATAGATTTCTCTTTCAGATAAAAGATCAACACCAATAGCCATTCTTCCATTTTCCATAATCAACTATGAAAGCATTTAAGTTAAGAGAGATAGAAAAATACCCATACAAACCTTAATTTAAAAGGTTCATTTATAATCCACGGGTTATGCCAAAATTGACATTTATCCCCTCTACCCACTTCAAAATGCATGTTGCTCTTCAAGGATTGAATGTCTTGCATGTTCACTTTATCTTTCCAAATAAAGGAGATACCAATACCACTGGAGAAGCTTGGAAGAGTAGAGTATCCCAAAGAATATTTGCTTCGCACACTTTTTTTCCATAAGGAATTATCCAAAGGATCCAATTTCCATAGCCATTTGAAGAGAAGATAAGAGTTTCTTATATTAAGAGAACCCTCTCCCAAGTTACCTATTTTTCTATGATTTTCTATGACACTCCAAGCCACTTTGTAGAGTTTCATTTTATCAGATGAGCCCCCCCAAAAGAACCTTCTTATGATGCTTTTAAGAGAATTTAAAACACCTAACGACATTCTAAAAAGAGATATGTAGTAAAACAGAAGACTAGAAAAAGTTGATTTAATAAGCATCAGCCTGCCCATAATGGATAAGAACTTGCCCTTCCATTCAGCTAATTTTGAGAAATATCTATCAATAACCAAATTTCACATCTTTTTTATGGGGATTTGCTCCAATCAGGTAACCTGCTTTAATCATACAATCCTGAAATTTTGTGCAATCTTGGGGGTGATGAAGCTAGTCGACCAAGCTTTTCTTCAGCCAAATGAGATCTTTGCAAGGTTTAAACTGGAAGTTTACTGACCTAGGAGTATCTCCCATCACTGTGTCTTCTTTAACTCTTACATTATTTGTTTTCCTAAAACTCACAACTTCTACATAAGTTCTATTGTCTTTAAACCCATCTATAATTTGCCTTTTATATCAGTTTGCATGGTTATCAATTTTGGACACATTCTTCCCTTTAGAAAATGTAGCTAGGTTCACTTTTATTTTTTTTATTACCTAATCAAGTCCCATCTATTCTGTTGATATAGAGGTAACATTTTCCACATTTAGCTTATAGACAAAACCAAAGACTGCATTTCTCTTACTTTTTTATTTTTGAGATAAAAACTCTTTGGACAGTTCTAAACTAGGAGAAGATTTTTTTTTAATCCAAATGAAGGCCAACCAAATGGTAGATTATCCATAAAGATGCTAGTCGTCTACTGGTATTTTTTTGAATCGTTAACATTCAAAGATGGATAAATTTGATGCCGACCACTAACCATCCTTTTGTGTTTCAGTATCAAATCACGCAAAGGGTTAGGAAGAGCCATCTTTTCAATCCCAAGCTTTGAAATCGGTTAATCCAAGGTGAACATGACTTGGTTCATGATAATTTCAAAAGTTTTTCTTTTTCAAAGTATATATATAAATTAAATTTTAATTTATAAATAATTATGACATAAAATAAAATTTAATTGAAAAGAATCAATCACAAATTTTGATTGGGTCAGATTTTTGGTATTTTCAGATGGAATTTTTTTGGATTTCGAGTTTAACCTTAATTGTTTTGGGCCATTTAGGTTTGAGTCACTATTTTCAAGCAAGTTCAAATTGGATTTTTGAATTTGGTAAAAAAATTTCAAGTCTAATTATAATAATAAAAAATCATTATTAGTATTAAATAATATTAATTACCAATCACAAAACTAAACCAATATTTTTAAAAAAATTGAATTTCCATTAATTTTAATGAAAAAATTAATGGATTACCTAAATTAACGATTATTTAAATATGAAGCTAACATTACACAATTTTTTTATTGGGTATAAAATTGAAAAATATCTAATATTTCATGGTTGATTTTGTAATTATTCTAAAAGTAAATAAAGTACATTGTGGAGAGTAAAATTTTACAGCTCAATTGCAAACATCATTCCAAGACTTATCAAAAGCAATTATGGTAAAGCTCTAATCTCTCCACCACGAATTTGGAACATAAAAAATGGGGCAAATTGGTACAAGACTTTTAAGTCAAGAGTAGCAACAACTATTAACCAAATGTGGACCTATAGAGAACAAATTTCTAATCAGGTTATTGTTGAGAAAGTGGTAAGGAATCTGATTCCAAGATTTGATGATTTTGCTGTAACAATCAAGGAGTCCAAAAACTTGATGAGTACGTACTCATTTGATGAGCTAATGGGATCCTTGCAATCTCATAAAGTAAGACAAAATAAAAAAGTGAAAAAAAATGAAAGAAAATTCATTTCAAGTGATGAGGGAGTCTTCCAAGCAGCAAGATGATTTAAGGAAAGCAACAAGTAGAGGGCATGGTAAGAGATGCTACATTAAAATAAAATATCAGCTCTCGAGAACTTTTATCGTCACTATTTTGCATTTTTTAGTAGTACTATCATTATAGAGGTGGTCAAGGTAAAGGCAAAGCCATTGGATAAGAAAAACATAATTAAACAATCGAGAAGCTATATATTGCTAGAGCAATGTCCAACGGTATTATTACAAGTGGTATGGGCATGTAAAGGAAAACTACTAGTAAAGGGAAAAGTAAGCTAATTATGTTAAAGATGAAAAGGAGATGAAGCTATTTAAGGTTTATTTAGTTGATACAAAAGCTTTAAATGACATTTTGTTTTTGGATAGCAATAGTTCCAATCATATTATTGGGATAAAATTATTGTTCAAGGAGCTGGATGATAAACAAGGTGAAGGCAAGACTTGGTAACATAAGCAAATGCAAGTTGACGATAAGGTAATGGTGGTAATAAACAACAGTCACAGTGTGACACGTACTCTTCTCTTGGTGCTAACCGAATCACCTTAAACCCAAAGGATCATTAAGCTCGAAGGGGCAAACCTTTGACCTTTAATGTTTAGTACTACTTTTAGGGTTTGACCAGGTTAAGGCTCCTTTGCTCGGACTGATCGATCACTTCATGATAGGGAAGAGACTCAACTCCACTTGCCAAATCTTAAACCTTGAGAGGCTTGAGATAGCATGCCCAAGTGTCCCTATCTCATCGCTCATAATCAATAGCCGGAAGGTATCTTTTTGGGAACCATAAGGCTGATAGTAAGGAGTTGCTACCCAGTAGAACATTAAGAAAAAGGGTGTTTCGACCTCGTGAGGCCAAAAACCCAAAGATGGCTTGGAACTCTACTCTTATTTTTACCTTTGTTAAATGTGATATAACAGCTTTTAGATTAATTATGTTATCTCTTTTCTTTAATGCAAGATTAGAAATAATATAGGAATTAATGATGCACCCAACTATATAATAAAGCGATAAAAATCATAGCGTAGAATAAAATGATAAAGACATCCATAAATCAAGCAGTTTATTATAACCTTTTAGGTGAGGACTTTGGTCCTTGCATGTGGGTTATGAAGCATTTCATTGTGAGAATTTAAAGATAGGGACTTGTCAGTACAAGTTTTATTTAGAAAATGTCCTGTGTTATTTAATTATATACAATAATCATTTACATTATTAAAACTTAATTTTTACATGTGAGTTTCCTGGGAAAAAATGTAGACATTAGTCCAATTTTTTTAATGAAATATCCCAACACTTTACTATAAATATTTTTTCCATGAAATTTTTCATTTGCAGTTAAAAAAGACTTTTTATAATAAAAAGCGAGAGGGTAGTGGACTTACCTATTGTGCTCGGCCAACTACACTCACATGAGGGTTATCTGCAGGAATAATAATAATAATAATAATAATAATAATAATAATAATAATAATAATAATAATAATAATAATAATAAAAGGGAGAATATATAAGAAAAAGCAAAATAAAATAAATCAAAAGAAAGATAAGGATATAGCACATATGTCAAAAATGCATTGGTGTGCATTTGGCGACATACGATCTACTCTTTTACTTCAAAAAGTGAGAAAATGTATTATGGGCCATGTATCACATAATGCATGGGTGTGCATCAGGTGATGCACGACCATATAAATTTATGAGAATAGCCTAATAATTTCTATCACATGACAATATACCCTTGAAAAGGCTTTCACAACCTTAAGCTAACATAAATGAATATACAGTTAATGTACAGTAAATGAAATAGATAAGTAAAACTTGTAATATCCAAAACAATAAATGTATAAGTTTTATATGATCGAGAAATTGAATCGAGAAAAAGAAAAATTTTATATTACCTTCAGTGTACTTGCTCGATTAAATCACTGGATGTTGGATTTATGAACCCTTCTTATGTTGAAATAGAAAAAAAATAGTTTGAAAACATAAAGCGCTAAGTGCCAAAAACAACCTTTTAAACTTAGAAACCTTTTATGACTAAGAGAATACTTCCAAAATCAAAATTTCCAACCTTTCTCAAAGTGATCGATGAATTCCTTATGTAAAGGGGATTGCATGGGCATACATAGCTATATGTATAAGTGTGCAAGCCCATAAGTTAGCCCACTTGCCGAATTGCATCTAAAAAATTCACCAATTTTTAGGTTGCATAATCGTACACCCAGGTATACACGTGTATACAACTCAAGTGCTTCAGATCACTTACCTAAAAAGGTAAGATTCTTATGATGTATGGCTGTACAGTCTTTGTGCAAGGGTGTGCATACCCAAAAATGGAGAAAAGCAAGCAATTTGGCCAAACAATGATGATATTCTCTGTGTATGGGTGTGCAAGGCTTAAAACTTGCTTAATTTGTCTTTTAAGCCCTCAATTAAGGATATTTCTCATTGTTTGACCCTTTTCTTGACTTGATCATATAAATCAAGAATGAGAACACTTTAAACTACTTTTGAAAAAGGATTTCAACACAAAAAGGCCTCACTGTCCTCGATCCACTATCTTTTAAAGAGTAGTTTTCCTCGTTAGGTAATCCTGATAAAAGCCTCCTTAGGATCCAGTGTCTACAGTTGACCCTAACTTTAGGAAGGTTAGTACACACGAGGAGTTTAGTGGAGCCAAATTTTAGAGTAGGAAAGAGAGAGAGAGATGCTTACTTGAGGAAGCGATCTCTGTATTGCTTCTTAAGAAGGCTTGATTGGTGACTGACACCAACCTATGATACATTCCCTAGTTCAAAGGTGATTTCACTTTTACCACTATTCCCTGACCTAAAGGTTATTCTACTTTATGGCTATACCTTGAAGACTATCCCACTTTATGGCTATACCTTGATTTAAAGGTGATCCCATTATGTGACTATACCTTAAAGGTGATCCCACTCTGTGGTTATACCTTGAAGGTGATCCCACTCTATGGCTATACCATTAATGCAATTTCACTCTCTAACTATACCTTGAAGGTAATCCCACTCTGTGACTATACCTTAAAGGTGATCCCACTCTGTTCCTATAACTTAAAGGCAATCCCACTCTGTAGCTATACCTTAATTTGAAAAAATTTTATATGTGTTGGAGTGGCTTGGATCTGGAGTTAATTTGCACTATTACTTACCCCCTATAATGCAAGGAGTACAGTTGTAGGTGATGCTCAAAAGGTTGCATTGGTCGATGTTGTGCCACTAGTTATATCTTGTTTATCCTGCATTTACAGTGTTGAAAAGTTAGATTGAAATTTGTTGCCCTTTACATGGCTTGATAAGGCAATCATTTACAATTCTTTATTACAATATGATATGCAGATTCTATTAAGTTCATTGCATGTTTATAATTGTGATATATAGGTTATTATGAGTCAATTATTATCCTATGATTGAAGCATTTCAAAATTATGATTAACCTGTTAGAAACAAGCAATATCACTTTGTATAATGTAATAAATACATTAGTAAATAAGTTGTATCAATCATGACAAGTAAATAATAATCTAAAGATAACTTTGAAAGAAAATCCCTAACAAATATAAAATAAATCCAAAAAAACATAAATAACACCATCCCAAAACAAATATCCAATGTACAAATATATGAACTGTGTGTGATATAAAAGTAGGTGTAAGTGACATCATCTTTCTAAAATCATAAAGCCTTAATGCAAGCTGCAATCAATCGAGCCCTCTGGCAAAGAATAGGAACAGTATCTATAAAATGGTAGGCTCGGTGCCTGAGATGTGGATGGACCTAGTTGTATAGGTCTCAAAGGGTAAATAGCAATGGGATGGAGGAACTCATTAAGATAACCTGCAATCAGTCCTATCTCCTCTCATATACAAGTCAGCTCGGTGGTTTATGCCATAAAATGGCCTGCGACTGTCCCATCTATACCTATCACATAAGCTCTGAAGTCAATATCAAGCATTTCAATCCTCTTCTTGATCTCATTTTGACTGTCTCATTGGCTGTAAGGAATGCGATCTCTAATGTTGTGATACTTTTTATGGCCTTCTGCACACTCTTATCCATATCTTGGACCTCTATCTTCATCTTAGCCAGGTCAGCTGTGAATTGCTGCTAGTGAGCATCAATATCATCAAATCTTTTCAAGTAGGCCTTATGTTGCCTAACTTGCTACTAGCGTATCACTTGTATATCCATAGCCATAGCAGGCTGGGATACTGTCAAATTCTAAATACTCTACAGTATGGCATCCCATAGGGTAATAGGTGTCTCTAGTTGTGGTGGAGGTGGTGATGAAGATGATGTTGCATCGGGGTGGCCATAGTGTCTAGGTGGCAAGTCATGCTAGAGGTAGGAAAGGCCAGCGTGATCCGCACCTCAGCTGTCTCCTGGCTAGCCTCACCTGCAAAATAGTCAGTAAAAGGAACTCTCTCCTCTCTAAATCCTATCCCTAGGACATCCTCCATCTGGTAATCAACACCAGGCTCCAGCTCAGGATATGACGGTTGGGGCTTTTCATCCAGTATCTTTCGACCTAGGTGGAAGGCTGTATCTATCTCCTCTAATGTTATTCATTTGATCCCATCAAGTGCAACATCATCTTCTCTAGCCATGTGCATATCACAGGCTGCTTTTTGGTCCAAATAGATACCTTCTCCAGCTGACGAGCCATTATCTGGCCAAAAACTATCTAGCCATCTCATCATTTGGACATTGGTGTCCCAAATAGCGAAATGTAGCCAAAAACTATATTAGCCATCTCGGGATAGGTCATATATGCCCCTACATAAAAGTGCATCCATCCTGCATGTGCTATCAGGGTATCAACCTCCTCCAATAATCCAAGTTGGGCCATCTATCCTCTAGACAAGAATCGATTGGGTAGCATGCAACCTTCTGCCAAAATCCTGTATCAAGTACCCTACTCTAGTATTATCCATATGGGAAAGTAAGGATCCATATCCTACAAAAGACAAAATTATCCAATTAATTATATTGAATCACCTAATAATGTCATTTAGACATTATAGCTTCTTGTGCCTAAATTTTGGTAGAATAATAGCTTAAAAATCTAAGCCCAAACCCACACAAAATTTGTCCACAAGAGGCTATAACAACTAAGCAACACTTTTTTCATCCTAACCCACCATCGAGCACCTAACAATCATGTCAATTTTCACAATAGCAATGTACAAAAATGCTAAGTTAAGATATTAGGAATCGCTATGCTACACACACACACACTATTTTTATTGTCATTATGCTTATTTACATGCAAAATAATATACATTAAAGATGTAATCAAGTCGGTGTGATTCCTTCATAATATATCAATATTATCAACACATGTCTTTCTTTGTTTTTTAAGGGATAAAGCTTTATCTGTCCTAAAGTTTTATACATATATATTTTATTACCTTCTATTGTTCCTTTCTCACTTTATTTTAACATTTCCTCCAATCACCAATTTCGTTTATCATCATTGTCATTCATTTTTTTCTTATTAATATTTGCGCCTATTTATGCAATATCACCCAAATGACAAAATCACACATATATTTTTTGCTTCTTTCTCTCTTTTGCTTCCCTCTTTTTTTTTTTACAACCATATTATATACAACAACAAAACAATATATTTATCATTACTATTTTCACTATCATTGTACTATTATTTTATTTGCCATTCTAATCCCTAATTAAACACTGCCTATATACACAATTTCATTAAGCTAATTACTCAAAAAATAAAACAATAATTTGTACTTTAACCAAGTAAATAAAATAGAAAGCAAAAAAAACTAAAAGATGCAATAACCATAACACATATTAACTCAAAATAATTAAAATCGAACCAAAAACTATTGACAGCATTAAGTCACATTTATATATAACAACTCTTATCATCAATCTCATAGCATTATAATCTCATTTAGATAACAAAAAAGGAGTTAAAAGACCTTGAACATACCTTCTTGGTTAAAAAGCAAAACTTGATGAAAATGTATAAAATAGGTGCCAAAATGTGCGCAATACAAAAACCCAATAATGTACCAAATAGATACAATTGGAGTGCACCACGTTGAACATAGAGAAAAAATAGATACAATTGAATTTATTTTTTAAAAAAAAGTCTAAAAAAACTACAAAAAAATGGATATTTCGAGTTGATCCATGATCTCTAATCAATCAAGATCATTTTTGACTCAATCCATTTGGGCTACAAGTTGGGTGAATTTTGACCTTTAACTTTATGAAGCAGGTTCAAAGGTCATGCACCTTTATTTTCGAATTAAATTTGGATCACTTTTTTTGGATAAATTCAAACCGTGTTTCGAATTAGAATAAAAAATTGACAAAAACAAGTATATCAATTGAAAAATTAAAAATAGAATTTACAAAAAATTGGATCGTTTGTGTTGACTCATGACCCAACCCATTTAAATCAATTTTGAATTGATCTATTTGGATTAAAACATATCGAATTTGACCTTAATTTTTTTAGGATGTTTTGCGGTCCCTAAAAAATAATTGAGAGGTTTAAGTGATATAGATGTAAAAGTAAAAAACCCAAATTATAAGGTACATTAACATATACAACTAGATTTGGGGATTGGCTAATGCGAACTGAGCCAATGTAAAATTTTAAATAAAAAAATTAACGTATAAAATACTCAATTTTTTAATTGGATTCGAGTTAAATTATACTTGCATAATAAAAAATATTTAATTTCATGAAATTTACCTAGCAAATTAGGTAGATACATTGATTGTGTCCATAGGTTTAGATACAATAGAAAAAATATAGTTTACATGAAACAAAAATATGCTCGTTTCCACTATTTTATTTTCTCATCCATTTCTTTTTCCAAGTTACATTCACGTCTTTAAGAAAAATATAATAAAAATGAGGAAGAATAGAAGAAGCTAAGGTTGAAATTTCTTGTTTCAAAGAAAAAAGGTTGAAATTTCTAGTATCATTCACTGGCAAAGCAATTGAAAAAAAAAATGTTAAAGTAGCACCTTCCGCTAACTTTCCCTCTAACAAGCCGCATTCTCAACTTTTTGATTCACTCTATTATCATTACTCATATTTTTGTTTTTTTTTTGGTTTATAATGAGTGAGCAAAGCGCACAAGAAAAACAAACTAACGAGCATAGGAGACTCCTATTGAGTCATGAAAAAGCCAGATTTTTAAGTCCTCAGGGGCCTATTGAAGAGCATGGTATACTTGAGCAAGGTTGCGACCAAGTTGAGCGAGATAATCTGCCGCGAAATTCATTTCCCTGTGAATGTGATTGAAGGAGATGGTCTGGAACTTCTTTGAAAGGTGTCAGATTCATTTGATAAGGGCAGCATAAGAAGCATTGATGGCGCAGTTCCCCTTGATCATTTCTACCACGATTTTGTTGTCACATTCGATAATCACATTGTCAAGCTTCTCCTCTATAGCTCTTTAAAGGCCATGAAACACTCCCCAGGTTTCAGCTAGCAGAATTAGGCATATTCCTGGATTGACAATATAGCCTCCACACCAATGACCATTATGATTTCATAGCAGGCCTCCATAAGTGGCAACTCCATCATAGGAGACCGAGGCATCTGTGTTCAGTTTGATGAAATTAGTGACTGGGTGGGTCCATCCAACATGTTGTGAGTGACGGCCACTTTTTTCCATAGTTGGGTCCAGTGTAAGAGCATCAAGACAAGCTTTAGCAAAATTGACTGCATCTTTTACCAAGTAAGAGAGCGGTCAGTGCTTTTGTTGGAAAATAAAATCATTTCTTCTCTTCCAGAGAATCCAGCATCCAATGGCAAAGAATTCAGGCCATTTTAGGCCTTCAAAGTAAGCTTCTTTTTGTTGAATGTTGTATTGTATCCAACTTTAGAAATCCCTGGTGCTTGTTGAAATACAAAAAGGGGAACACAAGCTCCAAAAATGGCCGGCTATTAGATAGTCATGAAGGATATAGGATGTGTCCTCACCTGAGTTACCACAAAAAGGGCATTTGTCTAAGTCAGTGAAGTGCCGTCTCTTCCTCTTTGAGTTTGTCAAGATGCCTTTATTGAGCAAGAGCCATAAGAAGACTTTGATTCTCTGAGTAACCTATAGTTTCTAGATTATGTCCCAAGTGTTGTCATTCTCTAAGGGAGAGGCATTACTTAAGGAGCAATAGGTCGATTTAATGGTGAAATCCCAGAGAGGGAGAGCTTTCAGTAATGGTGTCAGCCTCTGCTGAAGAAAAAGGAGGGAATTTTGTTGCAATCTTAAGAAGGGTGCCTTGTGTGAAGAAATCCATAAAGGTAGGCCAATGCCAACATTCACTATCAGTGGCAAAGAAAGCCATTTTTTCCTTGATTAGATCAATCGGGGTGGGTTTAGTCGCGAGGTGGAACAGAGAAGTGTGGAGTTTGGGCACCCACCTATCAAACTAGAAGCTGGCTCGCTGGCCATTTCCTATAGACCAGATCACATGTTTGGTAACATTGGCCCAGTTGGCACATATTCCTCTCCAAAGAGGTGTACTATTCCTTTGCTTAGTTGGACAAATGCGGAGTTTGCTATCGAACTTCTATTTGGTTGTCAGGACCTTTACCTAGAGAGATTGGGCATGGAAAATAACACTCTAGGCCAGCTTCATTACAAATGCTAAATTGAGATGAGAAGAGTGGCGAAGTGCCAGTCCACTTGCATTCTTGGGTTGGACAACCTTCTCCCAATGAGCCAAAGCTAACTTGCGAGTTCCATCAGCTCCACCCCACATAAATTGGCAGAAGAGTTTATCAGTTTTTGTATAAAGTGTGGAAGGGATAACTGAAGCCTGCATGATGTATGTTGGCATTGTAGACAAAATCGAGCTTGTGAGGGTGATTTTACCCGTAATTAAAACCTGAGAAGAACTCCAAGTGGTGATCTTATTCTTTATTTTGTCCAGGATGAAATTATAATGTCTTTTAGATATTCTAGAGTGGAGGATAGGCATGCCAAGATAGCTCCCCAAATCTAAATTTTCTGCATATCCCAGAGTTTGGTTCAACTCCCTTCAAAGATGGATAGGAACATTCTTCGAATAGAAGATGTTAGTTTTTTAGCATTGATCTTCTGCCCGCAGCTATCACAAAAGTGGCTAGGGACAGTCTTGATTGCTTGGGCTTGTGAGCTGTTGGCCCTGGCAAAGAGAATCAGAGCATCGGTAAAGAAGAGATGACTTAGGAGCGGGCCTCCTTTATTCAATTGGATGGGCAGCCATAGGCCTCTATTCACAGCATCGTTAATATCATGACTAAGTCTTTCCAAGTAGAGGACAAATAGATAGGGTGAGAGAGGGTAGCCCTATCTCAGGCCGCATCTAGGATTGAAGCCATTGGTGATACTTCCATTCCATAGCAAGTGCATGGAGGCCGAGGTTATGCAGTTCATGATGATGTTAATGAGATTGGGAGGGAGACGGACATCCACAAGTGTATCATAAAGAAACTCCCAACTAATGCGGTTGTAAGCCTTTTCTAAGTCAACCTTAATAGCCATAAACCCAACTTTTCCTTTCTTCTACCTTATGGAGTGGATCACCTCCTGAGTGATGATGATGTTTTCGGTGATGTGGCAACTCGGGACAAAGCTGGTTTCTATTGGACCAACCACTAAAGGCATAAGCGCCTTAAGTCTATTAGCAATAGTCTTCGTCACTATCTTTTAAAGAACAGAGCACAAGGCAATTGGACGGAACTGAGCAAGATTCTTTGGCACCTCTATTTTTGGAATGAGGCAAACTAGAGTTTTGTTAGTCTCAATATCTAGTATGCCTCCTTGGAGAATATGTTAAACCTCCTTGCAGACATCCTTTCCAACCACCTTCCATTGGGACTGGAAAAACCCCACATGCAACCCGTCCATTCCAAGAGCCTTCCAAGGCTTCATGTCAGCTAGAGCTTTCCAGATTTCCCCATTCGTGTAGTCCCTGTTAAGATCAGTAAGTCCCTCATCAATTGCAGGAAATCGACCCTTAAGATGGTAGAGAGGACGATTTGCAAGCTCTTCAGTATAGAGGTTGGAGTAAAATTGAATGGCCATTGCACTTAAGGTCTTCGGATTGTTATGCCAGGTTTTATTATTGTCTTGCAAGAATTCAATCCTATTTCTTCATAGCCTTCGGATGGTTCTTTGATGGAAAAAAGATGTTTCTTTGTCACCCCACAGAATCGACTCACTTCTTGATTTTTGGAACCATAATAGCTCTCTATAGAGCAAGATTTGATCCAGCTCAGATTTAAAGCTTATTTCCAGTTCTTCTAGGTGAGTAGAGCGTTTGAAGGTGAGAGCTCATTGAATGCCATTAATTCTAGCGATAAGGGTTTTTTTCTGGTGAAAAATGTTCCCAAAGATGGTAGTGTTCCATTACTGCAGTTTCCCAACAATTTTGTTGACCGAGTTAGAGAAGTTATCGTCTACGTTCCAGTTGTTACCAATAAATTCTTAAAAGCCGGAGTGAGTCAGCCAAGCTTGTAAGAAATGGAAGGGTTTTGGTACATTATAGGCATTATGGTTGTTGAGGTCCAGTAAAAGGGGTCTATGATCTGAAACAATTCTAGCCAAATGCAGAATATGAGCTTCCTAAAAGCGGGATCACCAAGCAGCATTGCAAAGACCATGGTCTAACCTTTCATAAAGTTTTCCCCTTTTTCAGGTAAAATTAGGACCACGATAACCTATATCCATGAGCTGGGAAGAGTAAAACCAATTTGAGAAGGGGTTACAGATTCCAATTTTGTTGGGAGACCTCCCTTTTTTCTCCTTGGTAAACAGAAGAGAGTTGAAATCTCCCAATAAAACCCAAGGAACACTAGTTTCAAGGTTTATCTTCTGGAGGATAGGCCAAAGTCTTTGTCAAACACTAGTAATAAGGTGGGCGTAGATGGCTGTGAAGAAGGTCAGAAATTTGTTGTTGTTTGAGATGCGCATATGGACAAATTGCAAATCATTGACAAAAATGTCAATGCACCACTTTTCTTTCCATAACACCCTAATTCCCCCACCGAAACCTGTTGCTTCAACTCTGTGCAATCTAGGAAATCCAATTTTGGATATACAGTTATTCGCAAAAGGTCCACTAATACGAAGGTTCAAGAAGTATAACCATTTTTGGGTTATAAGTCTTGATCTAACATTTCAAAGTTCGCAAGAAAGAGGGACTCTTCGCCCCTTGGAAGTTCCAAGACAGAATCAACATAGGCAAAGGAGCAAGAGGGGACACAAACACCTGAGGAGAACTTAATCATCTCGAAGGTAGGGGTCCATAGGCCCCTCATCCTCCAAGAGGTCATCAAGATTCACATTCGCAACCCTTTCTGCTTTCTCTATTTCAATACCATCAACAATCATTAATTCATTACCTGTAGTAATATCTAAAGCTTCTCGATCAGGAGGCCTACTGTCGAATTGTCCTGGTGTGTGAAATGTTGTTGTCACTATAGTCTGAGCTTCAAGTGGGGAATGTGTGTTTAAGGGAGCTTTCTCCATTTTTTGCTTCCCTACTACAGTGTGTTTCAAGGGGTTAAGTTTTGAAGGGAGGGTCACTAAATTACTCTCCTGCTGATATCTGCTGGTGAATTCAAAGAAGTCTCCTAAAGTGGGCTTTGTCTTGTTAAAGCTGTCCACTTTTGTTTTATAGGCTTGGCCTCGGGTGGAGTTGGCCTTGCAAGACCCTCCTCTGCCATGTGATGAGAGACCTCTGGTTCCACATGCTTCTTTATCTCTTGTGTTTTCTCTGTTTAGCTCTAGAAGCAGGGTGTTGATGTCTGCTTGAATGTTCTCTTTCTCTGATGTGTATTCTCTTTGTCCTTCACCATTGTCCTCCTCCAGAATGTCAAAACAAGAACCTTTTCCCCTGCTTCCTGCTGCCTTTCCTAAATTGTTAATTAGGTTCTTCATGCCACGTTTCCATTTTTTCACCACCATCCAAGCACTAAATTGCCCTAATTTTTTCATCTGGGTTTCCACCGTTGCTTCCTTACCGGCTTCTCCTACTTCTCCAGTCACCTCAACATTTTGTTTGTGAGGACAATAAGGCTCAAAGTGACATATTCTTCCACAATGGAAACAGATTTCAAGCAAGTTCTCATATTCTACTCATTGGGTTTCCCTTCGATGTTGATCATCGAGACCAAAGGTTTCTTCAAGTTTACAGTTACTACAAATCTTATGAAGCGGCCTTGATGTAGTGCGCTTGTGTTGTAATCTATCTTTGCCACTGGATCGATAGCTTCTGTAATGACAGTCAATACATTGCAATAATAATATTAGAGAGGAAGTTCTGACAGCCTAATCCAGACAGTAGTGGATTCTACTATCCCATTAGACACTCAAAAATTGGGGTGCCATTTTTGAACCAGCAGGTATGCTTTATTCATTACCCAAGGCCCTTCATACAGTGCCCGTTTGTACTCCATTTCATTAACAAATTGTACCAAAAAGAATCCTCTCCCAATGTTCAAAATCTTCCCATCAGTAAGGTTTCAAATAGACTGCAGTCTTGAGCTCAATGCCTTGTAACCAATAGTCCTTCCGAGTAAGTTTACGACAACTGCCTTGTCGAGAGTTATGGCGAGCCTTGCTTTCAAGCCTTCCGAGAGATTAATCTCAGGTATTGAGCTTGACCTGCCAATGTAGACATTCCCTGCATCAAGATTTATGTCCATGGAGTCGAACACCTCCTCCATTGATGATTCCATAGTAGCACCATTAAGAAGGATATCCATGTAGCCTATCTCTCCTGGACCCTCCGATTTCCTTTTGACCTTTTTTATAACCCTATCTGCCTCCGAGAGAGAGGGAGGATTCGCATCACCAGAGAGCTCCATTGACCACATATGCTTCTTTTTTCATTTCATCCTCATATTTTTGTTTTTAGTAATATAAAGATTGCACAAAAATCGTAATAAGCCATTTTTCTTAACGGGAGTAAATAAGTGTGATTTTTTAAAGATTTAAAGTAATCTATATTTGAGAAGGGTGTCAAAAGTAATAATGCAGTGCATGTGTACATTTAGACAGTTCAATTGCATATGTACATTTGATTTATCGATCTAAATTTATGTACACCACATGCATAAATATACTGTATTTTATCCCAGATGCAATATAGGATGAAGAGTGTTTGCGAGAGATCCCAAACCATTTCTACTTAATTAGCATATCATAATTTCACAACAGTTTGTGGAAACAACCATGATTTAAGTCCCTTCACATTCCCTTCAATGTTCCCTTCTTATCCATCAGAATCAACATCTGAATTGGGATTCCAATTATATATGTGTGTGTGTGTGTGTAAAGCAAAATGACTCTTTACTTGCTTCAATGAACGAGACCTGTTCATTTATTTCATAAATTTTTGAAAAATTGTTTTATTGTTGAAATAGCATTTGCTTACAATATACTATATGTAAAACAAGAAAATGAAAATCAACAATATCTATGAGATTTTAGATTTGTTGGGATATATATATATATATAAGAAAATCTATTTACTTCCTATAACGCAGAATCCTTTGAGAATTGAAAGCAGAAGTGAAAGATTCCATTTCATGTTACTAATACGGCTATTATCCACAAACTGTTGGACTGAATAACAACAACAATCCCATGGTTTAAATGCCCTTTGAAGAAATCGAGTAATGGGGTAGGAGAGAAGGAATTCTCTATAGAATTTCTTATGAAAAACCAGCAACCAACCTTAAATCTAAATTCATAAGCTATTTATAGAGTTTTTTAGATTTCTTGATTAGGAAAGTAATTAATACAGAAATTAATTTTCGTCACTAAAATATTCAATATAGGAATTAATTTCTGTAATTGACGCATTCGATATAGAAATTAATTTTTTTAACTGACATATTCGGTATAAGAATTAATTTTTTTTACCGACGTATTCAATATCAAACATATTTGATTTACTTTTCGAATTTAGAGTCATGGATGTATCCATCCTCCTTTATCTTCAATTCACAAATGAAAGAACAAAAACCAGTCATAATCTCAAATCTTATAGGTAAATAGACTGTGTGGCCAGCATACATCGAGAATACTATTACTATACATTTGTTAAGGATATATAGCATCTCGAAGAAACAAGATCCTTTTATCTAAGTATGCCTAACCTTAGATTGCCTTCTCAAATTCATTTTTTTAACTCATGATCTCATAAATAATTTTTGTATTCAATATTATGTCTCTATTCATAGAAACTATAATAGGCATATTAGTGAGCAACGAAACAATTAAATGTGATAAAAAAAATCTATCTTCCCCTCTTACTTTATACCATCCATCATAATTCAGTTCACTTTCCAAGTTAGACTCGTGATGTGAAACCCAAAGATGCAATTAGAACCCAAACCCCAAATCAATTTGAATAATCATAAACTCAAACTTGCAATCTAATTTTAAGATACTTTAAACCTTAATCCCAAAGGAAATTAAAACCTAAAGCAAAATAAAGAAAGAATAGAACTACATAAGTAAAACTTGAATAACCCAATTCTTAAAACATTAGAACAGAATTCGCCACAAAGTAAATACCTTGATAAGAATTATAGTTCTTAATGTAGTGAAAAAAGACAAGCAATCCTCTCCAAGATGAAAATTCGGCCAAGCCAAAAGAGTGTATTCAAAAGTCTCAAAAATCTATCTTTTGCAAGTTATAATGAGGTATTTATAGCCCCCAAAAGATAGGTAACCCTAAATAAGTGAAAAGAACTTCTAAACATGGGTCTCCCATCAAATAACTAAACCCACAATAAATAACACTAAAATTCAGCCCACAAGCCTAACTTATTACAAATAATCCAAATAAAAATAATAAGTAAAATTCCTAATAAAAGCCCAAATAATTTAGCCCTTTAACCCAACAATTAGCACATGCATTACACATGCCATATCTCACATGACGTACACATGTATATCGCACATGTATGGCACATGATATGGCATATGTCTGGCATATGTCAAGGCATATGCTTGGCACAGTCATAGTCACATATCCGACATATGTCAAGTGTCACATGATTGAAACATATCAAGTGTCACATGACTTGCACATGTCAAATTTATCATGCATATATGGACTTCACAATTCGGCCTATGATTCTTCTTCTTATCCATTTAGCCCCATTCTCTCTTAAATGCCCATAACTTCTTTTTTCCCATGAACTTGCCATTATGCTTGATCGTGCTCATATCATTCTCTCCCTCTTCAAAAAAGATTTATCCTCGAATCTTCTTCTTATTCAAGTTGGGAATTAAAACTTGAGAAATACATTCATCTTCATAAATAATCTTCTAAATAGGTGAAAATAATATGAATGCTTCTTCAGAAAAGAACTCATCATGTTCATACAATTTAACAAAAAAGCTAAACAAAACATGGTTAGTCTTTACTGCATCATTATGACTATGATATTGATTTACTTCATTTCCCATGTGCAATTCAACCTCCTTAAGTAATAGATGAGAACTTGGAACTTGTTGATCTTCCATCTCAATCAAAAAATCTTTTTTAGTTTCACTCAAATAATCATCTTTACCTTTAAATATTTCTTTATCACTCATAACCTCACTATCAAAGAAGACTATACCTACATCACCCCCTTTAAGTTCACAAATTATCTCTTCTAGGATAACTTCCTCATTCTTTCTATCCTCTTTGCTCTTTTCCATTCTAATGAGTTATTTAAAAAGTTGTTTAAGCTGCATTTCTGAACCATTAAGTTCTTGCCTAAAACACTCCACACGTTCCTTTAACTTGTTCCATTCTTCTTGATTTGAATGTCGCTTTGACTTGTAATAGGACATCCTCACATTCACGCATGTTTCACTCAAAAATTGGCTTTTATTCTCATTTAAGTTCACACACTCAAGTATTTTACCACTCTAGCTTGTTATCCTCAATTGCTCTTCAGAAATCAAATTCAAGTCAAAATGATTCATAAGAATGTGATAAAGCACAATTTATCTCTATCTATAAGAAGGAGAGTTGGTGGTTGGAAGATCTGATCAGATTACTGAACCTACAAGATGGAGTGCTTGGTCGGACCCGAGCATTAGCACTCTGAAACTTAAGTTAGTAGCTTTTAGAGAGAGAGTATTTAGAGAGAGAGTCTCAGATATTCAATACCTAGAGCCCTTATATTTTTGTCTATTTATAGGAGATAAAGGAGGGGTACTTGAGTACCTCAGGGAGTGATAACTGGCAGTGGGAGCAGGTGAGCGGTGATGTGATAGGGGATAGGTAGAGATATGGGTGTTAGCTTGTGTCAGTGGATTTACAGGACGTGTTGTCCCATCAGTCCGATCGAACATCGCTTTCCTGTCTTGTCTTTTTAGCTCATGCTCTTGCCCTTTTTGTTAATGGACTTGGGCCATGCCAAGTGTTATTGGGTCGACTTGATTGGGCCTTTGGAGATATTTTTTTCATAATTATCACTTATTCCCCCTCTAAATGGTCCGACTGGATGATTAAAGCTTTTTGGCGGGATTTTTGAATTTTTAGGAGACGTCCATCTGAAGAGACGTGCCCGTTCAGCACAGACAGTTATTTTGCATTTAATGCCTATGCACGTGCCGAAGGCAACACTTCGTTCTCCATAATGGCAATAATGGTTTGGAGAAATGCGGCGATCATCCAGCGGAGAGGCGATTAGAGTTATTCTAGAAGCTTTTCGCTTATAAATAGATGACTTTAGTGCGAATTTTCGTCATTTTTCAGCGATTCTTAACAGAACTCAGCCGAATTTTCTTTGTGAACTTTGCCATTTGAAACCCTTAGAAAAGTACTTCAAATTTCAAAAATTTTCAAAGAGTCTGTGAGATTACCCAAGTAAGTAAATAATTTCTGCCTTTTATTCTCTTCCTTATTCATAATATCATTTTTTTATTTCTCCCCATCCATCAATGATGGCTTCAAGCAGTAGCCAGTCTATAGATAGGAGTTTTTTAGAAATTCATAAAGATCATAAGCCCGTGACTCGCCCTTTGAAATTCACGTAGGAGGAAGTGGCTGAGATCCCTTCACGATACAATCTTCCTGGGGAGATTTCTGTGATGGCCTACCTAAATTCCATGTGAATGACTGAGGGACCTTTTGGGCATGAGGATAATGAGTGGTTCATTTGCCATATGTGGAGCTTGGACGCTAGGTTGAGGCTTCCTTTTGGAGCCTTTGAGATAGCAATTCTGGAAGGCTACAGGATTACTCCTAACCAGCTGCATTCGAATGGGTGGAGAACAGTGATATGCTTCAAAATCCTCTGCCAAATGGAGGGAGTGGTGCCAACACTGGATTTGTTCCTTTATTTTTTCTATATTTCGGGCTGGAGTGATGGCACAAAATATTTTTTACTAGTCGGTCGCAGAGGAAGCTGTTCAATTTACCGCCATCCATGAAAGGTTTTAAGAAAGATTCTTTTTAGCGGGGATGGCCGATGGATTTAGAGCATCGTTGACTAGGTCGGATGTAGCAGTTGCTTTGAAAGACCAAGCTGTTAGGCGATCTATCTATGAGACCGATATTGAAAAGCTATTGAGTGCCGTGGCAAGGCAAGGGAAATCCTACGACTCCAATTATCTTTTAGGCACTCCGGACAGGTTATCAAACTCCAATACTGCCATAGACTCAGAATGTGAGCATCGTAGTTGAAATGTGGGAGAAGTGCATATATAATCATGCATTGCATGTTCATGAAATATATCAACTAGAGAGAATACTTATCTTTTATTTTTGTGATGCAACTGCAGACGTGATGGCTAAGGGAGACGACGTCACTAAACAACTAGCCGACTGGGCTAAAGCAAGAATCGAGGTAGAACGGGCCGCTAAGGAGGAGAGGAGATAAAAAAAAAAGAAAGTTCATGTCTTCTTCAGAAGCTCAGGCTTTCAATCCCTCTGCAAGTGCTCCAATTTCTCGTCCTCCTCAGACCCTTTTGGGATCCGTCGATGCTCAACCTTTGTCGAAGGGTTAGCACCCCCTTCGGCATTTCCTTTTGAAGGACAAAACTAATTTGGAGGAAAAGCAACCAGCTCTACTTCAGAGGGGATCAGCTAAAGCAAACATGCCCCCAGTAGATGAAGCTACTCATAAGAGGATCGAAGAGGCAGCCAGGAAAAAAGTTATCAACCTAGTAGCCACGATGGATGCAAGGATTGCCGCAAGAGGCAAAGAACCCATTTGGGACAAGTCGGCTAGGAGTGCCATTGCAAGAATCTTTAAGAGGCGGGCCACATCGCTAGTAGAGATTTTGAAAAATCAATTTGGCAACAGCTGATCTATTAATAGTAAGGCGGTATCGAGCTTTTTGTGTCAAGATATGCTTTAAGAGAGCTACTTCAAGGCAATAGGGGATCCCAACATACTTGCCAGAGAGTGTAGCCTTTTTTAGCAGCAAAGTCTAGAGGTATTTTTAAAAATTGTTGTTCTAAATGATCTTGCCTCGCTCTTTCTTCTATCTGTTGTCTTCTTGGTTAATTGACCCTTCTTTTTACCCTTTTATCTTTCAGTTAATAAAGAGGGATTTGCATTTGCATGGCATGGCTACTCTTTATCGAGGGAAATAGGAAGATATCGATCTGGTCAAGAGAGGCGTAGAAGCTAAATATGATGCAGCTAGGAAGGAGTTTCTGCTAGCCCAATTAGAGGTTGACAAACTGAAGGAGGCCGCTTGTGTTTCTTAAGATTTGAAAGCTCGGCAGAGAGAGGTAGACCATCTTAAAGGGGATGTAACCCGTCTGACTGTCGAAAATGCCTTAGGGAAAAAATTTGAAAAAGAGGCAGCCAGATTAAAGGGGGAGTGCACACATCTATCTGTCGAGTGTTCAAAGGCCAACAATGAGCATGACCTTCTGCACGACGAGCGGGATTCACTACAAGCCGCCTTAGCAGAAAGAGAGATGGTGTGGGGTAAAAAGCTTAAAGGTGAGCTTGCCACCTAAAGAGAAAAGCTTCTAGACCAGTTGGGAGAGGCCCAAGGGTGGTTATTAACTCGATTGATTTATGCAGCCGAGCAACGCTTTCCTGAGGCTGACCTTAGCTGGATGGAGGAACCAGGGATTTTTTTTGACCCTTCTTCCAGTAATAATGAAGAGGAAGCTCTCCAAAATCCCACGTCATCTTTGCCAACCCTTGGAGCCATGATCGATCCAAAAGCGGTTGTTTCTGTGGTAGCCCCAAAGTCTTCTCAGCCTTTAACCAATATGGATGTGCCTCCTACAGCTATAGAGAATATAGATATAGAGACTTAGGCTATTATTTCCTCGTAGTGTTTTTCTTTGTAGTAGTTTTCTCTTTTGCTTCTGTAACTTGTAAAAATTCTTTGTATTTATAAGATTTATTTGGCTTCAATTATGTCTTCGTAATGCAATCCTCATTTTGAGTAAGATTTATCATAAAATCAATTAAGGAGAAAATATTAAATCGACTGAGGAGAGAATATGTAAAATCACTATGGAGAACGTATAAAATCGACTAAGGAGAATACTTCTTGAATTATAAGATGCTTTTCAAGCATTGTAATACACAACTCTTTATGATTGACGATCGCTTGATCTGATTAGATTTAAAAGATAGACTTTTCATTTAGTCATGAGTTGTGACTTAGATTTATCACGTCAAGCGAAGTAGGTGACTTTTCAATCTTTCATTCGATTGAAGCATTATCTGATCGGATATGAAGATCGGCTATTTGTAGGAGAATCATGCACAGCGAATGACCTTTCAACCTTGCATTGCTTTAAAGATTTGGTGATTCCTCACATCAAGTGTTTAAGAGAGATAATTAATCGATTGTCAACCTTCGCAATTTGGATTCGAGATGGACGTTGAATCAAGCGATTTAATCGACGAAGATTAAATGGGTGCGCTTTGCTTCTTAGGTTCGAGGTGAACATCGAGCCTAGCAAAGGTACTTAAGCTGCTGATAAATGGACTCCAACTTTCGCATCTTCAGCTATGTCAAGCCTAGCATATAAGTCGTGACGAACAAAGAATTTTGGCTTTAAGAAGTTTAAGGTAGTTACCCGCTCATAGGGAGTTATTCGTATGGAGAACCTCGATCGAAATGTTTGTATCGCTTATGGGGAGTTACCCATATGGAGAACCTCAGTCGGGATGTTAGCTTCTATCTTCGCGGTGATTGTCCGTTTAGGAGATATATTGGCCAGCAATGGCTTTATGGAGACTATCCGCTTAGGAGACATATTGATCGGAGAGACGTCCATAGGCGTCAGGGCCCTCATCTCAAACTCCCAATGATAGGAAAATTTATTTCTGATCTGCACCATGGCAGTTGATTATATTGACCAACCGGGGAGAGGTCTACAGGCATCGGATCCTTCATCTCATCTCCCAATGGTAGAAAATTTTCTTTCTGATCTGCGCTGTGGCGGTTGATTATACTCATCGATCGGAGAGAGGTCTTTAGGTGTCGAGGCCCTCATCTCATCTCCCGATGGTAGGAAATATCTTTTCGATCCAAAGGTTGTTTTGCTGAAAAAGCAGTTAATAAACTTGATAAAAGACAAAAAATAGTTTCGTAGGTTTGGGCATGTACCTGTTTTTAGGTTAGTCCTTGCTTCGTGGAGACACTCATTTTGTATGCATTGAGGTGTTATAACTTTTCACATGTTGAAGCGTTTTTATTGCTACATCTTTAAAAGATTAATTTTTAATAATAAATAGATAATATGAAAGTTAGCTGGCAATCTAACACGTATTACAGGAGACTAAAAATTGCATTAAAATTTAGTACAACAAGTTCATGGGAAAACTCATATTGTAATGATTACACCTATTTTTCTGTCACTCAATGACTCCAAAAAATGACCTATGTGGGTCTAGCTTCTCGTGTTTTTCATCATTATCTGATTCGAATCCATCTTTCCCATCATTGGACCACTTACAGGCACTTTTCCACTTGTTGGTTTGAGTGCCCGATGGCTTTGCATAACTCACAACCATTGTCGTGGTCTCCATTATTTCTCATCTTGTTTAGACATTTTGGGCCGGTTAGCTTTCCTGCGTTTTTTCTTGGTGCCCATCAATGTTTGGGTGAGACCGGCGTTGAGTAGAGTGGAAGTCCCAGCCAACCGATTATTGTAGGATTTACTCCACTTGGTCTTCTTTCTCCTTTTTGTAATCCTCAAGAAGATTGGCCTATTAAGATTCCCCTCTAACCGATCGAATGGGGAGGTTCTATTGAAGGGCCGATCGTCTGGATATTACAATCTATCCATAACATTGGTCTTCCTTATTCTATTGGATCTGAGAGCATCATCTAGCTGGATGATGTCTGGCCCTTTTCATCAGGTCGAAAAAGCTAATCGGTGGCCTTATTGTCAATGATTCAGAAAATGAACGATCCGCAATGCCTCTCGCCAAAGCATTTGCTACCAATTCCACGCTTAAATCCCTTACTTCCGACATTATGGC
>JBBPFJ010000075.1:49200-131532 GCA_037975025.1 Excoecaria agallocha | reverse complement strand
ACATAATAACTGTTGCAGATTTCATGCATATGAAAACTGAAGAGAGATAGCGAGAATGTTGGGATTAAAACAGAGAAATGAAATCAATGAATAAAAAATTAAAAAGAAAAAGAGAGAAACCTGGATAAAGGAAATGAAGTGAAGAAAGAGCGAGGAAGAGGAGTGCGAATAGTAGAAGTGAAAGGGCATAAATTAGTCCACCACCTACTTTTTTTACTCCAACAAGTGTTAGGTCCATTGGCAGGGTCCTGCAACTTCCTTTAATAATGCTAAACAATAAAATTAATTTGCTTTTTTGTTTTTTTCTTTTTAGGATATATGAACAGCCTAGGTGTGCCATTAAAAACCCTAACCTTCGTAGATTTACAGAAATTCCCAAAATCAATGAAATGTTATATATATGAATAGATTAAACAGATTCATTAAGAAATCAATAACCATAAGCGTTAGGAAATAATAAAAGAGAAAGAAATCGAATTACCATTCAAAAAAATTATTAATTTGAATATTGCTTCAATAGCAAGCACAAACTCCATGAATCAACAAATTATTTATGGTTTGTACTATGTCATGATATTATATCATTTTAATATGTGTTGTATTTAAGAATGTCATATACATGTCAGACTATATATGAGTGTGTGCTTATGTTTTTTTTGTACATTTGGTTTTTCCCGATTATTAACAAAATTTATAACATTTGTATCAAAAGATAAAATGTCACAAACAATATAATGACTTTCATTATCCTCTTGAAATAAATCAAGACATTGATTAGATAATGATCGATTATTTAAAGGAAGAATGGAAATATCGTCGACATCATAAGATAGGACGCACAACAATGCAATTTACAAGTCCTAAAGAACAAATCACGACAAATGCCTTGTACAACAGCTACCGAGCTATGTTCTGCCCTTTATAGAATATGTGGAAAATATAATCGGATAAAAATTAAGAAAAATCGATATCATGATAATATAAGTCATCAAATTGCACTTCATAATGGCGAAGCATGGAGTGGGCAACTTCTTTCGAATGTTGTCAACCTTCTGAAACATCAATATGATTTTGACGTTTTAGATGAAGAAATGTGAGGGATTATTGTAATAGTTTTTCCAGATGCATCTAAATATTTCTTTGCCAGAATGACTTCAAGCCAGCGGCTTGAGAGCAGCTATTTTGCGCTAAAACATTCCATTCATCACAAGATGGGATTGCACACATTCATATGTCATTTTTCTATGTCAATTAATCAATCAAGTTGCAAAGGATGGAAAAACAAATTCAAGGACAATCAAACATCTACCTAAATGCGAACCCAGTTACTACCATTAGAGGGGGCATGCTCATGCATTCTACCACTACAAAAAAAAAAAATCCATTTTTTCAACGGAAATTTCCGACGAAATTAAGGGAATTTTAGTAGGGAAACCAAAATGCCAACAGAATTTAGCAACAAAAAAAGTCATAGGAGAATCGGTAACTTACCTACGAAAACATGATTCCGTATGAAATTTCCATAAAGAACAAATATTCCATCGAGAAATTTCGTATCCAATTTTAGCCACGAAAAATTGATGCAATTTAAGGAAGAATTTTTCAATTCCATCGCTAATTTCCATCGGTAAAGTCTGGCAAGAAAATTTTCCTCCATTATTTACTACTGATTTGTTATTCTATCGCAATACACACTTATCCCCAACAAGTTTGCCTACGAAAAGATTTTTCCATAGGTAATTACCAACGGAAAGATTTTTTCCGCTGGTAATTTTCCATCAAGAACTTTCGTGCAAATTTTCTGAAGGTTTGATGCTAAATTTAAAAAATTAATTTATATTACCATTTAATGATTAAAACTCGCAAATTTTTATAGTATATAGGTGCAAAATGAAATGAAAAAAAAAATCAAAATGGACATGTTCACTTTAGTCTTATAACCGATGGATTCAAGATGTACAACATAAGAAAATACAGGCTCAAAACTAGATGATTACCGTAATGTATCACTTGGAAGACTCTTTCACTACAAGAAAATGATAAATTCCTGATGCTAATTTGCTGACGAAATCAAGTTCATTTAGTAAATAACAACGAAATATAAATTCCATAAGCAATAATGTAGGCAGATTTTGCCTTTAGTGATGGATAAAGATTCTATTATCTTCTGTCATTAAAAATGGAGCAAATATTAGTGCCAAATTTTTGTGACTAACTTTAGTGACGAGATAATGAATTTTGTCATAATATAAAGTAACAATAGTTGGTGGGTAAATTTTCAACGGCTTTTTCTAACGGCACAAAATTTCCATTGGAAAATATATATAATATTCCATTGAAAATTTTGCTATGGAAGTATTAATTACCATCGAAAATTATATAATTTAATGACAGTTTTACTGAAATCCATTGGGAAAGGAAAATAAGTTACCGATGGAAAGTATAAGTCCGTTGGGAATTTTTTAAGCCCAAATTTTTATCGACTGTCTTAGTTTCCTGTTGTAAAATATATAATTCCCAACAATACATGGCACATCCGTAGGGAATTGTAGATAATCAAATCCTTACCAATGGTTTTTTTTTTCTATCATAAATTTTGAATTCCCGATGGTAACAATTTAATCTTGGGTAAAAAGAATATCTCCCGACAGTATTAATTATGTCCGTAGGGAATATCTTATTGGAAAATTTTCCGACAAAGTTACTACGTACCATAGGTAAATTCAACAATGCAAGTAATTAATAATTTAACGGTGCAAGTAAAGAATGAAGGATTTAGTGATGTTTGCTAACCAAATGCCCTGGAATTGTTATTTGCAGACATAAAGTCACAAAAGTGAATTATAAATTAGTCAGTGATCTTATGTAGAACGAGTAAGCTCTCTTTATTTTTATTTTAGTTCTTTTTTCTGGTTTGTTTTTCAGTAATTTGCAAGCTTGTTGAATTGTTACATTTAGATGGGAGAATCGAACTGTTGTATAATTTGCTAGTGGTGTTATTAGACATAAAAGTTGGCAATGTTATGCACTACGGTTGTCATGTATTTTTTTTTTATTGTCAAACGAATTATGCACTTTCTATCCACGCTGGAAAAGTCCAAGATCTGCAGCCAGAGAATTGGAAAAATGCTTTGGGGAAAATTAGCAACTTATCAGGTTTCAATTCAGCAGCTCTCAAGCACAAGTATGTCCTTTTTCTTTTTCTCTTGTCATGGTTTCCATTTATTTAATTTCAACTTATATAGCATGCTCTTTCAAATAATTTACCATAGATATATATAGGGCCAGTTCGCTAGTCATATCATTTATCTCATGTATTAAGTGCAGATTTGAATTTTGGTTCCCTTTTTCCACATATTTATTAGATTATTTACTTTACATATAGTTGAAACTTCCGAGGGATCGATGTTATAAATTTTTGTAGCAAGATGAACTTATATTGTTGAATAAATATATTAGGTAGACTAAATATAATGTTAAAATCCAGAAGGAAATTTATATGTAGACTAAACAACATACAAAGTCTAAAACTTTATTTCAATTAAAATATCAGGATTTCATTTACATCATTAAACTACTGTTGGCAATATAATTCCAATTTTATCATTAAACTATAAGATGTCTCCCTTCCCTGATATCATTAAACTTTATTTTGCAGTCAAGCATATTGTATATATTATCCTTTTATCTATAACTATAAGATGAGAAGATGAAACGTACTCTGAGTGTGAGGAACAAACGAGAATGGAAATCTTAGATATGGGCCCAACTTTTCCTGTCAGTTAGTATATATTTATTTTGGGAAAAGTTGGGTGGAAAAATAATTAAGTTAAGGAAAAGGAAGTGAAATTTGATGATATGGTCCTCTGTAGTACGAAAAAAATTAATAAGTAAATTAGGGTTTATTTTCTTGTCAAACGAATCTTATATGACTTTTATTTGTCTAACATGCAAGAGCTTAAAGAATAACTTTAATGAAAATACCATGCTTGTCATGCTTTCATCTTTTTCACTTTTTCATTATTTTAATTTAAAGGAAGATTATAAAGGATTGTGCATTATTTGGTTGTCAACATTATGTTTGATTACAATTTTAATTTGTGCCGGGACTTGTGTTGCTACTTTTATAGTTGCTATTGTTTACTTCTTGCAATGTAGAAAAGGTAATGACAGAATTCTCTGTTTGATTATAGTTAGCGGTTTATTGAATGTTGATGATTCAAGTGCATTGCTTATTTGCTAATGTTTTGTTGCAGGGTTTAAGTTGCAATTTCATAGTCCCTTGCTTGCTTTGCAATTTTAGTTTAGGATAATTATTAAAAATCTTTACTAATTTTAGTGACGGATCATTCCATTGCAAATAGTTTTTAGCAAGGGGTAAATTTATTGATGGAAATATGTTTACCATAGCTTAATTTTCTTGCGGATATTAATATTCCATTGGAAAAATTACCAATGGAATATAGATTTTCATCGCAAAATATGGAAAATTCACGACACTTTCCATCTGTTCTTCTAGATGAAATTAACGTTGGATGACTAATTCTTTTGTTAAAATATACCTACCGACGGAAATTAGTTTCCATCGGAAAAATATTCCTATGGCCATTTCTCCTACAACTTTTTCCGTCGTTAAACATGTTTGCCTACTAAAAATATGAAGAATTTCCATCGATAAAATTGAATTTTCTTATAGTATTTTATGTCATATTCATGCTGTAATTTTATGAATTTTTTTAATTTGGTATTAATTTTATAAATATTTAGAATTTTAGGGTAACCATAAAAAAAATTAAAAAAAAATGAAGTATTAGAAAACGGCAAAGGTATTTACCATTTTTTATTAGCGTGGATCCCACCTAAAATATGTTTATATTGTATATGTATAAAATATGACACTAGAATCTGCCATTTTTTTATGACGCAGTGGGACCTATGTTGTTGGAAAATGGCACGCTATTGTGCTTTTTTTGAATTCAAAAGATAAAAAGGTTGGATTGACGTATGTGAAAAACAGATATTGTCAATATAACTTGTGGCACGTCAAAACTATTACCTGCAGTCAATTTTTTTTTTTTATCGTACCATTTGGCCTTATGTGGATCAATATTATTAAAATAGGATAGAATAAAAAATTAAAAAATAAATAATTTTTAATTTGATCAATTTAATAGAATTCATTCAAATTTTTTATTTTTATTTAAAATAATATTATTTTTAATTTTTTTTATAAATATTATGAGAATATAATTATATAAAAAATAAAAAATATTTTAAAAAATATATTTATCATCAAACATTAATTATAAAGCAACATTTTCAAGTTATTCAATATTTATAACAAATATTTAAGATAGATATAGTAAAAAAAATTATAAATATTCAAAGATATTCATCAATTATAAATTATAATTTTTATTTTATTTATAAAAAATCATTAAAATTTCCTAAATTTCAATTATTTTGCATTTATATTTATATTTTATTTTTTGGCAAAAAATAATATTGTATATATATTTTAGACAAAAAAAATGGTTTTTCTAATTCAAATCGGGTTTTTTGATATTCACTTGGTTTTATCCGGTTCAACCCAATTTTTACCGTTTTTTATCCGGTTTCGTATCGAATTTTTACAGTTTTAGCCAATCTGATTTTTATATATTGAACCAACCAGATAGACAGCTGATTCATTGTTAAACTAGTCCAACCGAATGATTTGATCCGATTTTAATAACATTGCTATCAATAGAGGGTCTCGATTAAATAGCCGATGCCCGATGGAAATTAAACTTAGATTGACCCATGTTTTCTCTCTTACAAGTTATTACTAATTTAAAAAAAAAAAAGTGAAGCCCCTAAGATTTGAATGACAGGAACCCCAAACTCTATGAGTGCAAGCTGCATATCGAACTCTACTAAAGAAAACTGGAAATCGATCGTTGCAAAATTGGTGCTAAAACTCTATGTTGTTTTATAATTAATGTTTGATGATAAATATATTTTTTAATTATTTTTTATTTTTTATATAGTGATATGTTTATAATATTTATATAAAATTTAAAAAATAATATTATTTTAAAAAAAAATCAGTTGAATTTCAACGAACCAGTCGATCCACGAACCATTTAACTCTCTGATTCTTTATCCAGTCCGATTTTAATAAATATTTTGGCTAATAAAAAAATGTCAAACTAAAAAGAACTTATAATTTGATATTCAATTTTTATTAATATTTTAAATTCAAAATTCTATAAAACATTTGGTACAAAATAAATATTATTTCATTAATTTTGGATAAATTTGTTAACAAAATATCTTGGTTTATGGCTTTTAGCACTGATTTTTCACAGATCGATTTTCAATTTTTTTTTTTAAATAGAGTTTGGGGTTCCTGTAGTTCAGATCCTAGGGGCTTCACTTTTTTTTAATTAACAATAACTTGTAAGAGAGAAAACCTGGATCAATCTAAGTTTAATTTCCATCGGGCATGGCTATTTAATCGAGACCTTCTATTAGGGATGTTCTGTATTTTGGTGAATTGACCAACCCAGTCAATCCAAACCGATCAAACCAAAAAAAATACGGTTTAGGTGGGTTGAGGTCGGGTTAGTTAAATTTTTTCAATTTTAAATAATTAAAAATTAGGTTATTAGATAATATGTCGGGTTCTAACCTAAACTGACCATTTCCTTCATCCTCTCCATCTCTCTTTCTCTCGATCGTGCCCTAGCTCATCTCTGCTACTCTGCCTTCTCCCTCTTTCATTTTCTTTTTTTTTCTTGTATTTCACTCTCCATTGCTCACATCAGCTTCAACAGGTATGTGATTATTTGTTCTCTTTCATTTGTCTCAGATCTAAATTGTTTATGATTTTTATTAACAAATCATGTCCCATTTCCTCCATTATTTTGATGAGTGATTTCTTATTTTTAATCCAAAGTCTACTTCTCCTACAAAAGTAGTTCGATTTGCTGAAGCTTCTTTGGTAAAGAAATTCCTCAACCAGATCTCTTTGGTTTCTTCATTCGTTCTTTTTTTTTATCCTTTAATTTCTACTTTTTTCTTTGGATTTTTTGTTGATTGAAATTTTTTCTTTGTTTATTTAATGTATGATTATTTAGATAAACTATTCTTACTATATATAAATATTGATTTGGTAATTTCAACAATAAACTATTCTTGAGAGCATTATATCCTCAACCTCTGTTTCGTGTTCTTTTATGTACATCCATTCCTGAAAGTTTAGCAAACTCTACTATCAGTGGTACCTTTCTGTTTCTTTATTTCCTTCACTTTAGTTTCAGTTTCGAACTTTTTGATTAATGTTTAATCTTATTTACTTGTAGAATTTGGGAAGGGGTAAGAAAGGGAAGAACAAAGAGAAAAAAGTGGACGAAGCAGACCAAGTGATACATGTAAGAGCAAAAAGAGGCCAAGCTACTGATAGTCATAGTATAGCAAAAAGGGTAATTAATTTTCTTCATAGTACTATTAATTTTCTGATTAATCAATAAATGAAGATTTGAGCTGTAATTAGTACTATTAATTCTTTTTGTCAGGTAAGAAGCGAGAAAATTAATAACAAGTTAAGATGTTTACAAGACCTGGTTCCTGGATGCCACAAGGTAATTACTATAAAAAAATAAGTATATTTTGATTGATTTATTAATTGTACTATATATATATATATATATATATATATATATATATATCTGGAAATGTTTTATTTAATTCATTTTAGAGTAGATAATAATGAGTTCTTTAAGAATAGTCCAAAATGAATCAATTCTCAAAATTAGAAATGCAATAAGGTATGTGAGGTCTTCTCCTCCTAGGTCTCATATATTTAAGATGTGTGCGGAGAAAGTTAAGATAGAGAGCAAAGGTTTGCTATATCTTAACATAGAAACTAGGTGGAATTCTACCTACAAGATGCTAGAAGTGGCGAAAAAATTTAAGAAGGCTTTTGCTAGGCTAGTGGAGGAAGACCCGCATTATGTTTCTTATTTTGACAAGAAAAATAACATAGGTTCTCTTACTAAAGAAGATTGGGATACTACTAGGGTGTTTGTCAAGCTTTTGAAACTTTTTTATGTTGTGACTTTGAGATTTTCAGGTTCATTGTATGTAACCTCGAATGCTTTTTTTCACGAGCTTATGGCATTGATAGATAGGTTAGGTATATTGATGGGAAGTGATGATAGTATTTTGTACTCAATGGCTATACAAATGAAGAAAAAATTGGAAAAATATTGGGAAAATAATGCAAATAAAAATTTCTTATTGTTTGTTGTGGTGGTTTTAGATCCTAGATCCAAAATGGATTATGTGAGATATTGTTTTGGTGAAGTGTATGATGAGTTAAAGGCTAAGGAGATGGGGGATAAAGTTTATGATGCATTGATTAGGTCGTATGCCTATTATTTGACTAATGATTCAGCTAATGTCATTGTTTCAAGTAGTCAACTCTCTGATGATATAAATTTAGATGATGCTGAAGAGGATCAAGTCATTAGTTTTCAGCATAAATACTCTAGGCATAGAAAACAAAAAGAAAATTTAGAGAATAACTCAGAGGTTGTAAAGTTTTTAGCTGAAACTTATGAAGAAATTCATGAAAATTTTGATATCCTGGGATGGTGTAAGATTAATGCCTCTAAATACCCCTACCTTTCTTTATTAGTGAGAGATGTCATAGTTATTTCTGTGTCAACAGTTGCGTCGGAGTCAACATTTAGTACTGGAGGCAGGATATTATATCCTTTTAGAAGTGTATTGTCACCTTTAATGGTAGAAGCACTCGTTTGCTGCCAAAATTGGTTGGATTCAACTCCAATTGATCTTCGAGAAGAAATGGACAATGTGAAAACATATGAAGAGGTTGAATAAGGTGTTGTATATTTCTGAAGTTATAGTTTTTATGTTATAATTTGAAATGAAATTAACTTTTCTAACTCATTTTGTCTAACAGATTTTCCAAATTTGCATGCATTTTCAATTTGGGAGTGATCAGAATATAGAGGCATTAGCACCTGTTAGCATTTTTATGCTCTTTTTTTGGACATTTGATTGATGATATTATATTTCAGTACAATTTTTATATATAAATTTTAGTATTTTTTACTTTTAAATTTAGTGTAATTTATGATTTAATATAATTATTATTATATTTATTATTTTATTTTATAAGTTCTAAAAAAATGATGAATACAATAATTAATTTATTTTAAATCATATTCAAACCATTTAAAAACCATCCCAAACCATTATAAATTACAATAAAATAAATCGCCCCAAACCGTCTTAAACCATTTATATTGGCTTGGGTTGGATTTTTTGTATTTTTAACCCAACCCAACCCATGAACAGCCCTACCTTCTATTGACAGTAGAAGGGCCAAAAAAACACCTTTTACTGCGGGTAATAGTTTTGACGTAGGCCGCAAGTTATATTGACAATATTTGTTTTTCACATACATCAATCCCACCTTTTTATCATTTGACTTCGAAAAATGGCACAATAGTGTGCCATTTTCAAACTACATGCATTCAACTGCATCATCAGAAAATGACAAATTTTAGTCCCGTTCTTTATACTTATTAGAAATGTACAACCACAATTTTAACGAACTCATTATTACTGCTTACTTAAATCTTAAAAAGGATATTGGAATATCTTGTATATTAAATCCTAATAGAAGATCGTATGGATTTAACTTAAAACAAAAGATCATATGATTTAACTTGCAATAAATATCAAATGGGCACCAACGAGGGTTGTTTTTGAAAATGGGACTATTTGTTAAAGTATTTAGAAAACATGAGCTACAGTAAACATAATTTTAAGTTTTGTGCTAGAAACCGGCAATAAATGGTGTCAGTATCTGATATGGTGGATCCGCATATTTGACTGGAAGAGGAGTTGGAAACCGGCAGTGTACTAAGAGGGCCCTTAGATTGCTAGAAACCGGCACTTTCAATTGCCGATTTTTGACACTGAACTATAGGACTTTTGTGAAGTTATTTTGCTCATTATGTTATTTCATAATTTGCATTTGAATATGGACATGTATTGCTATTCTTTTGCTTAAATTTCGATGGCAAATGAAAGTTGATAAAATTAAAAATAGCTTTTGTTTTATATTTTATAAAATTGAACTTTTCCAATAAAACAATTCAACCAAGTTCAGAATATTTCAGAGTATATATACATAATAATTTTGATTAATTGAGGAAGATAGGTGACACATAATATATAATTTTACTCTATTAGGAATATGAGATTTCTTATTAACTTTTAAATTATAATTAACTATTAAATTAAATTAAAAAAACTTCAATTATCAATAAAATTAAAAGTTATTGATTTAATAGTTAATTATCAATAAATTTCAATTAAAAATTAAATTGATATTTTTTATTAACTATTAAATTAAATTGAAATTTAATTGAAGTTTAATTTTATTAATAACTAACTATTAAATCAATATCTTTTAATTTTATTTATAAAATTATAATACAATATTAGTTTAAATTGAAAATTATTGATAATTAACTATTATTGTATTCTAATTTTATCAACAAAATTAAAAGTTATTGATTTAATAGTTAATTATCAATAAAATTAAACTACAATTAAATTTCAATTTAATTTAATAGTTAATAAAAAATCAATTTAATTTTTAATTGAAATTTATTGATAATTAACTATTAAATCAATAACTTTTAATTTTATTGATAATTGAAGTTTTTTTAATTTAATTTAATTTAATTTAATTGTTAATTATAATTTAATAGTTAATAAGAAATCTCATATTCCTAATAGAGTACAATTATATATTCTGTGTCACTTATCTTCCTCAATTAATCAAAATCATTACGTATGTATACTCTGAAATATTCTGAACTTGGTTGAATTATTTTATTGGAAAAATTAAATTTTATAAAATAAAATAAAAAAGCTATTTTTAAATTTGTCAACTTTCATTCGCTAGGGAAATTTAAGCAAAAGAAGAGCAATATGTGTCCATATTCAAATGCAAATTATGAAATAACATAATGAGCGAAATAACATAACCAAAGCCTTAAAGTTCAGTGTCAAAAATCGGTAATTGAAAGCGCCTGCAGCAATCCAGGGACCCACGGAAGCAATAATGGTACCAATTGCTGCCGGTTTCCAGCAACCAAGGAGCCCATTATATCGAATACCAGCATATTACACTATCGGTTTCCAACTCTTTTGCCGGTCAAACACACGGAACCTATCATGTCGGATATCGACATCATTTATTGCTATTTTTCAGCATACCAAAGTTAAAATTATGTTTACTGTAGTCCCTGTTTCCTAAATACTTTAACAAATTGCCCTATTTTGAAAAAAATCACCACCAATGATGATGCTTTTTTTTGTTAGGTGGGAAACATAACAGTGTAAAAAATCCATAAATGAATAGGTAAGCATGCATTTTCATTCATTAAATGATAAAACAACTATGGAAACTGACATAATCAATACTCTCACTTAGCCGAATTCCCTCAAGGATCCATTCAACATAGAAAAAAAACATAATTGAATTTTTTTTGCATCTCCAAAATTTTATACTCTCGCAGCCTCACAACAAGCATGTTTTTCATGTTTGAACAAGTATCTATTTAAAAAGAAATTTTGTTTAACTAGTGCCTTGGAGTCATTCATAGAAGTTCTTGATTATATCCAAGAATACATTAAGAAGTTAAAGATTGATGCTAATGCTTCAATGCAACAAAAATGGTTGAGAAGAACAATTATAAGTTTTAGATCCACTTGATGCTAATACATTTAATGACAATGCAATGAAAACAAAAAAAAAATTGAAGTTTAAGAAAATAAAGTTCAATAAATCACCACCATTAAATCGATTGCCATCATCACAACACAAATTGATGATGTAGAAAAAAAAAGGGCCAAATGTGCAAGTCATCCCTTGAAGTTTCACAAAAATAGCAATTAATATTTTAGTGCAATGTTCCCACTAAATTTTACAAATTGGGACAATGTCATCCCAAAACTAATGGATTCATTATTTTGACTATTTTCATCGGTTGACTGCTGATATGGCATCAAAATTATAACAAAGAAAGTATCACGTGGCAAGGCTGAAGATGCAAAAAAACTCCTAAAATATTTCAAAAATAACAAAATTTTAATCTCTAAAATTTGCAAATTGGGGTAATTTAACCCCTGTTGATGTATCACACTTATACTACGTCAGTAGTCAACTGATGAAAAATAGTCAAAATAACGAATCCGTCAACTTTGGAATGACATTGCCCTAATTCGTAAACTTTAGAAGGACATTACATTAAACCAATAATGGGGATTAATTGTTGTTTTTGTCAAATTTCAAGAGTTGAATTGCATTTTTTTGCCAAAAAAAATCAACAAACTAAAAAGTTACAAAAACAAAAATGATGTATGACATCCAACGGTGGGTAATTGTTCTATAGCCACATAGCTACCAATATTGATATTTTTTTATTTAGACTATCAATTTTTACAGGGATTTTATTGAAAATAGAGTTATTTTAAAAAAAATTCTAATTTTGGGGCTAAAATAAATAATATTAGAATTTTGGTGTGCTGGATTTCGGCTGTACTATATGACAGAATTCGACATGTGGGATCCATGATAGTTTGACTGGTAGGCTGCTGAAATTCGGCAAGAAGTAGTGCCAGTATACGACCTATGGGCCCCATGCCCAGCTAAAATCTGGCTTCTCTTTGTGCTGGTATCTGGCACCCGTGCTTCCATTCAAGGCAACTTTCTTTTCTTAAAAATTATGCACAATCCTCGTGGCTACTTTTTCTGCTTCCACTGCTCAAAAGTGGCTATGCCAGGGTTATGGGAACTAAAGTGTAAAATGAAATCATATATGTATGTTAAACTCATCCCAAACTTGTATAAAAGCAATCATTTTTTTTTATTTTTCATTTTCATTGTTCTTACCCCACACTTGTATAAAAGCAATCGTTTTCTTTCATTTTCATTGTTCTTATCCCACACTTCCATATCATTCTTTTCTTTGCTACCCCATATTTTTAAAGTTTCTTATTTAAATTTATATAATTATTTTAATTCTAATTAAAGTAATTAGTTTTATAAATAGCATTTTATGTTTTATTTGACATACAAAAAGGTAATATTATTGTAATATACTATTTAAATACAGGAAATAAATTTTTATATTATTATTAATTTTATTTTCGTTTTTAATTTGTAGGTGGTGATAAGTTTGAAGGTTATCTAATTTCAAGATTTAAGGTAAGATATTAACTTATTTTTTAATCAAATTAGCAAATAAAAAATTTATAGTGTATCAAATTAATTGTTTAACATGCTATTTGTTATGAATTAATTATTTAGCATGCTATTTCAATTATTGACTGCTCAATAATTTTTAGTGTAGAAAATTAATTTAATTGATTGGTAAATATTAAACGTGTGAAAAAAATACATTGATAAATTGTCAAATTTTAAAGTGTGCTATATGTCAAAATTAACAATTTATTTTGGAAGACTTACTTCAAAATTAAAATTTAAACTGTTATCATTTATTATTTTTTATCTTTTCATGCAGTAATTTTTCATACATCTTAACATTATACATCTAATTTATAATATATGCAACTTTCTTACACCAATTATTTCAAATATTATTTTAAATTTTATTTTAATATCCTTATTATGCAAATCAAATTATAGATTATCAATTTTATGAAAAAATACATACAAATACATTTTTTTAGCTTAATCGACATATATTTAAATTTAATAATTATTTATTCATTTCTAAGCTTATACTAATTAAAGAGACTAGATAATACAAAACAATTAAGCAATAAAATAAATATGCTACTAAGAAAATTAATAATTTTTACATATAAACTAAACAAATTTCTAAATTCAAAAATAAAACTTAACTTTATTGTAATCAGATATACTTAAAGATAATAATAACTACCTACAAATATAATATAATATATAATATAATATAATATAATATAATATATAATATAATATAATATAATATAATATAATATAATATATATAATATAATATAATATAATATAATATATATAATATAATATAATATAATATAATATAATATAATAATAATAATAATAATAATAATAATAATAATAATAATTTCACCTAACATAACAAAAATGATACTAATATCAAATTAAATTATATTTTTTTAATATATACTATTTCAATATTGGTTAAAAAATTTAAGAAATTAGAAGTATATTAAGAAATAAGAGTTGAAAAACAAAGAGAAAGAGTTTGAGAACGTGAACTAAGGATGAAAATGATAAAATAAGGAGTTGAGAAAGAATTTTCGGGCCTTTTGAAATTTGAAGTGTGCAAGGTGGACAGGTGCACCGGATACCGGCACAGGGAAAAACCAGATTTCAACTAGGGATGGGGCCCACAAGCCAGATATTTGTAATGCTTCTTGCCGAATTTCAGTAGCCTACCAATCAAACCATCATGGGTCCCGCATGTCGAATTCCATCACATAGTACAATCAGAATTCAGCATACTAAAATTCTAATATTATTTACTGTAACCCCAAAATTCAAAATTTTTTTAAAAATAACCCTATTTTCAAAAAAAAATCCATTTTTATAAGCATAATAAATTAGTTAATGAAGATTTTTTTTATCATCTCTAATATTATAATCATCAACTAGGAAGAAAGGTTTTCGGGAATTAAGGTATGTACAAGGTTGAAGTATTCTCTAAATTATCAGTTTGGTTATAATAAAATTAATAAATGCCTATTGAAACCAAATTATTCTCAAAACCGATGATATGTTTTAGCAGCAGTTTTGGGCTGGTGCATTCACTATTACGAATTACATGCCAAATGATGGCCTCTTAATTGAATTGTTGACCAATTTTTTTAGCTCATAGTACAAATAAGAGGAATTTATACTAAACACCACTTTTTTAACCCCATTTTTTTAAAATGCATTTTCCAAATTGAAAGTTTTAAAATTATCCTTTTTATTTTTTCTTTTTTCAAAAAAATCTCTTTTTTTGTTTTAAGCACTGATTAGTTTTTGCAAACTCTCTCGCTACAAGAAAAACGACCTTTAAGGATCAGAAATCTGATCCTTAAAAGTGCAAAATTGGTCCTTAAAGATCAATAGGAACCGAAAAAGCTAGTCTCCAACTATTCCTTATTTTTAGTCATTAGTAAGCACCATCATGTGATTCATCTCACTTTTAGAGATTGAAAATCCAGTCCCTAAAAAGTATTAAGAATCAAATGTTTAGTCCTTAATGGAGGGCATCATAAGTATAATCAAGCTTTTAAGGGCCAAAAATTTGGTTCATAAAAATTATTAAGGACTGAATTTCTTATTCCTGATAAGTAAACTCATGTGATTTATTTAGTTTTTAAGGCCAAAAAATTTTTTCACTAAAATTCTAACAAAAAATAATTTTTTAATGTTGTAAATTCAATTCTATTATAGAATTCATTTATAATAAATACAAATATAAAAAAAACAACCTCATATATATATATATATATATATATATATATATATATATATATTGTAATGAATTCATCACAAATATAGAGTTAACAACCAAAAAAGGCAATATATAAAACAAATTATTGTTTATACAACCCATCTCTCTAAAATTAATACCTATCAAATATAGAGGTAGCATCCCCATTCTCTAGATGACCACTTTGAGCTTCATCAACTCGAAACATGATATTTAAAACTTTAAGGCTATATTTGGTATAACGTAATGTAATGTATTGGATAATGTAATGGATTAAAAAAATGTAATGTAATTGTGATTACATTACTATATTTGGTTATGTTAGTAATGTAATATAATTGTAAACACATTCCAATGTTTGGTTGGATTATATACATATATTGAAATATAATTATACTCATCATTATCAAATTATGTTTTATATAATTATTTTATATATTTATATATTTATTATATTATAAAAATATAATAAATTCCAAATTAATAAACATAATTTAAAAAAATATTTACGACTATATAAAATAAACAAAAATATCATCAAAATATAAATAAGAACATAATTTTCTATCTATTTCTTCTCTACTTATTGAACACATCATTTGCCAAATTATCTCTCTAAGCACTCCATTCATCTGATGTTTCAATCGTTGAAATAACATTCTCGATTTCATCAAATCTCTCTCCTTGAAATCTTCTTTTATCTAACCTCTCTTCTATCTCATCATCAGGCATTTCCCTTCTTATAAAATTATAAAAAAGATAGCAAGCAATAATAATCTTATTATAAATCTTCATAGGATAAAATGCAGGACTCCAAAGAATTGCCCAACGTAGTTTAAGCACTCCAAAGCATCTCTCAATAATGTTTCTTGTTGTAGAATGCTTCATATTGAAAAATTGTTTACTAGAATTAGGTTGATGTCCTTCCTTCCAATCATTCAAGTGGTATCTCTGTCCTCTATATGGTGCAAGAAATCCTTCAAAATTTATATAGCTGGCATCAACAAGATAATATTGTCCTATATAAAAATTACGGTAAAATTTTTAAAATAAGTTATCAATTAAAACTATAATTAAAACTATAACTCAAATAAGATACATTTATCATAAGGAACTCTTAACCCATTTTTCCTAGTTATTGCATCTTGAAGAACTCAACCATCGGCAGTCGATCCCTCCTAACCGGGTAATAAATACTACAAGAAAATTGCAATTTAGCAACGAAAAATATCAAATTTTCTTTGCTAATCAAAAATAGCAACGAAAATTAGCAATGAAAACTTTGGTTGCTAATCCTGCAATTGCTATTTTTAATAGTGGAAAATTTATTTCGTTGCTAAATTTAGCAACGAAAAATAAAATCCGTGGCTAAATTCAACCATGCTTGTTCGGTGAAATGGTCAATTTTAGCAATGAAATATAAATTTTTGTTGCTAAAATTAGCAATGGAATAAGAATTTTCATTGCTAAAATTAGCAACGAAATCCATTCAATGGAAACTACTTTCGTTGCTAATTTCACCTACCACTATAAAATTAACGACGGTGCTATCCGTCATTAATTCGTCGCTAACAATTATTACAATTTTTAATATCAACTTTCCTATAGAACTAACAACAGTCAAAGACCTTGTAATGAAAATGAAGAAAAACAAATACTACAAAGGGCACAACAGCAAATATAAAATAACAACTCAAAATAATGAAAGTTTATTTAATAATCTAATGACTATTTTATTTTTAATTACCTTTTCAACAACAACTTCCATAATTTAATTAAGAATGGTTACAAGATGTTAGATGCCATAGAAAAAAACATGGAACACTATAGCGAGAAGACATTGTAGGGTATGGAAAAAATATAATAATAACTGATGAATATGTAATTCACTGTTAAAACAGTTACCTGCCAATGAAATAACACCAGCCTACCTATATAGACGCGAAGTTTCAAGTTGTATTCTCTCCTAGATAAAGGACGGAAAAACCTAATTACTAAGAACATTATTCCAAGTGTCTCTTTTACTGCATTCCTAAAGGCCTTAAATTTCAGAAATAGGCAATCTGGAAACAGATATGAATAAAATTATGTAAAGAAGGAACAGGCATACAATTGTTAAGCCAAGCAAATTCCCTTAAGCTCAAAACAATCAGCATATATAGCAATTACCACATGCTACAAATCAGAATTCAACCAATCCTTCACAGAAAGCATAAAGTCACGATAGGAAATCCAGGAGCAAAACATATAAATTATGATAGAATGTTAGCATTTTGATGAAAAGAATAGTATGTTCACATCAATAAACCCACCAATATAATTTATTATGTGCTTTTAAGAGCGAAGCTTCATAAATGAGCTCCAAACTATATCACTGGGTTGCTTAGTTTTCAATAATACAGTAGCTAATTGAGCAATAATATTAAGTAGACAATATTCATATCTCAGTTTTGACTTTCAAACCTAGACAGGCAAGAAATATGGAGTATTTGGCTGAGAAAAAATATCATAGCAACTGAAAATCTAATTAAATCATCAAGTGGAGCTTACAATTCCAACCCCAGACCATTGTATGAGATTAGTTTGGTTAAGAATTCATTAAATATTTAAGTTATGTTGTGTTTTTAAAAGAGATGTGAAGATAACTTAAACTTCAAATTCATTAATAGCAATAGACAAAAGCTAAGAGCGTGTATTATTCAGTATTAAAGTATAGAAGATGATGTAAAACATAAAGATGATAAGAAAGACTAGAAAAATCACTCAAATCAAATCCAAGCAAAAACCAAAAAGGAAGACCACATGAAATTCAGATTACCTAATTACAAAAATTCCTTATAAATACACTAAAACAGCTAGCTATTTTAGTGTAAGAACAACCAGCTAGCTAAATACACTAAAACAGCTAGCCTGTTTTAGTGTATTATAGTAAGCTGTTTTAGTGCTATTTTTGTGTGATAGTTTTTCACGTGTTTCTTTCTATACTCAATTTTGATTCCTATTTATACTCAATTTTGACATAAGCATGTTAAAGTGAAAGAAATAATAGATATTGCCTATTTATACTCAATTTTGATTCCTTTAATAGTGCCTATTTACTTAATTTTGATTCCTTTAATGCCTATTTGGTTTAATTTTAATTTTTTTAAAAGGGAAATTGACACTATCGAAATATGAAAGGTGACTATAGCAAACTTAAGGTTATATTTGGCCTTGAGACTTTTATCTATAATTCTTCAAGCATCCAAATTTTAGAACCTAGCAAACCGAAACAACCTAGCATCTCATAAATCAAATTCAACCTCATCATATTTGCCAAATGGGCTAAATGGACTTTGACTAGAGAACTTCACAACACAAGTTTAAGAGAAAGTTCCAACTAGGGGCACCATCATTTGCACTACCATAGAACAACATTATATATAAGCCTTACCTAAGGTTAGAGAGCTTACATGAGCTCAAGGACAAGGGCAGATGCCCCACCACCTCCATTGTAAATGGCAACAACTCCGTACTTGCCATTTTTATGTCTGAGTACCTATAGGACATAAATTTATCATCCATAAATTTGACACTTCCAGAACAAATAACAAGTTTCACATTGATGGATTCCCACCTCTATCTAAGCAGCTGGGATTTTATCCCAAATTATTTTGAGTGGAAATAAGTAATGGAGAACTCTAGTAATAGAAAATATGAGACTGCATCACAGGTTTAAGTGGTAGAAGGAAGAGAAAGAGTAAAAGAAAAAAAATTCCATATCTATAGTTTAGAGAACTCATAAGAAACAAAGTAACCATAAGCCCAGCAGATACAAATAAAGCCTTGACAAAATACCCTTAATAATGTGGACTAAGATGCGAGCTCCATTGCATCCTAAAGGATGCCCCCAAAGAAACCGCACCACCATGAGCATTTACTTTTCCCTGCATTTTATAGAACTTATAATCAATAATAAGTCAAAAGAAAATAGCAGAAAGCAAAACAAGGTGACAACTAATTAAAACAGAATTTCAAAGATACAGGGTATGTTAGTTTGCAAATAAAGGCTTGAGTTATTAAATGACTCACTGGATTTAGACCAAGTAGCTTCTAGTTGGCCAGAGCCACAACCTACATAGAAGATATTAGCATATATAGCTTACAGGTAATCAACTGAATAAGCGTTAAGTGTGAATTTAAAGATAATCAACTACATTTAGCTACATTCTTATATACAAATCAAAATAACCTTTATTAGTTTTGAGTTTAACTAATTATTACAATAATTGCTAGTAATTAATATATATAATATATATATATATATTAATTTGAACGAATTCAAAGTAAGTAAACGAGCTCCTTATTAAGCTTGAGAGAAAACAAAGGAAAACTTGTATCTCTGTAATATTACTTTATGCACACGAAAACCATGTTAAACAAGACTTATATATTCATGAAAACTAACTAGAGTTAATTAACTTAAGAATAATTGACATCTAACTTTACTAACTAGTTAACTAAACTACTAACAAAACAAAAACTAAAAATACTAGAAACAGCAAGCTACAATATACTAAAATAGCTAGTTGTTTTAGTGTATTAAAAACAGCAAGATGTAATACACTAAACAACAAGCTGTTTTAGTGTATTTAGTAAAACAAAGCTACACACACTAAAACATCATATACGCAACATAATTGAATGATGCAATTTGTAGTACCATATTAATGATTAGAGATAAGTAATACCGCTATACAATGCATATGGCCACCCTACTGAGATTTTAGAACAAGCTAATTATTTATCTTGAAATCTTTCTAAGGAAAGTTCAGTGGAAATGCAACTCAACTACATAAGAACATAAAATTTTCAGACTTGTAATATAAAAGCTTTCATACCTGTTAAATCTTTAACTTCTCAAATTCAACAAATGAATCCAGAACCTATGCAAAAATTTATTTGTGCAAAATTATATTTTATCGATATGTTCAATTTTTTAATATATATTATCTCTTTGAATTATTAAGTCACAAGCACAAGATAATCACATAATATATTTAAAAAACAAAGAAATTACCTTCCCTAAAAACTCATAGGTCTGATTAGCAGAGCCCATGTCATATATATATAGCAATTTTCATCTGTTGTTGAGTATGAGAACCCGGTGCCAACTGGTGCATCTACATATATAATGTTGAAACCTTGAAATAATAAAGCAAATCACACGTGTTAGAGTGGACAAAATAATTGGAAATTAGCTCCATGCTTCGGTGAAAGTGAAAATTCATGTGAGACAATTACAGAGACAAAAACGTCTCGCAGTTAGAGTATAGTTGAGCTAGTAATTTACAAGAACTGAACCAAATAAGTTGAAAACTGCGAGATGATTACAGAGACAAAAAAAGATTAATAGTGAAAACCCAAATCAGAAAAGACATTTACTTGACATAAATAAAGAGCTAAATAATAAAGATCCACACCTCATTGACCCCAGATATTCATAGTGTGAACATAAAATGGCTTCTTGATGATTGCCCATTTATCTATGTCTTACCATTTATCTGTGTCTTACCATTTAATGAGCTGTTTAAGGCAAAAAAAAAAATTGTTTAAGAGATTTACCTTAAATAGCTAGCTATTTAAGGCAAAAAAACAATTTAAGGCAAAAAAAAAAAGAATTAGCTGTTTAAGATGAATCAGTCCAACTTACCCACATCACATCCAAAAGCAAAATATAAGGAAATCAAACATAATCCATAAGGAAAACCTTTGTCAAACCATATATGGCTTCTTCCTGGATTCAGGTAAAAAATATTTTAAAACAAGCACAAAAATTAAAGAGAAGGACAACAACCATTCAAGATATATCATGCAAATGTTTCCATATCATTTATGCCACTCCTAGAAAATCAACTTCAGGATCAAGAAACATACAGAACTATCCTAGAGTATCTTCACCCTGTACAATCAGCTTCATAATATTTCACATTTCAAATGATAATTAGTCCTAAAATCTAAATGTATTTTGACAAAACATGGTTATCAATTGCTTATATTCATCATTCTCTCACATTAGATATAAAGTACATTACCTGCATTTTGGGTTTTTTCTTATACAGATCGTGAAGAGAAGAATAGAAATGAAAAAAATAGGGCTTTTTCTTATATATATTCTTTTTTAGCAACGAAATTTAATTTCATTGCTATTTTCACAACGATTTTGAATTTCACAATGATTTTTTCCGCTATCAAGTGCCGCCATATTTAGCAACGGAATTCAAATTTCGTTGCTATTTGTAGCAACGGAATTCAAATTTCGTTGCTATTTGTAGCAACGGAATTCAAATTCCGTTGTTATTTTAGCAACGGAAATTAATTCCGTTGCAAAAAATAATACCTTTACTAAATTCAACATAAAATAGCAACAAAATTTAAATTTCGTTGCTAATTTAGCAACGAAATTTATATTCAATTGCTATTTTAGCAATGAAATTTTAATTCCGTTACTAATTTTCATCCCAAATTTTTTTCGCTATCAAGTGCTGCCATATTTAGCAACGGAAATTGTTTTTCGTTGTTAATTTTCGTTGCTATATTTTGGCGCTAAAATCTCCCCCCTTTTTAGCAACGGAATACAACCATTTTTTATTTCGTTGTTAAATCCCTAAAACTTAAACCAATTTTAGCAACGGAATTGATTTTTCGTTGCTATTTTTCTGTTGCTATTTTGCTATTTTCTTGTAGGGACATAGATAAATTGTATATCTTGTGAACAAACTCCAAGCATATTAGTGGTAATTTCACCTTTCCATGATCGATATTTAGGCCTATCTTCTCTAGGCACTTTGACATGAATATATATGCCATCTAGAGCCCCAATACAATTCTAAATGGAGAAGTAATTTACATCAATCATTAATTATTTTTGTAAAAAATATGTAGATACTAAATAGTCATAATAATACCTTAAACCATTTCCACCTCAAGTCCGTTGAGTTGTTAGGAATAGATTCTAGTTTTTTTAATAGGATTCCTTGCAAACGGATTACAGCTTTCAAAACCTCCCCAAAATGTCTGCTAATAGTTTCCCCATATCTCTTAAATCTTAATTGTATAGTCCTATTTTTAACATGAGCTAATATATGCAAAAAAAATTGCAACTTGCTCATTTACCAACATGAATTTAGTTTCCCTTAGACTCCCTTCATGTTCAAGTAAATAACATAACTTATTAAATGAATTTCTATTCATTCTTAATTCTGATTTACAAACATTCATTCAACATTTTTCTTCTCAAGAAAAAATCACTAGCATAACTTTTTCTCAAATAATAAGAGCTAATATACATTGCTACCACACAATATAATTGAAAAAACCAACTTATTACATTTAGAAAGCCTAACCACTATGATAATACTACTAATTTCATTATCCTCTTTATCAACTTCCTCGTGGTTAAACTTAGGCGAGCCATTTTTCTTTAATCTATACATAAAATGGAAATTTGGTTTCAGCTGAATTTGGTTTCAAATAAATAATTTGAAAATGGCTAGATGTTTATAATATTTTACTTAACTAGGACAGCAATATTGCCATTTGCAAAATCTATACCAGTTCATAGTAGTATATGATCATATGTTGGAACATTCAAAACAATCAACATTTGTCCTACATCTAAATTCACCTAGATAAATTCTCCAGCATCTAAATTCACCTAGATAAATTATAAACATAGAAAATATATATTCCAACCAAGGTGTTCTATTTTCATCAATAATAGAAAATTCAAAGACCAACACTCATTTGGAAGAAGTGGGGAAAGAGCACTGGTCCACCTAAAATAGTTTTATAAGAAACAATGGGGATGAATTTTATAGACAAGCAATCCAATTATCAAAAATAAAACTTGTGAAATGACTAGATAAGTATCTTATCCTTTATTTAAAAAAGAAAGAAATAAAGAAAGAAATTAGGATTTTATTTGTGGCTGGCAAAACTTTTCTCTCACTGTAATATTTATGGTTACCCATTTTGATCTTCAAAGTTAAAAATCAATAAACCCTTAAACCCCATTCTAAAGCCCTTTTACAGACAATGCTTTTTAAAACTTAAACTCCAAAGCCCATTCAAAAACTTAAACCCCATTTTGTTCTTTAAAATTCACTTCCAAATATGGCTTTCGCTACTAAAACCCTAAGATTCCCTCTTTCACTAGATTACCACAATCTTAATTCTCACAAGCTCGAAACAACCTTCACTCTTTCTTTTAAACCTCAGAAATCTAATCTTCTCTCTGCACAGTAATCCCTCCAGATCTCACTCGTGACCACCACTTTACTCATAGCTCAAAACCCAACAAACTCAATACTATTTCAATTATGCCTTGAGGGAAATCTGGATCGAGCTCGAAAGCACCTTAACTCTTTGTTTTATCTATAATCATAGATAAGAGACACCTACTAGTTAACTTGAAGACCCAAAAACTAATCCAAAGATTTCATTGAATTACGGAATCTAAAAATAAAAATAAAAATATCTACAACCAAGAGATGAATGAACTCAAGGAAGAAAAGAATCGATGCACCTAGAATTAAAGAATGGCAAGCGGTGGCTACCAGTGGAGGATGGCATCGACAGGAGAAGGATGGCTCCAATAGAGGTAGCGACGGAGGCAAAGGGGAAAGATGACGTTTAGGTTTAGACTTGAGAGAGAGAGAGGGCTGTAATAAAAATACTAGGTTAAATAAGGGTAATGGGAAATAAATTAGTAAATGTATTGAGGAATACATCAGTAATTATCATTACATTACATTATTAGATAGTTTTATTAACAAACACAGGTTTCATTACATGGTTAATTACATTACATTACAATATTGTCTACCAAACACAACCTAACATCATGTATCATTTTGTTCCATCTATCACCAGTGTGCGTATCTTTTCTTCCTTCCTTTCCCTTTCTTCTCAAATGTTTTGCTCTCTTTCCCTCAACCTCTTGTTGCTTATTCTTCTTTCCTGCAATCTTTACAAAACCATCACCAATTTTGGGCACTAGAATAGTAGTAATTAATGTTGTATCATCAATTACTTCAACTTTCAGGAAACGCCTGACAAACTCATATATCCCTTTCATACCACCCAAGATTCCTCCATTAGCATCAAAACCCAATGCATTGTCACCAATTTTGTCTTTAAAGATTGAACCAGCTTCAACTTTTTCCAATGGCTTCTTCTTCTTAGCTTTCAGAAAAGTCTCAGCTTCCATCTTTTCCATTTTGGAAAAGCCATTTTTATCTTTTGTGATAGAGCTCACTTCAACTTTGGTTTATATACCATCTGCCATTAAAGTTTATATTCCATCTGCCATTAAAAACTTCAAACACACCTTGGATCTGCCATTAAAGTTTGTAGTCCAAAACATACAGAAGTTATCAACTTAAACTAGCTCGAGCTAGCTTTAGTTGAGAAACTGAAATAATATAATTTTTGACATGAGGACCCAAATATATGTTAAATTACACTGGCCTTACCAAATGACACATGAAATGCAAAGAGGCTATGAAGGCACATAAAGAAGCCATTTCATTCAGGAATTAGATTAATAAAATATATGTAAGAGTATGTCAATTTTACATTATTTTATTTGCTTGAGTATAGAAGTAAGAACACCAGCCATAAATGGTATAGAAGTAAGAACAGGTAAAAATTGGACAATAAAGCACAACAACGTACAAGCTAGTTAGCTATAATTTCACTCCTTAATTCATTCACAATAAAAAAAATGCCAAATCTTATTCCATAATCTCATCAAAACCAACATCAGCCTATACTAAAAAAAACAGAAACAGGCATTAAAACTAAAAATTTAAAATAGATACCTCTGCTATGTACTTCGAATAACTATCCTTCAAAGGATATTTCTCACCAGAATAAAATTGCAAGTACTCTGCAAAGAAAATGACACCACAAACAATTCAATAAAAAAAGAACAAAGGGTATTTTCGTTGCACTTAAACAAGAGAAGTAACCCTCAAATTTAATCCTCAAATTTACAAATAAAAAAAGAGGAGGTTTAAAATTGCTCACTAAATTGATAAAACTCAAAAGAGGAAAACAATATAAGGAGGTTTCGCGAGCTACTAATGGGTTACCCGACATTATTGGTTGCACTAATTCAAGTGAATATAGTTTCATATCTATGTAATGTTTCAACTTCAGCTTACTTGGCCAAGAAAATTTGGACCTACAAGTTAAACCCAAGTTACAACATAATTAATGCTAGAGTGACATTAAACTAGAAAATGAGCTGATGAAAGAAATGTAATTTCTTCACATAATTTGTCATCAGTATCGAGACATTATATTTTGTATTTGTGATGCTAAAATTAATTTGATGGTGAACACAAATAGATGTGTTTCCAACATATGAAATTACATAAGATAACATCACTATGTTTTTGTACCTTCAATTACTGACAACATTAATTCATAAGTTTGAGAAGGAACCTTATCAAAGGGGCATCAAGAAAGAGATGCCCTAAAACTTAAGAGGTGTACAGTAATCAGATAGTTACCTATGCAGCAATACTTTTGTGGTATGAACAACACCTTTTGGTCTACTCGTAGTGCCAGTTGTACAGATAATAAGAGCTGGATCATCACCTGAACCATGAACATGTCATGAAGCATTAAAGAAAGGAGGAATGATTATACATTATCTATCTACATTGGTATAGGAACCCTACTATATATATTACTAAAAATGATAAACGATCTATCTTAAATGAGTTCATAAACTCCTCAGCAGACCTCTTTTCATATAAATTGCTCCAATTTGTGAATGAAACTATATAGTTGACAATAAAGAATTGCTAGGAGCAAACGGGATGAGGGAAATTGAGCAGCACACTTATCAGCAACATTTTGCAACAAATCATGATAATTTTTAGTGCTTAATACCATAAATATTTCTTATAAATCACATATAAATCAGATATGGAAGAGTTAGATTAAATCACAATAAATTAATGAAGATTGTAAGGGAGAGCATAAAACAAAAGTATATTCAGCACATACAGCATTCCCTTACAAGAAATATATGGTAATTACAGAGTGCTATTGAGCTTGCATGGCAATCACCAATAACCTATTTTATCAACTAGCTGAATATCTCTTTTAAAGTGGGAAAAAGAAAATCATGATCAACCTATGTCAACTTAATAAAAAAGCTTATAAAAGGTAGTTTCAGACACCATAAGTTTAAGAAAACCAAAACAAAATATCCAGACAAATATATCCTAAAAGGTTGACACATAAGAGATAGGTAAAATAATACCCTGCCATGGCTGAGAACTATGATATATAACTTCTCCCACTTTAGTACCAATCTATTATCATGTTTCTCTCCTTACCGCCACTTCTAAACTTTCTCCTGGCTAAGAACAAAATAAACATTTTAAAATATACAAACCAACATACACTACAAAAAAACTGCAGATTAGCGACGAAAAATTATGTCGCTAAATACCATTTTTTCGTCGCTAATTAAAATTAGCGAAGCCGAGACGAACAGTCGCTAATTTAACGATGAAATAATTCGTCGCAAATTTTTTTTCGTCGCTAATTTACATTCTTAATTAGTCGCCGAATTATAATAATAATATTTAGCAACTAAATTTTTCGTCACTAATTCAGTCGCTAATTATGAATTTACCGTAAAATTTAGTGACGAAATATTTGTCGCTAATATGGTCACTAATTATTTCTTAAATTATATCTTATGCATATTAGCGACAGATTTTCTGTCGCAAATCCGTCGCGAAAGTATTGCATAATTGAATTTTTTCTTTTGCTGTATTTTAAAATTTTAATTTTGTATACAATTATCGTTATTTATTTATTTATTTTCAACCTATACATAACAATGATCTCACACATACATATTCCAAATCAGAATATGTTACAAAATACACATATGTATAAAAAATTATTTGAAACATTACATAATATTATCCTCAAGCAATCTCTCATAAAATAATAAAATAGTAAATATTATCGTACTAATTAGCGTCAACAATCAAATTAGACGTACTTTTACATACTTTCAAAACTTGCATATCATATGTCTATACATGACTAAAACTCTTAATAGTCTTTGGAGAAGAACCTAAAAAAGAATTGTTGTGTTACATGTACAATCCAAGATGTACATTTAAAAACAACAATTTTAGATCAGATCTTCCCACGGAGATTGTGATATCCCACATCGGTTGGAGTGGAGAACGAAGCATGCCTTATAAGCATGTGGATACCTCTCCCTGGTATACGCATTTTGGGGGTAACCTCAAGAGCAAACCGTGAGGGGGCGAATCCGGTATGTTCTCAAAAGCAGACATGTGAACGTCGATTCCCAAAGCGGATAATATCTACCAGCGGTGATCTGGGGCTGTTACAATTGGTATCAGAGCCGATGCCGGATCGGTGTGCCAGCGAGGATGTTGGGCCCTAAGGGGGGTGGATTGTGATATCCCACATCGGTTGGAGTGGAGAAAGAAGCATGCCTTATAAGCATGTGGATACCTCTCCCTGGTAGACGCGTTTTAGGGGTAACCTCAAGAGCAAAACCATGAGGGGGCGGATCCGGCATGTTCTCAAAAGCAGACATGTGGACGTCGATTCCCAAAGCGGACAATATCTACCAGCGACAATTCGGGGCTGTTACAGAGATACTCACCATAACACCCATCTTGATCTTTCTCCTGTTGAGTGCACTCTTTGCAATAGTAAGCATCTGAGATCCCAACTCCTCCACAAATCACACATCGACCCTAAAAAGATCCATAATTGCACTCATCACAGATCCGCACTAGCGTGCACGGACGCACATAAGAATCACAGATCACTGATTTTAAAAGCACCATTAACAAAAGACAAATTCCAAATGTGCATAGCAAGCCCTCAATTTTCATCTGATCAAACAATGAATAAATAACCCACAGAAAATTACCTTCAACACAGCCCATTCCCAACTCCATAAATAGTATTTCTCCAAATAACAAAACTCCATTTCAAATCTATGCATAGCATTGGATCCAAAAAGGACAGGCCAAATACCAGATTTTCACTCATTCAAAGTATCTCATAAATTCATTGTGCTATCAAAATGCTAAATAAATGAACCAGATTGTCCTGAAGGATGCTAGTGACAAATCCATGTATTTATTGTGAAAAAATAATTATCTTTCTGGTATAGCTCACTCAAAAAGTCAAACATCAAACCTTTTATCCATTCTACAAAGAAAGGGGCTATTTAAAGATGTCCCCAAACAAATTTAATGTATTTAGTATCCTATCTTTATTGTTAAATATCTAACCTAAACACCTAACCTAAGAAAAATCAAATTCAATAGGATGTAATTAATATCAAGACTTAACAAGTAATTTAGGTTGTTTACTTGTTTCTGGATATTTGCTGAAACAAAAAATGTATTTCAATCTGTTTTATGAATATCTATAGAGAACGGATTAAATGTGTAAATTTTTGACATGTACAAGAATAATTTGACAGTTTATAAATGCACGTTCATTCTCTTCGCAAAATCCAAAACTGGCTGATCCAAGTAGCTATCATCATGGTAGAGTGCCAATGCATGACCAATAAAGTCAATTGTATCATCCTCAAGTCCATATTTTCTATGTTGAAAGACAATAGCAAACATTAGCATATGACAAAATTGATGAGCAGTCAAATGTGTTATAAAAATACATAGCTTTTATTTCACAAAAAAACACCCAAAACAAAACTAGTCATTTTCAAGAATACCCTTTAAGAAATTAAGTAAAATTACAAACGAATTCATACCTTGTAATGAGTGCAAGCAAGAAAGTGAAAATGGGAATGAGATTGGCAATATTTAAAGAAAGAGAGCAACCTTCCTCAGGTGATTCAACATTTCATAATTCAAAGAGCAACCTTCCACTTTAATCCCATCCTTAATCAAGCAATTTATAGGAATTAAGAATAAGGATTAGAGGCCAAATAGATATATAGAGAGAAGATGACTATACTTTATTCTTGCAGACAACTGAGAATTCATCCCTTGAATTCTAAGAGTGAAAATTCATCCAACTAAAAGTCACACTGAAGGGTGACCTAGATACCATGCATTCTAGGGCAAGAAAATTAATAAGTGGTGACCAAGAGACTGAACACACATGGTGACCAAAAAGCTACATAGGATTGCACTCTAGGGCAAAGCTTTGATACCATGTGAAGATGAATTCCTACCAAGAAAATTAGTTATCTTCCATTCATCATACCTACCAGATTAAGAGAAAAAAGACAAGGGAAGAGAATAATCCTAATACCTACTATCATGCTATAATCAACACCCTATTACAGTAAGAAGTAGAATGAGAATATCACTTGATGACTGAATACAAGAAGCAACGGGTCTTTTTTTTCCTAAAAGAAATCGAAGCAAAGAGTCAATAAACAAGTAACCTTTCTTTCTAGATGAGTTGATCTATAACAATATTTAACAACTCGGCACTTGTCTCTGAGACACTATTGAGGGGCTTTGAACCATGCAAGAACTGAACTGTTGATCCTTTTACTACAGCTTCCTGGTTAAGAATAAGCATTACAAGTTGTTGCAGCACGTCCTGTAGAACAATATAAAACAATGTCATCACTATTCATAAAAAAAAAGAGTGATAGAAAAATTTCAGAGTTGGAAAATGGAAGGGAGAACACATTAAGCAACAGCACTTTTTGACTTTCCAGTATATTTCTACAAGAAAAATTAAGTTGAGATAGGCAAAAGCATGAAAAGCTGTACAAGAAAATAAGCAGGTTACTTGAGCATTTTCTATTTCCAATTGAAGTATTTGATTGAGAAATTAGTTTCGCAAGATTTGGTTACAAGAAATACAAGCCAAGAAAATAATGACACAAGAATCTCAAATGTAGATAATATATTATAAACCCATACCTCAAAAGGAATATTGCTTACAGAAAAGTGAAGGTGTTAACATTCAAAGGTCAAAAGATGAATACTTTACCTTGAATAAGTTTCTACTTCTAGACATCTAGCAACAGTGATTTGACCAAGAAATGCTAATAGAAGTTGAAGACGTCTTCTAAATTCACCAATGCTGGAAGTGCTAATGAACTCCTCCAAACTGCAAGAAGTATGCATGTGAGTAACAAGAAAAAATAACTACTAGGAAAAGAAGTAGTTTGAATAAAAATTATGTCTGTAAAAACAAAAAAAAATGAAAGTCATTGTACAAGGGAAGAAGAATAAGATAAAAGACAGTGAAATTCAAAATAAAAGAGCCAGCATCTGAAGTTCAGACAACTGATCGACATACTCCTGAGCAAGAATGTCCACTCCAGTGGAGAACTGTTGGTCAATTTTGATAAATGTAGGACCTAATCTCAATAAATTTAGAAAGATTCAGAGGTGAAAAACCATTAACATAAATGAATCATGAATAAACATGAAGACTACCCAGCTAAAGTCGATTTCTGCATTTTTCCACATTTAGTCATTCTTGGGTTCACCGGACCGATCGCCGGAGTTTCACTGACGGTGTCTGCTCGAAGATCCAGGCTCTAGGATCCCACGGTGGTTGGTCACGTGCTCAGCGGTAGCCTGAGTCGGTCGAAATCTTGCTCGAACCGCAAATTGCAACCTTATGCTGATCTGCCTATTGCCGGCAATTGGGGGCGGAGGATGGTGCTGGAACGTTCACCTCTTCTCTGGTGAGACGCTGGTGCTGTCAACTTCCTCGATCACCATCAAAATCGCCGGCAAAAAGAGAGAGAGCTACGGTGGTTATGGGAAGAAACGAGAAGAACAGAACCACCACAGGGCAATAACGCTAACGGAAGAAAGACAGGAGGAGAAGGGTGGCGGCAGCAGTCTGAATCTCCTCACCGGCGTCGTGAGCAGCGGTGGCAGAACGACAGTGCCAGCCCCCCCACTTCTCTCTTTCCCGTTCCTCCTTTTCCTCATTCTCTTATATCAATTTGTGGCCACAGATATTAATACCCAAAATATCTAGGACCTACCTTTTTTTTCCTAAATAATTATCTCCTTTATTATTATTTTTATGAATAATTCAAAAACCAAATTAAATTAATTTTATACCAATTTCTACCTAACTCAAAACATTATTTACGAATCAAAATATTTTAAAAATATTTAATATCCATTAAATCTCCAAAATATCTAAACAAGAATCATGAATGCTAAATTATAGTTGAAGTATATATAGCTGAAGTATATACCACAATTATAGGTCTAAACACGGTTTTAACTTACAAATCTTAAAAACTAATCTTCACCGTCCAAAATTAACAACAAGGAGTTTCGAATGTACTCACCAAAAATCAGGCCAATCTAACGGTAAATGATTTTTTGATCGTCTTCGTATACAAAACTGGTCATTACATAAAAAATTCAGAAAATAGCCTCTTTTTTGCAACAAACACTGAACTTAGAGACCTTAAAAACTAATCTTTACCATTCAAAATTAACAACAAGGAGTTTTGAACGTACTCACCAAAAATCAAGCCAATCTAACGGCAAATGATTTTTCGATCGTCTTCATATACAAAATTGGTCATTACGTAAAAAATCCAGAAAATAGCCTCTTTTGCAATAAACACTGAACTTACAGACCTTAAAAACTAATCTTCACCGTTCAAAATTAACAACAAGGATTTTTGAACGTACTCACTAAAAATTAGGCCAATCTAACGGGAAATGATTTTCCGATCGTCTTCGTATACAAAACTGGTCATTAAGTAAAAAATCAAGAAATAACCTTTTTTTTGCAACAAAAACCAAACTAACAGACCTTAAAAACTAATCTTCACCATTCAAAATTAACAACAAGGAGTTTCGAACGTACTCACCAAAAATTAGGCCGATCTAACGGTAAATGATTTTTCGATCGTCTTCATATACAAAATTGGTCATTATGTAAAAAATCCAAAAAACAGTCTCTTTTTTGCAACAAAAACTAAACTTACAGATCTTAAAAACTAATCTTTAGCATCCAAAATTAACAACAAGGTCATTACGTAAAAAATCCAAAAAATAGCCTCTTTTTTGCATCAAAAATTAAACTTACATACCTTAAAAACTAATCTTTACCGTTCAAAATTAACAACAAGGAGTTTTGAACGTACTCACCAAAAACCAGGCCGATCTAACGGTAAATACTTAACCGTTGAATCTTTACTTACACTATTCCGTATAAAAGCTGTTCAATGTGTGTGTGTGTGTGTGTGTGTGTATATATATTAGAAAATTTATTCATTTTGAAAAATAATAGAAATTAAATTGAAGAAATTAAATTAGAAAATTTATTCATTTTGACTTGTATGAGTTTAAGTCTTGGATTGAACTCTATTGTCTTATTCGACTAAATAATAAATTAAGCTTAAAATCATATACACATTAAATTGAAACGGTAGAGAGATGTGAGGGAATAAAAAATATTTTTTTATATGTAGGGTAAATTTTTGAAATTACTAAAATGCCCCTACCAAATTTTTTAATAATTTAAATTTGCTCAAAATTTTAAAAAAATAAAAATAAATTATAAAATTTTCATAATCATTTTAAATGAAATAATAAACTTTATATTATTATTATATAAATATTTATATTTATTATTTTTCATAATATGACAATTTAATACTTATAACAATTACTTTTTATTATTATTAAAATGTAATTTTTTTAAATAAATATGTTTATATTTGGGGATAATTGATAAAAAAATCAGTAGAATACCTAATAATTTAATATTTGATTTAAATTTTATAAAATAAAAATTAATTAAAATTTTTATTATTATTATTTTAAATGAGATAATAAATTTTATATTACTATTTTATAAATATTGACTTTTATTAATTTTCATAATGTGGTAATATAATAATTATAACAAGTAGTTTATCATTATCAAAAATATAAATTTACTAAATAAATAATTTAAATTTTGAAATAATTGATAAAAAATTATTACCAAATTATAATATAATTTACAAATTTTTGTTTCAAAATAAAATATTAATTTCATATGATCTATATCAAAAATACATGAAATAGTAAAAACTATTTTTTATTTTATTTGCGACGGATTAGCGGCCACATAGTTTCGTCGCTAATATTTTTAACTGAGAGATAATACAATTAGCGACAATATTTTCGTCGCTAAATAGTCGCAAAACGTGGTGTGGTTTTTTCCCTCCAAAATTAGCAACTAAAATATTCGTCGCTAAATTTTCTAGTACTAATTTTCAAAATAAAAAATTAAAAAAATTAGCGACGGTAATTTCGTCACTAATTCCGTCGCAAAACAAGGCGCGTAATTTTTCCGCCAATAATTAGCGATTGTTTATTAATTCCGTCGCTATTTCATCACAAAACGTGAAAAATAACCTTCCCACGACGAAATTGTAAAACAGTCGCGAATCCGTCAGTAAATTTACGACGAAAATATGACCGTCGCTAATTTTAGTCGCTAATTGACTTTTTTTTATAGTGATATACAAAAACAGACACATAAAGAGACAGAGAGAGATAATAGAATAACCAATATAAAAATAGATTATTGTCAAAAAAAACTTGATAAATAATGCATGATGTACTCATCTGCTTTATTTTTAAGGGTTCTTCAAACTTCACATAGAAAAAAGTTAGACTAGACCCATACCTATAACACCCTGTACACGATCCAATATGTAAAAATGCTACTGGCTATTCTTTGATCCAAAATTACATGAATAATATAAATTCTCTTTAATTCATTAAAGACTCCAAATACCTTGCCCCTAATTTCATCAAAATTTCGGCAGAATTTATCCTAAATATTGTCAATCTCCTATATAAAAAGTTACAAATACATTCTTAAATTCTTATATCTCTACTCCATCAACCTCTAGTACAAACTCCATCACATGTAAAATCCTCATCCTCCAATTTCCTTCATAATATAGTTTCAAACTGTACTACAACCAAAATCATATATATATATATATATATATATATATATAATGACTAAACTAAAATAACTATTTACAACTTAATTACATAATTAACTTAAATTATGTTTACATTAAAAATTTTACTTATTAAGTATACATGCCAAAGCTAAAAGAGAATCTAAGATATACAATAATCAACTGATTCGGTACACCCTCCCCTTTAGCCTCGATATGACTTTCACTTGATATAGATCCATTATACCACGTGTTAAGCTTATAGCTTAGCGAGAGTACTATACTAATTTCACCTCATTCTAGAAATAATATGATATTTATTTAAATATATATATATATATATATATATATATATATATATATATATATATATATATATATATATATATATATATATATATATATATATATATATATAGACACACACACATAAAGTAATAAAGTCATGCACCTAGTCTAGTTTATCTTTATGATGTAACTTTCAAATTTACTGCAAAGTAAAGAACGCATAACAAGATATACAAAAATTTCTCAATCATAAACATATTAAAGCTAATAATCAACTCATATTATCTAATGTTGATACAAATTTTTTATATGTAAATTATAAACATACATAAAATTTTGCATTTTAATTAAGAAATGAACTAAACACTTCTAATTGTACTTGCCACTAAAATAAGTTAATGTAAATCTTAATGGGTAAATACTATACTGGATATAGATACCAATGGAAATGCAAAATAACTAATTTAGTAATTTCCCTTATTCATATTCCATAACTCCATTTAGCATTACTTAAAAAAAAATCATATCATTTGAAAAGTCCTCAATTTATACATATGACTGGCTATTTTGAATTCAAGCATACTTGCAATTTATATATATTCTTAACACTACAAAAAAGGGAATTAGTAACGACAATTTCGTCGCCAATTAATTAATTTCTGTCGCTAATGCACTTTAGTGACTAAATGACTGCTTGTTGTTATTTTTCTATCGCTGGCATATTTAGCGACTAAAATGAAATATAGTAGCTAACAATAGCAACAAAAGTTTTGTCGCTACAGTAAGAATTTCCATCGCTAATTAACCCCTAAAATCAGCTGTCACTATATTAAGAAAATATTAGTGATGAAATATTTTGTCGCTATTTTTAGTTGCTAAGTAATTTATTTCCATTTACTTAATCAGTTTATTTTTAGTGACTAAAATTTTTGTCGCTATTGTCGTTGTTATCTGAAAATTTTAATTTTTTTTCATATTTATGAATTTATTTATATGTCATTGAATGGAGACTATACATATATAAATGCAATTCATAATTTAATTAATAAATTTAAAATATAAAACATATATACCATAAAAGTATATTAAATTACACAATACTCAAAAAGTACTTAAAAAACTAATTGTACAGTACTTAAAAAAACCTAAGCTATAGAAGAACAACATGAACAAATTCACTTCCATAAGAACAACTTCTTCCTTAATTTATGTTGATTCTCTTTCAGATTTACAAAGTGAAGTAAAGAACTCAGCTAAACCAATTGAGGCCTTCAACAACTTACCCATTCCAGTTACTGACTATAAGAAAAAAGAAACAATTGTAACTCACAACAAAATAAGAAATCTAATAAATTCACCTTGCAAAGTATAAGTTCTTACATAAGTCTTTTATTGGCTCAGTCTATAAATGGATATATGGACATAACATAAGAAAAAAATTTGCTTACAATCTTATGATCCTAACAACCGAAGAATTTTTTCACTCAAATTTGCTCTTCACCTCTGCTATAAAAAAAAGCAAGTTTGAATAAATGCATACACATATAGAGAACTAATAAATGCATACACACACACATTCTATGACTAAAAGTTTGTTATTCCTATATACCCTAAATAAAAATTGAAATTCAACAGAATTAAAGGAAATTTGCTTATCAGTTAATACTTTCACCAGATTAACAATCCAACCTAGAAAAAAAACAACGAGCAAATTTGATAATGATAGAAAATTCTTTGATAAGAGAAGCTTAAGCTTGTCAAATCTCAGCTCAGCTTGATAAACAAAAAAATGAACAAAGTCACTTTTGATGTTGTTTCTATTTGTAAAAATAAACATATGATAGTTTTAAGAAACTTCACAAACAAAAAGTACTAAAATAATTCACAAAGAGAGACATGAGTTTGAGAGCTATTCTACCTTCTGATGGTCTTTTCCCTTCTATAGCTTCTTTTTTCTTTTAGCAACTTAAGCAAATGAATGGACCATCCTAGGGATGTAGCTTTCTTAAATTAGATGAACCTGCATGGATTGAAATTCCCTCTTCAAGTTTAATCCCTGATAGACTGCACACATGAACAATTTAAACATGTTGCAAAGAGGATACTTGGTATCTAACCTACATTCCAACATAACATGTATAATGTCAAAAAACTAGAAATGATCACTTCTCATGAGCAGATGTACATCCAGAATAAGTAATCCATACACAAAGTCATATAAGAAGCAACTAGGATTTAACACATATTGAAAGTAATATGTTTCATTATGTTCAGGTTGTTTGCTGAATTTAGTAAGTTTCATCATGTTTTAAAAATTCTCTTCAACATAAAACACAACTGAAATGAAAAGCAAATTACCTCAGCCAATATTTAATTGTCCCACCTCACCCCCACTGGCAGTAATCCACTCCTCTTGATAAAAAAAGGAAAGTCAAGGTATTGGTAAAAGTGGCATTTAGCTAAGCAAATTATGAACACATTATATTGCTGACTTACTCCTCTGCATTGCATTCAAGTCTAGGCAAGAATTTTATTAGTAGGGAAAAATTAGAAACTTCATATGGAAAATAGATTCGAGATATTACTGAATTGAAAGCATGGAAAACATAAGTGCATAAACAAGTATACAAAAGCAATACAAGTCAGCATATAAGCCTCAAAAGAACTTGAAATTTTGGATTGAAGAAGCAAGACACATAAAGCAATTACTTACAGCAAGAATCACATATATTGGGACATAGGAAGTGCCTATGAAATTGCCTTCATGCTCAGCAGACTGTATAAGCTGCAGCCACCAAAAATTACACTCAAGAATTTTTAAATTAAATATATTTAAATTTTAATATATTTTTTACTCATGTATTAAAAGAAAAAAGACCTGTAACTTTGTGACAAAGTCGACTCATACAATAAGCAAATCTGGTGGTTCTAGTGACATCCTCCTTCACAATATCAAACACCACCACAACCGATGAGAGATCTGTACCTTCAACCAGATCTTCAATGTGAAACACGATCTGCCACATTAGCAAGCAGGGAAAAACTAGAGAAGTGAAAGTGATGCGCGTATGAAGAGTTAAGAATTCCTTAATGCTCTGTTGGAATGGCTTGCTAGCATGCTTCTCCTTCTTCGATGGGAAACCAAAGAAGTCGTAGAGATTGGCGATGACTCTTTGGCTATTCCTTTAAGGCCTCTTTTGAGGCTTGTGGTTTATGAGTGAGGGTAGAGAAAGCTAATACGAGAAGGAAATAGTAGAGAGAGTAAAGAGTAAGGGGAGAGAAAAAGTAGCTTTTATACCTAGGGTTAACATTTTGAAAATACTATAATGTCCCTCTCAATTTTCATCATTTTGCCTTTATATTCGAGGATGATTTGGTAAATATATATAATTAAAATTTTTAATAATTTAATATTTGATCAAAATTTTAACAAAATAAAAATAAATTACAAAATTTTTCATAATTATTTTAAATTAGATAATAAATTTTACATTATTATTTTCCAAATATTTATTTTTATTAATCTTCATAATGTAATTATATAAAAATTATAACAATTAGTTATTTATTATTATTATTATTATTAAAAATGCAAATTTTTAATTAAATAAGTATAGATCTTAGGGTAATTGATTATAATATTTAAGGGTTCATATAACACTTTACGATTAATAATATACAAAAACTCTTGTAATGAAATTTATAAACTTTTTTAATATAAACTAAAAATAGAAATTATATGGATTGAATTTCATTTGTAAAGTAAAATTATTAAAAATAATTATTAAATTATAAATATGTACGTAAATTTTTTATTAATATTATAATGTTTAGTAAAATAAATAATCAAAATTAAAATTTTTAAAAAAATTTAATTCAAAATAGGCAATTAATAAAGTATAAAATCTTTTTAGCAATGAATTTGCGATAAATTTATAATGATGATGCTGAACTAAATAAACCTTTAGTAACCAATAGTTCGTCGCTAAAATAGTCGCTACTATTTTCGATAATGTTGATGCCAAATTTATCGACAAAATTATCTATCGCTATTTCATTGCTACAGTTTCACATCCACTAGCGATTATATTTTCGTTGCTATTTTTCAGAAAAGTAATTGGCTAAATTAAAAAAATTGAACCGTTTTTAGTGAAAATTTTCAGTCGATAAGTTCGTCGCAAAAATTGGCGCCATTCATTGGTGATTCAGGGTTTTTTTTTGTAATATCATTGTATAACCACATATACATTATTTCATATGCTTATTTGCTACAGCTATTACCCAAAGTAATCTGAAGGAATACATCAAGGGGATGTGCAAAACTATAGGGTTGTGGGCCACTACAAAAAAATGCAGAATAGAGAAGAAAATTTGCGACAACAATAAAATCGTTACTAAATGCACAATATAGCGACAATATTGCGACAAAAAATGACTTTTGTCGTAAATATTGAAAGATTTGGTGGGAAAATAAATATTACGACAAATTAGCGATAATAAATTCTTATTGTTGCTAATATCAGGCGCTAAAATTTTGGTATAATTGCGACGACAAAAGTAGATTTGGCAATGAAAGCAGAGTAGCTAATTAGTGACAATGTCGATGTAACTAATTGATGACAAAAATATTATCGCTAATGTAGCAAAATATACTATTTGGTTCATATAACTCTATTGGTGACAACATTATTGTACACCACCACAATTCCATCGCTAATGTAGAAAAATTCCATCGCTAATTACCTATTTTGCGTCGCTAATTTAAATTAGTGACACTGCGACGAACAGTCTCTAAAAGGCCATTCGTGAATATATTAGTGACGGAATTCAAATTTAGTCGCTAATTTAGCGATGAAATAATTTTTTTTCGTCGCTAATATATATTCCTAATTAGTCGCCGAATTATAATAATAATAATAATATTTAGCGACTGCATTTTCCGTCGCTAACTAAAAATTTACTGTTAAGGTTAGCAACGAAATATTTGTCGCTAATTATTTCTTAAATTCTAATGTTTGAGTAGTAGCGACAATTGCTGTCGCGAATCCGTCGCTAAATTATTGCATAATTTAATTTTTTCTTTTATTGTATTTTTAAATTTCCATCCTGTACACTATAAATAATCTTATATTATAAAATTCATATATAATAGATACAAATATAAATAATAATCTTATATTTTCATATATATATATATATATATATATATATATATATATATATATATATATATATATATATATATATATATATATATATATATATATATATATATATATATATATATATATATATATATATATATATATATATATATATATATATATATATATATATATATATATAATTTGTAATGAATTCATTACAAATATAGAGTCAACATAAAAAAAAAACAAAAGGCATTGAAAATGGTTTTATTCCCCGAGTTAATAGACATTCCTCATTCACATCATTCTTTAACTTGAGCGATATGAATAACATATATCTAGTTGCTCCCGAAGCAAACATGTGATTTAGGTATTCAGTCCTTGCCAAGAAAATTAGTCTCGCCATTTCACTTGGGGAGAATACTCTAAGAACTTCAAAGTTGAGTTGGTGAACTCTGAGGTTTCTACAATGTAGATGAAAAAGCCATTGCTGGAAGGGTTGGAGTATTTGCAACACCTGTAAAGCACACCAAGATTGAAATTTACTGACAACATAGGAACTCAAACAGACAAACTCCAAATAAAGCAACAAGATAAGGAAAAATATAATGCGAAAAATAAAGTCCCTTCCCATTAGACAAGCAAGGATAATAACACAGTAGTAAAGATTACAGCATAATTCTTAAGTAACTACTCACTAATCAAAAGCTAATTTGGTACTTGGTAACTTTGGCCAAGCAAAAGAAGGGATAGAGAAAAATAAGCAAACTAAAGAAATATCATAAAGAAAGTACACGGGAAAATAAATATATCAAAGACAAAAGTTCACAAACCATAAGTACAACATTCTATCAATTGGAAGCTATGCAAATTTTGCAATTTAATAACAGACTAACCAATATAGAACTGTAATAAATAAGATAACTAATAAAAATTAAATAAAATTAGGAAAATCTAGTCAATATAGATCATATACCCTGAGCAAACCGATGTTGAAAATTATCTTTTGAAAAAGACCCAAAATCACATTAATAGTCTCTGCGGAAAAAGACTGGTCTGCAATTGCTCAGTACATCCTGGTTCATTTACCACTAGAAAAGATTAAGAAAAAAAATAAGTACAAACTTGAGATGTGCTTGTAAAAACCTTCAATTGAAGAACAAGTAAAATATTTTTCCCTTCCATTTGTAATTAATCTTGATGCAAAAATTGTCTCCCTACCAACACGTCTACAGATAAGACTCATGCTGCTATGGCATTAAAACTTAGTAAAGTAAGATGTATGAGCTTAAAATTAAAAGAAGATAATATCCATGTCAGACAGTAATGATCCTTCCATATTTAAGAAGAAACAAAGTACAAAACTAGTTGAAAATGGAAGCCTAATTAAAAAAAACATATCCATTATATCAGCATTAAATCACAGAGTTTAGGAACACATTGCATATGATGTCTCTAAAGTCAATATTGGTAAATTGCAATGCATTTACTCAAAAACTTTGCCTTTCAGGTGATATGCAGATGATATCTCTGAAATAGTAATTTTCCCTTTTTGTGGAGAGTTGCATGTCTTCTGTGTGCATGAATTTTGTCCAAGCACAAGTTAAGCCCCTAAACCAAACCAACAATAGTAATTTTCCCTTGAAACTAAAAATTAATCTGAAAACATTTATCAGAAATGTTGGAACCATTAACAGAAAACAATGCTTCTTTTATTAAAATCATTCTAACCATGTACATTCGAGTCAAGATATGTTGCATTATTCGCTCATACAGTTCAAACATCTAGAGTTAATACTTCATTATAATGACAAAATAACATTTAATATAGTCAGCATAGTGAAAAATTTTGCAGTGGCAAGAGGCTATAGAGTGCATTAAAGAAGTGATAGAAATGGATAAGTATTTCAACATAAAAAAATATTTCAAAAACAGAAGATTAAAAGTAATAAAACACATTGGTAGCACAAGGTAGTTACTACAACTAAGGAGCAAATAACATTACTTTGAAAGACCATGAAAAACATTTTACTATTACAATTGTCCAACCGTGATGATTCTTTGTGGAGAATCCAATGAAGGAAATGCAAGAATTATAAGAATATGCCTTTGGAAAGAGTTTGAATGAAGAAGTAAAAGAAAAGGGAATTGTTGGGAGGTAGCTTCTCAATAGTCAAAATAAGAAAACACAAAATAGTAGTAACATAGAGAAGATAGGTTGTCCATTAAGTAGTTGACAAAAGAACAGGCATAAATTGAGTTTCTTGCACATCAAATCATTTCATTGAAAATCAGATTTCAAAAGTTAATTTGGATAAGTTAATGCTAGAGAAGTTAAACAAAAACTACCAGAACTTCATGCTGCACATTGTGGTTCAGGGCCAGAACAACACAGACATACTTAATTATCTCCAATGCAGGATCCAAATTACATTATCCTCAAATTATGGGGAATTAGATATTTTTGTTGATCAGTCTCGGACCTGTTTTTCCCCTTCATATGAAGAAGGGTATCACGAACAATCCCTAAAAGTTTGTCTGTAAAGTAAATGTTGATCTGCAAGTGCCCATATCAAATAATTTATTTTAGAACTATAGTCAAGAAGGAGTTAACAAGTCATATCATGAGTTGACAATATATTGTCACTAATACCTTCTTTTTAATATATTTAACCATGAGGGATTCATATGCTTCAACAGCTGCAATGGTGATTGATGGAGTACATGAGCTGATATCCTGCAAGCATGCTCCATTTTCACCTTCCTTTTGTGCATATTCCTAGGGTAGAAACATAAATTCTGAGACAATTAATACAAAATGATCCTACAAAATGCCAATAAATTTAGCAAACAGGCTAGAGAATGCAAGAAATAAAGTATTGATCAAATCAGCGAAAAAGTTAAATCCATAGACCACAAAATCTGTAGGACCTAGCTGTCATATGAAACTTTATTCCTTAGTTACATACGATGTGTGCAGCTAAAATAATTGTAGATTGGTCTTTTTGTAGGGATGAGAGATTAAAGAGGGGAAGGAAAAAGATATCCATACACCTAACTTGGAAATACGTTTAAGGTTCTAAGCAAGAGACAAAACAGAGAAATGCTAAAACAGAAGAAAAAAAATGACACCATATTTTCATGATAGTCAAGTTTAGCCCCATCTCAGCTAGGCTAGTAGCCCTAATAAAAAAAATAACCACACGTATTTTTTACGAGGATAGCAAGGGTACTGGAGTAAGTCAGAAAACATAAAATGCCATGTAGAGGCAAAGGAGATTAGTAGTGTAATAGTTATAAGCAAACATTCAATGACATAAAGGATCCTTGTCTGCCCTAACATACCTTGTGGAGTATATGGTGAAGGGCTGGGTCATGAAGCTTTGATTGAGGGCTACAATAATGTATAACCCATGGTCATTCAAGTTAAGAAAAGGAATAATATGTAACAAGCTACGACAAAACTACCTGCAAAGCCATCTATAAAGATGTTGCAACATTGCATCAGCAAACACATTTCTTGATGTAACTGCATCTGCCAGGCATCTCTGTATCAGCTGTTTGAGGACATGTAATGCAGGTGCAGATGAAGTAGCCTTATCAAAGCCATATTGTTCGGCATTCATGTCTTGGTCAAATCCTAACAAAGAACCTCCTTTCATTTCATCAACTTGGTTGCTTTTTAACAGAGAATTTACAGCTAGGTGATGAATCTGTGTGAGAATAATTTACTAATACTTAAAATTGGCTCATTATAACACAAATGAAGAAGAGAAAGAAAGAAGGAAAGGAAGGAAGGAAGGAAGCAAAAGAATCTTATTTGCAAACCTTTAATTCTGCAAAACTTTTCTATAAGCTCTAGGGTATGTAAGAATTGGTTGATGGACCTATTTTTAAATATGAATTAGCAAAATTCACCAAAAGAAACAACACAAGTGCTGGATATTAAAAAGAAACAAGAAAAGGCATCTATTACAAATTAGAGTTAATTTCTTTATTGCAGCTAGAGAGAAGAATAAACGTAAAGAATTTCATGATATCAATAGTTTAGAAGTTGCTTTCCATTTAGAAACCAACCTCATCAGCAAAACATGTAGATTATTCACTAAAGTCTCCTAGATCAGGGACACCATCATTAGATATCCAAAGTAGCTGTGAGAGCCAATATTGTAAGCTAAGATGGAAAACAAATTAAACACAAAAGAGACAAGCTCTTTAAGAAGAAATGGTCACAACTGTGACATACTTCATTGGTTTGTTACTAACAAAAAATAAAGGAAAAGGAATCTTCACCAATAAACCTTGATTATATTATTCCACTCAAGTACTTGTTGCTGATCACGCAATGCTCTTGAGATGAAAACATCTGCTGTAAATATAAGCCAGTCAAGTTCAAAATTTCCCAATAGTACCTGTCCCAGTAAATCTGAAGTTCACATTTACATAAACAAAAATGAATCCTCTAACACAGCAGCCAAGAAAATAAATAAGCCAACGAGTTACATGTGCATATCTTGAGAGCGAAATTCTTTCATTCAACCACTGAGATGAAGCAGCAGAACATTGAATTCCAATTTTTGTAGCTGCTTACTGCCAACCAAGGACCTATATAATAGAGAGCATGAGAATGAAGCTCTTGCATCAACAAATTAAGCTGTAGTTTTGTTCCTTGTTATGATTTATTTCCTCGTTTATATGATTTTGTAATTATGTAGTGATTTCATATTGATTATAGGCTAGCAGTATATTTCCTAATTACTCAATAGGTTTCTATGTTAAAGCCCTTGTATATTGATTGCTTATACACAAGTGAGATAATAAGAAAAACTCCTTTTTTTTCAAAATCCTCAAGTTTGAAGACCGGTAATCTTCATTTGGAATAGATTGGCCTAGGAGTTAATGTTATCACATTGCAAATTTCTTTCTTCAGTAAATCTTCTTTATATAATAGGAAAAGCAAAATCTATTAGGAATTTGGCATATGCATAAGGAGATTTCTACACGTGAAGTAGCCATTAATTTGTAATTTTATTACCTGATACTGACTGTCACGAGCATTGGAAGGTATGTTCACACAAAGGAAATTATCAAGAGCTGGTATGCATGCTTTCATCAAGCAAACACTGGGGCATTTGATTACACCAATAGTAGGTCCATTATGTTTATCTCTATCAATTAATGAAAACACTTTATGAAATTAAGATTTGGCTCATGAAAATGAATAAACAATAAACAATTTAATTTCATCAAATTAGATGATTGCAATGTTGTGCAATGGAAAGTCACCACTCCTTAAATCATTAAAGCTGAAGCATACAAATAATATGACCTCGCCATCCTTTTCAGTTTACAAGAATAGAGAACAACTCAAGAACATAATCCATTAAGTTTTACTATATTGACAAATTTTTATAAGAAAAGAACAAAGCATGAAGGATAAGTTTTTCTTAAATCACAAAAGAAAAAAGAGAGAAGAAGAAGAAGAAGAAGAAGACTGCAGCAAATTCCAATGAAGCGAAATGACACTTAAACAGAAGAAGCCCTAAAAACCATTTTTGTTTCCTACAATATATTAATTAAAAATCTGGTTTATTGCAAACTCGTGTATTTCTTTCCATCACAATACTCCAAGGAATTGCAAAAAACACTTCCACAGAACTTTAGCATCTTCTCTGCCAATAAATTCTCTTCAATTCAAATAAACAAAAGTATAAAAACTCAACAACCCTCTTCAAAGACTGTAAACTGTTTATCATGAAAAACTGTGGATGAGCCCTGTCGAAAAAACATGTTGAATAATTATTAAAGAACCCTCAAGAGGTCTTGCAGAATGATAACACAGCTATCTTAAAGAAAGACATCCATGATGACTTCCAAAAAATAAATTTTGTGCAATTTTTTAGAATATTATACCCCTCCATGAAGTAATGTTTCCATAAACGGAATCAAGATGATGCATAACCTAATTTCACTTATTGTTCCTTGTAAAACCCTTTCAGCATCCTTGACATAGGCAACATATTCCACCTAAAATTAACATGTTAGAACAAAACAAGGTAGTAATCATAGTAGTAGAAGAGAGGTAGCCGAAAAGAATACCTTAAAAACAGTACCATTCTTGGGAAGAGGTGGTTCAATAGATAATGCACGGCAAGCGTCACGAAATTGTCTTTCAAGAAAAGATGGTGACAAGTCCTTATTTTGGTAAGGATTGACTACAACAACAGATATGGTTGTCAATAAAAGCAAATATAAAACATAAATAGCATGTCCTTCGGAGATGCTGTAAGCAATGATAAAATCAGTAATATCAGAACTGATACTTTGATTCAATGTAAGGACAATAAAAGGAGGGAAAGAGTTTGATGTTAAGCAATCCTCTTCTTAGTTCAAAATATTAACATTTCTAATATCCTTAAATATATTAGGAAGTACCTATGATACAGATAAAAGAAGGAGATTGATTGGTCCAAATATTTGAGATGTAAAAATCAAAGTATAATTGCCACATCAAAGAGCATATGAACAATAAACAAGGGCACCATGGAATTGGATGCATGTTTCACCACTCTTAATGCCTCTTAATGAAAATTTACAGCTGGACTAACTTATTGCATTTTATACAAAGAGTCACCTGACCTTCAAAGTACTTGGTGCATGATTTAAAAGCATGAAGGTAAGAGTAATTTCAAAATCAAGTAAAATTGCTGACCTCAACTTCTGGATCTGCCAAGAGCTGCGATCTTTTTGCTTTCTTTTTTAAATTTATCTTCATCTATGATAACCTATGAAGAAATGGTAGTCAAAAAATTAAATACCATGTAAATAAAATAGCACAAGTGATTATATAACCAAAAGAAGTGTACCAGTTGAGATACCTTAACTAGTTCATAACTATGTTTTCCATGAGGAAGAGTTTTGTTCACACTCCTTCCAGGAAACTTTTCTATTATAGGCATTTTAGAGTTTAAATAAAAAACTCTTGGAATTGTTATAGGAATCTTAAGCATTAATCCTTCAACAACAACCCAAGCAAAAAATTGACCACCCTATGAACTTGGAAGCAACTGTATTATCTGTACCACAAAAGATGTGATTAAGCAGCAACACAAGAAATCATTGCAACCATTTCTCTTAACCATAAAAAGTTCAATACCTGTCAGTGGTATTGTGTTAAAGCTATTTCATGCGTTGTAAAGTATGAACCAACACCACTTTGACCCAGAGCTTTCTTGTGATTTTTTAGACTGTCAAATGGCTTAAACCCACCGATGGTGGTGGCATCACCATCAGTTGCCATGGATCGCCGAAATGAAAGAGAGAGAAAGAAAACTTTGATTTGGCGATGTGGGAAGCGGGAACAACCTGGCGCCACACTTGGGGAAGTAGACTAAAGGTGGGGAGTTAACGGAGGTGGTAGGGAGAGCGGTGGTGATCGGCAGCATCCCTGCGCCTTTCCCTTCCTACCGATCCCGATTTCGATCTCCTCTCCCTACTTTCGTCTTCCCTTTTTTTATTTTATTTACCTTCCTTTCTTTTTGTTTTATTAGTTTACGAATTTGTGGCCATGTTTGTTTGTTTTGTCTTTTCTTTCTTTTTTTTGTTTAGTAATTTGTGGTCACGAGATTTTTTTCTTCCTTGGACCTTTTCTTTCTTTTTTTTTGTTTTCATTTATTTTTTTTATTATTATTATTATTATTATTATTATTATTATTATATATTTAATTTATGTTAATTTATAATTTATTATAAAGAGTATTTTAATTTAAAACCACTAATTCCAAGGCTAAAATTAATTGCTTAGTCATCCTATATTCTCAATAATATTATATCCCTGCTCACCTAAATCAAAATATTAATCACAAGCTAGAAAATATTTTCGATCGATCCAGATTCGGGACGTTACAAGATTAACTAGAAATTGATGTGGCAGTTAGCACTCGTTAAAAGTGGAGAAAGTCTCTAGTTTAATTCATTCTAATGACATTTATAGTTATAATAGACATTATACTTCTCTTGTAAATATATATATACACACACACACACACATACATGTGTGTGTGTGTGTGTGGGGGGGGGAAAGGTTCCACTAAAAAGAACAGCAAAAAAAGATCAATAGGACAGCATATCTTGCTCCCATCCTCGAAAGGTTTTGGTTTTGGTGCAAACATTAAATATGGATTATTAGTCACACATGATTCTAGCTAGCAGATCTCGATTATGAAGGTGAAATAACCTGCGCTGCAAGAGGTAGGAGGATCCTTCCTTGAGCTCCTTTAAGATCTGCTTCGATGCCATCTCCAAGAAAACCGAAGATAAAATTCCTACACAATTCTCACAAACCCTACATCCTTTTTAGATATTGATATTGAAGGCAAAATTAGCTAAAAATATCAGCTGGACAGAGAAAGCGAAGATGTTGATACCTGAGAGAGATCCTTTTGGTTAGTATTAGAATCTGAAAATCGAGAACATGTAGAGAGAGAGAGAGCGCGCTTTACATTAAAAAGGAATTTAAGTTTTTATATCGTAAGGACTGTGTATTGCTCTGCTCTTGCTCCTCATCGGTTCTTCTATTATGGTGTGTGGACCCCATTTCTTGATTCCTATTTGCTTCATAAATCGCAATTATACGTATTTTTCATTTTATAATTTTCAATTTTCAAAATATTTTTATTTTTTCCTTTTCGAGTGAACTCTAAATTAGATGAATTTATATATTTATTTTTTGACAAATCAACCCTCCAAATTAAATATTTTATTCTTTTTGAATGAACTCTAAATATTTTATTCTTTTACAATTAAATAATAAATTAAGCATAAAATCATATACGCATTAAATTGAAACAGTGGAGAGAGGTGAGGGGAGAGAAAATGTCATTTTCATATGTAGGGTAAATTTTTGAAATTACTAAAATACCCCTACCAAATTTCATCAATCCAAACTAATTTTAATCAAATTTTAAATCAAAATAAAAATAAATTATAAATTTTTCATAACCATTTTAAATGAAATAATAAATTTTATATTATTATTATATTCATATTTATATTTATTATTTTTAATACTATGACTATATAATAATTATAACCATTACTTTATTATTATTACTAAAAATGTAAATTTTTTAAATAAATAAGTTGATATTTGGGGATAATTGATAAATAAATCAATATAATTCCTAATAATTTAATATTTGATTTAAATTTTATAAAATAAAAATAAATTACAATTTTTTTTATTATTATCTTAAATGAAATAATAAATTTTATATTACTATTTTATAAATATTTATTTTTATTAATCTTAAACACACAAATATATAATAACCGTAATAATTAGTTTATTATTATAATTATTAAAAATGTAAATTTTCTAAATAAATAACTTTAAATTTTGGTATAATTGATAAAAAATTATTATCAACTTATAAAATAATTTAAAATTTTTAGTTACAAAATAAAATATTGATTTCATATGGTCTATATTAAAATTACTTGAAACTATACATAAATCATGTGAGTGAAATTAAAAAAAAAATTATTTTTTAATATTTTTGCGACGGATTAGCGACTAATCATTTCGTCACTAATTGTTTTACTGTAACAAATTAATATTAGCGACAGACCAATTCTATTGCTAAACCGTCGCAACAAATGGCGCTATAATTTTCCTCCAAAATTAGAGAATAAAATGTTCGTTGCTAAATTTTTTGGAACTAATTTCATGAATAAAAAATTATAAAATTTAGCGACGGATATATTTGTTGCTAAATCTATCGTAAAACATGGAGCGTATACTTTCCTCCAATAATTAGCGACTGTTTATTCATTTCGTCCCTAATTCATCGCAAAAATATAGAAAATGTCCTCCTCGTGACGGATTTGTAAAACAGTCGCGAATCCATCGCAAAAGTTGCGACAAAAATGATGCCATTGCTAATTTTAGCCGCTAATTGACAGTTTTTTTTTGTAGTGGTAGCTAATTGGCGACAACATTGTTGTCGCTAATTCGCGACTAGCAAAATATACTATTCGGTTCATATAGTTTTAATGGAGACAATATTATTGTAGCTAATTGGCGACAATATTGTTATCGCTAATTTAGGAAAATACTATTATGTTCATATAGCTCAATTGACGACAATATTGTTGCAGCTAATTAGCAGCAATATTGTTGTAGCTAATTGGCGACAACAATATTTTCACAAATTTAGCAAAGTACCATTATGTACATATAGCTCTATTGGCTACAATATTATTGTAGCTAATTAGCGACAATATCGTTATAGCTGATTGGCAACAAAAATGTAGTCGCTAATGCAGTAAAATATTCGGTTTATATAGTTCTATTGGCAACAATATTATTGTAATTAATTAGTGACAATATGGTTGTAGCTAACTGGCAACAACAATGTTGTCGCTAATTTAGCAAAATACTATTCCGTTCATATAGCTTTATTGGGGACAACATTATTATAGCTAATTAGCGACAACATTGAACGACAACATCATTGTAACTAATTGGCGACAAAAATATTGTTGCTAATGTAGCAAAATATACTATTTGGTTCATATAGCTCTATTGACGACAACATTGTTATAGCTAATTAGCGACAACAATATAAAAAACTATTATGTTTATATAGCTCTATTGGCGACAATATTGTTGTAGCTAATTAGTAACAACATCGGTTGTAGCTAATTGGCGACAAAAATGTTGTCGCTAATGTAGCAAAATATACTATTCGGTTCATATAGCTTTATTGGCAATAATATTTTTGTAGCTAATTAGCAACAATATTGTTGTATTTAATTGGCGACAAAAAAGTTCTCGCTAATGTAGGAAAATATACTATTATATTCATATAGCTCTACTGACGACAACATCGTTGTAGCAAATTGGCGACAACAATGTTGTCGCTAATGTAGCAAAATACTGTTTTGTTCATATAGCTCGATTGACGATAATATTGTTGTAGCTAATTAGCGATAACATCATTGTAGCTATTGTTGTCTCTAATTTAAAAAAATACTATTATGTTCATAGAACTCTATTGGCGACAATATTGTTGTAGCTAATAAACGATAACATCATTATATCTAATTGACGACAATAATGTTGTCGCTAATTTAGCAAAATTTTATTCTATTCGTATACCTCTATTGGAAATAACATGATTGCAGTTAATTGACGACAACAATTTTATCGCTAATTTAGCAAAATACTATTATGTTCACATAATTTTATTGGCAACAAAATTTTTGTAGCTACTTAGCGACAATATTATTGTATCTAATTGGCGACAATAATGTAATCGTTAATTTAACAAAATAATATTCTGTTAATATATCTCTATTGGCGACAATGTTATTGTAGCTAATTAGCTACAATAATATTGTCTCTATTGTAGCAAAATATACTATTCCATATTTAGCATAGTTGAAAGGTAAAATTATACTTTATCTCCTTTGATTTTTTTTTTCTAAATTTGAAATGTTTAATTATTTTTATATAATTTTGGTTTTTAATATTTAAATTTCATTTATATTTAATTAAATTATTTATTTTAATAAATTTAACTAACAAAATTAAATTAATTATTATATTTCTTTTTAATAATATAAATTGTGATCAATTATTATAAGTTATATAATAAAATAATTAAATTAACAGAATATAACTCTCACAAAATTAGTTTGGAAAAATGCTATAACCAATTTTGTAACAGACATGTTGTAGCTAAATTCTTAAATTTTTAAGCAGAATAAAAAAATGTGTTGGCGGGTTTCATTTTCTCTAAATCCCTAAAACTTTACTATTTTGTGTCGTTGCCCTCTTACCCCCCTCCCTCTCTCCAATTTTACTTCAAGATCGGCATTTGTAAGCATGGAAATTATTGCTCAAGGCTTCACACCAAGTCCTATCCTTCTTCTCTCCATCATGGTCTTGGACCAATCCAAGATAAAAATGCCCCAAGCATGCTAGAGATCTGATCCTAAAGCAAATCACATCACATCACATCATTGATATTGTGGCATGCTCATCAAAATGATGCCGCTGATGTGCGGATTGCTTCAAAAACTAACCAATATAAGCTTTTGGCTCAAATGGGTAGCTAAGCCAAGAATACTCAAACGTGTCAACTAATTTATTCTTCACTTCTCATCTTCTCTTTCATTTTATTCTCTCTTCTTATCATCCACCCTTCATTAATTCATCTTTCTCATTCTCTTTTCATGAAATAATCTCAGAGTTTTTCTCGGGATCTACCAATCTTCAAGGTACTCTCTTCCATTCTTCAATTTCAATATATGAAATATTGACATGGGTTTTCAAAAAACTAACATAAGAATGAAATCTGGATATGAAATAGTGGTTTCCTTTCTTGCTTATTTTTATCGATGCTAACTGAGAATATTTTTGCAGCTTGTTTGATTTAATTGTTGTTTTATTAATATGCTATTCGTTTTGGGTTTTGAATAGAATTTGCAGCAATCACAGTTTTCATTTTGGTTTTCAATTAAGCACTTATGCCTTTGCTTGTTAGATGTAAAATTACTACCTTTTGGGATTAAATCTCTGTAGTAAATCTTTTGGTTTTCCTTTACTCTTTTTTCTGTTAATTATTCTAAATTTGTTTTTCATATAGGTTTTGTCTGGCTTGCATTTTGTATCGCTTAACAGTGTACTTACGCAAGGCATGAATATGAAGAAAAAATACGAAGTCGGTGATGGGCCTTTTTTTCCTAAAAAAATAATAATTTGAAGACAACATTGCTGCAAACGTATTAATGAAAGCTGGTTTAGTCACTTCAAAATTGTTTATTTTCTCTCTATAAAGTAATGGGAATGTTGTGGCCTGGACAGGTAGAAGTTCTCTCTACTGTTGTTAGTTCTATTGCAAATAAGGTGGAAGCTCAAACAATTGTCGATGTTGGTGCTAGCCAGGTGTGCCTTTCTTTTCTTTTCTTTTCTTTTCTTTTTTCCTTTAATTCTTTTATCTTCTACCTCTACTTTCTGGTACAGAGATTTCAAACCAATTAAATTCGTTTGTTTTTTTACTTTTGTACCTTTCTTATTGGGGGGTTTGAATTTTTTTATTCTAGCAAAAGATGGCATTTCATCTCGACATTTGAGTAAATAAATTCTTGCATCTAACATGATCTTAATTATTTATTTGAAAAATAACATATTGGTAAAGGTGCATGGTAAGAGAACTTTTTGCTTTACTCCCTTTCTTTGGGGATTGAATTACAGGCTTCTCCAAACAAGATTACTAATTTCAAATGAATTGAAAGTATCTTGTACTCAGGTTCTGCCATTTCACTTCCAGAATTCGGAAACTCTATTTAATCCATAAAAAATATTTGTTTTTCTGCGATTTATGCATGCTCTTTAAATTGAATTATGACTTTCAAGCCATCTACTTTGGAGCTGAATGTGTGAGTGGGGATAATTTCCCTTACATTACATCTCTGTTTGAATTAATCTTTCAGGGTTATCTTGCACAAGTACTTTCCTTCCACTATCATCATTCTGTAGTAGCTATTGATGCTTGTTGTCGCCATGGAGGTGTGACTGAGGCACGAGCAGAACGGATAAGAAAACATTATGAAGCTCATATGCGGAAATCTGAGGACAAAATGCATTACTTTTTGGTTTTAGTTTTTCTTTATTAGTTTCTTCTACATCAGAAAGTTTATAGTACCTTGCTTGCCATGATGATGATGCTTGAGTAGTTTAATGCTCAATAATATATCTGTGGGGGAATACACGTGACCAGTGCTGTCTATTATAAATTTGCTATATAATCCATATATTGTATTCATATATTCTATTACGATTCTTGAGTCCTAGTGAAGGTATAACTTTAAAAATAAATTTAAAAGTATTATTTGTAATTTGGATACTCTACCAAACCTTGTTTTAAAAGCATTATCTTTCTCTTGTTATGAAACTAGTGAAAAGTAAGTTTGTTTTATGGTCAGTTGGGGGATGTATTGAAATGATGTTGCCTGGTTGTCTTGTTAAGAACTTTTAATTGCTTCCTTCTATGAATTGTACAAATTCCACTACTCACTCATTGCTTATTTGCAATAAACCTAATTTTCATAATAGGTTTACACTAAAATGGAATGGCATTATTCTCGTATACCTCGCGTCTCTTATATCCTTTTTCCTGCTCTTTTTTGTTAGTTTAGGAAATAGGTTTATCAATTTGCCCAAGACAATTACTTGCCGTGTTATGTCCATTGACTTGTTAAAAGGCTTGACTAACATGTCATTAGATGAAAATGTCAAGCAGCTAGAACTGACTGGGGAAGCGACACCCAGTAGGACTTCATTGGTACTTGCTGGACTGCATGCGTGTGGTGACCTTTCAGTCACAATGTTGAAGTTAGTGCCATTGCACTTTGTTCTTTAATCTTATCTGAATGCTATTGTTTTGTACCTGAATTAGCAAAGCTGCTTATTTTCTGTATGCAGCAGAGAGAAGGGCAAATCTATTAGGTAGAGGAGGCCAAAACCATCTGTTTGTTATTAGATCAGGGGACAACAGTGCCCTTCCTCATCTATAATTTTTAGATAGGATAGATATAGTGCCATCTTATATTCATTTAGGTAGACATACAATATAAAGATATATATTTTTGTTAGTATTCTTGTATAATAGAATTTTGATTGATGTTCATGTTTTTTTATTTTGAAAAATAATGGGGTAGTACACCATCTGACTTGAAACCCTACCTGCTATAAACCTACTTAGTCGTAAAATTAAATAGGTGATAAAATATGGAATTGTCAAAGCCTGACCCATTCCCATGCCTACTAGGAACTAGTTTAGACATTAATATTAGTGTTTTAGTTAGTGGAGACCAAATTTTTACCTAAGGACTCTTTCTATGCATACAAAGGAATTTACTAAAGAAATTGTTAAACTTTGTTTCTTGTGAACTGATAATTTTGAAAATAAGGTATAATTAAGATTGCTGATGAATGTTATTGTTCTTGCCATTTTTGTTCACATCTGATAAAATTTTCCATATTGTGAAAAATGAAGCCAAAGTTTCACGTTCATATTTAGCTTAATACATTGGAAGTATTGAATCCCATTCATCCTAACTCTTAGCTTCCAAGCTGATAGTAATTACTACCCACGTATGATTTAATCATAGAAAATTAGCAAATTGGAGGAATATGATGTCTTGAAATATTGAAACATTAATATCATAGTACAATGTAAGGTTGCTTGAGTTTTAGGGTTCAATTATTGCAAGTTTAGGGTCATGACTTCTATAATTGTAGCAGCTTTTCTTTTTTCGGTTATTTATTTTTTCTTAAGAAATAATTTTATTGGTCCAGGACCTTCTTGGAGTGCAAAGAAGTCAAAGCATCGTTAGTATCGGGTGTCGCTACAACTTGTTATCACAAGAATGTTCTGGTACTGATGGTTCTCATTGTGGATTTCCAATGAGTTCTGCTCTTAAATCAACAGGCATATCACTTGGGAAGAATTCACTAGATCTTGCTTGTCAGGCTTTGCTTAATTGCAATATTTACGAAGTAACATCTTGGGAATATGATGTATGACCAGAAGTTTTATTATTTTCTTTGGCGACTGACTTTTTGAGAGCACAAAATTTGTTCAAAACAAATTGAAGGTCTATGTTTTTGGGGCTACTACATGGGATGCAACTGATGTTATGAAACTTGAAGTATAAGACTAAGAGGTTGCTAAAAGTTGTAATAAAGCTCCAGAAGGGTTTAATATTTTCCAACTATTTGTGAAGATGCTTGCTTTGCTGGCACACCCTACCACCTTCACAGTTTGGGGTTCCCCTTAATTCCTGATTGATGGATGCCCATTATTTATTTCATGGCTGATCAAATAATTCAAGAAAATTAATATTCAGTAATGGCCGCCATATAGTTTGGTTTGCAACTTATGACTTGCTACTGCTTGCGAAAGGAAATGGTTTAATATTTGGGTTTGAACCTGTTGAAAAACTAATTAGGTGGTCCTACGGAGATGGTATTGCAAGTGGTTAATTCTCTTTTGGGGGCCTAATTTTGGAAAATAGTTGCACTAAGGGATCTTGTGGTTAGGGGACAGTCTGTTGAGGATTCTTTCATAGACTGAGTCCGCATCTAGCATAATGTCTCCTCAAAGTACCATAAACCTGAAGTTTCTTTTCCATGCAAATAGAGTTTGTGGTTTACACTTCCTATCAGTACCAATCGTCCAACCTCTGAGTATGCAGCTTACAATCTAACCCTGTAAATTTAATCTTAAGGTCTTCGAATTTTCACTAGATTGCTGTAAGGCACGGATGAGGATTCATTTTGTAGCTTTTGATAGATGTAAAGTATGAAGAGCACTGTACACTGACCAGAAGTTAGAGTCAAATAGGTTTTTTAGTGGTTAGAAAACCTTTTCCTGCTTCATATACTTCTTTGGATGACTGAACCTTATGCGGTATGTAACTCTTTAACAATTTCTTGTTTTTTAATTAATGCAAATAAAAATTTTGACATGTTTGCTTTTGCTTCTTTAGTGAGAAAGGAAGAACCATATTTTAGTTGAATAATTATTATAATGGGCTCTTTTTAAATGGTTGTCTAAATGCTTTGTTGATGAAAGTTGTACTCATTTCTTATTGCAATATCATGTATGCTTATGAAGGTTCACACAGTTTGATTTTTCTACACACGTGTATAGACATATGCATATTTATATATATGGTTAAAGAATTAAGGATATTTCAATAAATTACTATATAATTGATGTTAATTAATGATTTTTTTTTATTTTTTGTGAAAAGTTAAAGCTTGACACGTTAAGCGAAATCGAGAGAATAATAAAAAATTGATAATGTATTTGAAAATGAAATAGAAAAGATGTTAAATTCTATTCGTTATTTTTTATAAAGTTAATAATTTTATTGTTATCTTTATTTTATAATAGAAAAAAATATGCAGAAATTCAAATTTTAATTTTTTTAATATATTAGAAATTATTTTACTATTAAAATAATCTCTTAAAAATATTCAATCATTATTTTAATACAGGATAAAAGAGGAAAAAAAACTCATCTTCTATAAGCAATTTATGCATAACAATAATTAGTCAACAAATATAAGTACTGTATATGTTTATATGTTCTTTGCTTTTTGATTTCCACCATTAAAAGCAAGGATAATTTATAAATTGTTAAAATATTTAGACATAAAAGCCAATTGGATATGTTCCTGATAGTGGTAGCATTATTTGGGTTAGTGATGAAGGAACATTTTGGAACAAGCTAATCGTATAGGGATAAGATTATAATTTATAATTAATAGGTTACATGGAGATTCCATATTGGAAGATTTGGTTGTAACTTTAGCAGATGGCATTGCCAGTGTTTATTTGGAGCTTATTTCTGTTGATGGTAATCTATCAAATGAAATGACTGACCTGGGCGTTGTTATATGTAACTTATCAAACCTTTATTTTTGTAAGAGAAAATTGTTGCTCATATTAACTCTGGTATATAATGAACTTCATGGTTATAATGTGAAAAATGTTGTAAAATAATTCTGAATTTTGTTGCAAAACAAATGCACTTTTAACCAATGTTTACTCCAACGACTGGTAATCTGGCAGAACAAATATCATTTATTTATTGATGTATAATTTGCTTTCTTATATTCTGAATGATACTTAATTTTTAGTAGAACAATGCAACAACCAGATTAGGTGACTGATAGAGGGAAGTCTATGAAAGACTTATAATCTTAACTAACTCTTGCTTTCTTGCACCTAAAATTTTTTTGGTTTTGATAAAGAAGGCCAGAAATTGTTTGGATTCTTATGTTTTTAATATTATCTTTCTACAAGTAAGCATGTGAATTTTTGCCTTCTGGTCATATTTACATCACCAAACACTTGAACTTTTGGCACATTGAGACTTTAAATTTTTGTTACCAGCAAGTGTCTTCGAATCAATGGCTATATCAAAATTTGGAGTCCGTTATATCTATGTATGAAGACCAATTAAATCTTTTCACTCTACAGTAGATAGTCATTGAGGAACCAAGCCAGAATCAAGCAGAAACTCCTGGTTGGTGGAAGCAAATTTCTTGGAGAAAATTTGGAAAAATAACATCTTTAATATGTTATGCCACCATAGCCCAATTCTCCATACCTGTAAAATGGACCAAGGAATTAAGGGCCTTGATTGGGTGGTAGTTTTTTATTCTTTCACCTTGTATTTCCTATTTTGCCTTGTAAATGACATCAAGTCCTCCATCAATTTCTTGTGGAATTGCACATAAAACAATGATATGTTGTTAATATGCAGAACAACCGAGATTATTGCTTTGAAGAGTCGAGGCGTAATCAGTGCACTAAGTGTGGTAACTCGCATATATCTCTTTATATATCTAGGTAAAAATCTCTCTTTTCATCAATTGAAATCAGGAACTAGAATGTAAAATACAAATTGTTCCAGTATTATTGACTTGCAATAAATTATACAAATTTGTGTTCAATTTGAACAGTAGATGGATTAGCGGGTCGAACAGATCCAGCAATAGATGGAGATGCATCAATGATTTTTCCAGTAGCATATTTAGGAGCAAATGCATCTATTCACATTATAGTTATAATTATATAGTAAGACATTTTTTGTGGCATTTGTTATTGCTATATATGTATGTATTATTTTAAATATATAATTAATAATGATATCCATTTGTAAATAAATTTTTTTTACTAATGTATATATGTATATTATATTAAATGTTTGAGTAATCTATAAATATAAATTTGTCATTTGTAATTTATTGTTTAAATGATTAATTCTCCATATTAATTTAATAAATTAAAAAATAATTTCAATTTAGTCAGGGATTAGCATGTATGGACAGTAGCTATTTAGCTACAATTTAGCTATAATATAACTCTAGCTAACTTTGCGAGAGTACGTTAGCGATAGATACTTTGTTGCTGAAATCACATTAGCGACAAAATATTTGAGGCTAAATAAGAGGAAATGTATCGTATGACGATGAATGTATTGTCGTTGCAAAATTTAGCGATAACATTGTCATAGCAAACTTGAGATGAAAATACTATCATTGCAAAAATTAGCATGAACAATGTCATAGAAAACTTGCGACAAAAATACTTTCATAGCAAAATTTTACGTGAATAATGTCATAGCAAAATTGCGACCAAAATATTGTCATCGTAAAATTTTGCGTGAACATTATCCAAGCTATTTGGCGACAAACATTGTGTCTCGCAAAATTTAGCTAGAATGTTATCGTCGCAAAATGGCGACAAATATTTAGCGACAATGCATAGTTCATTGCAAAATTCTTCTACAACGACTTGTCGTCGTCGCAAAATTATGCTACGACGACTTTTGTTTCAAAATGATGGTCGTCACTAAGTTATCACTAAACTAATTTAACGACGAGAAAACATCAAAGTCATTGCTATTTTGCATTTTTTTGTAGTGGGCCTAATAGAATTGGAGTGATCGAAATTTGAAACTACACTTCTTTATAAAGCCATTTCAAATTGGAGTGGTAGAAACCTGACACAGTACTCATTTATAAAGTCAATTTCGAATTGGAGTGGTTGAAATATGATATTACACTCATATTTTAATGTAAAAAGGGGTTGATACCTAATAATGCCATTTTTACACCTGATAATTAATCATTAATCCATACTACAATTTAACATTATCTAAATTTTCAACAAAAAGTGCATTCCTATGGCTGGTTAATTGTATCCTACTCATGTTTCCTACCTTTTACTACAGATGATAAGTTCTTATTATTAAATTACTTTACTAAATTTTCACAGACACATATATTGAAAAATTTTCACTTTTACATCACAATAGTTTCACTTACTCTAGTAAAGTCTTTCCTCCGAAAATGCCTAAAAATATTCTTACAGTTATCTCTTTTAAATATATATATATATATATATATATATATATATATATATATATATATATATATATATAATCTTTTCTTATCATATATTTATTTTATTTATTTATGTAGATGATTCGGATAAATTTCTAAATTTCAAACCGTCTGGCAAAAATAAATTTCCATTGCTTAAACTTTTGAGCTTAGATAATAACCGTATTCAATACTGATCAAACTTATTTACCTTAATCATCCTCATTTATGATTTAATTATTTGATCAAAGTTGACTATTCAATATTTTCGCATCAAAAGTTAACCTTGGTGAATTCTTAATTTCTCGTGCATGCTACTACTCACAACATCGAAATTTTTAGGGTATTACAATACCTCTTTGAAACAAGAGTGGCTAAATGGCTGCAGAATTTAAGAGATAACAAAGCACAATTCAAATATAAACTTTTCAACTTGAAATAAGACAACCAATTGCCAGGAAATGCATTTACACATTTTTGGTGGATAGAGACCAGAGAGTTGTATAATTCCTGCAGCCAAACATTTCAATAAACAAGCATCATGACAAACATGAAAAATTTATGAAATGATCACTTACTGGTGAAGATATGAAAAGTTTCACTTCAACTAGAGAAAATAAAATTTATGTTGCATTTTCAGCTTCCAAAATCTTTTGATGTTTTCTTCTGAATATATATATATATATATATATATATATAGTATGGGAATCTGATAAAGTTTAGATACACTTACCCAATTGTTCAAGTTATATTATCGTTAAGAGGCATATAAGACAGACTGCACTTAGAATCCCTCATCAATGTTTCTGATAGCAGACAACACGTGCTGAACAAGAATTGAACTGAAAAGTTTAACTCTTGAAATTGTGTTTAATTTTTAACATATTTGATTTCTTTACATTTATCTTTGCAAGTTTCATCCTAAGCCATGACATAATTTTTCATAATCCTAGAGTTTAAAAATGAAATTTAGATGCCTTGTTAACATGCATTTTTCTAGAATTAATAAAAGAGATCATCCGGATCAAAAGTGATTGCAATGAGACTTCAAACATAAACATATACCAACAGACTAAAGAATTCTGGTGGAGCCAATTTTCTACTTTTGTTATTTCCATCTTCTTATTTAAAAATCCACCTGAATTGACATTGATAACAAAATATTTTAGATTATCTTTGTACGAATATAACTAAGAATACTATCCACACCTGTAGTAAAAAGAGAAGCAATGAGTTAGGCAAGAAGTTTATAATTAAAGCAGATAGTTGAAGCTTAAAACAGGCTAAAAACCTAAAATAGTGTGTGCATATTAAATGCCATACATCGAAATGCACATACAAAGAAAGGAAAGGGAAATCTATGAATTAAAACACCAACCAGGTTTTGATATAAGGTTAATGCACGAGCGAGGTCCTTCAAACTTCTAGTTATCTTCATCCAAGGATTTAATCTCTTTGTTAAGCGCAACCATCATATCACCTTTCAGAACTGTTGAGGCAAAAAAAAAAAACCAAAGCCAACAACAATGTGATTCCTCATTTCTTGTAACAAAGAAAATGCGCAAATACATAAGAATTATGAAAAGGGACTTAATTTCTTCTCCATATGTTGTACATTGCTATAGTTTATTTCTAATAACAAAGATCAAGAACTTTTACAATTCAGGAATGAACAGTTAATAAGTTAATAACTAAAATAAAATCATGAGATCATATATACTGGCATTTTACATTTAAATGAACAATTGAAGTTCTGAATGAAAAATCAAAAGCATTAAAAATTTTAATTAAAAAAAGTACCTTTGGTAAATAAATACAGATGATAATGAAGAACTCAGAGATATAAAATAAGAAGGATAAAGAAACTCATATAAAGATTAAGGGTTCATAATAAATTAAACTAGCTTCAAACAGTAAAAAGGTTTAAACCAATATAATGAGGCTTCGAATCAAAAGAATTTATCAAGCCATTGAGAAATTGCAGAAACATAATAAAGGGAAAATTTCAAGCAATTCGCTAAATTTAATTTCAAAGGATTTCAGAGAAAATCCTAAAAAACAATATAATTCATGAACAAAGGCTTTCCCTTGCACTACCAAGTGGCCCTGAATAGAACCAAGTTGGCAAGAAATAACAAAACCCAAATTAGCAATTAGTAATCAGAAATTTCAAATAGATTATCTTTTCTTGCCATGTTATCACAAAAGTATATCAAAATTAACAAAACCCTAAAACCTAAGTGAAAATTCGAAATAGAAAAAATAAAAAAGCATAAAATATAGCTAACAAGAAAAAAAAAAGAGAAAAAGAAAAATTACATGAGGAATACGCTAGTAAATATCTCAGGCTAAAATTGATTAACAAATCAATTAAGATTGAATAGTGTGTGCTTTTTAAGTTGACTGTGAGTTTCATTTAGCATCGCCAGCAATGTCCTATAGAGTTGACCAACATAGCTGCCATTATTTAGGAGGCTACGAAAAATATGTTTCATAAAGCCAAAGGAAATGGGTTATGGTGATTTTACCTATAAAGTGTAAGAGAAGAGTATGAGTTTGTCTAGAAATTGGTTGTAATTAGAAATTAGCTGAGTTTAGATGAGATATGGTTTAGGTTTTTGAAAGAGGAAAGGTTTTTAAAGACAATAAATCCATCTAATCACTAAAATATGGTCCCGAAAAGGCCATTTTCTTATAGTGTCTCTTATGGGATTGTTACCCATCTTCATTTCTTCCTTTATCATGACCTATCTTCCTCTCTTGCTTCAGCTCGAAGTCATTTTTTGCAAATTACTATCTCTTGCATTGGTGCCCCAACTCTGAGTCAATCGATGATCCATATTTGCCATCGTCATTCCCTAACATCGATTCTAACTTTGCTATTGCCATCTCCTAAGGCGTGCTTCTATTTTTTCATCTCTTTATTTATTTTTTATTTATTCATCTTTTGTTATTTTTGTCATTGTCTGTTGGTCGGTTTGTTATGTGATGGTTTTGTACTTGCTATTCTTTGAATTTCTAGTGATGGGTTTATTGATGGTTCATTGCAGTTTGCATTTTGAGATATTTTAACTTCATTTTGATGTGTTTATCATTCCTAGCAAATACAAATTATGATATTTGATTTCAAGAACTAGAAAATATTCTACACATGCCTCTGGTGCGTGCACTGTTTATTTTTGAGTTAAACTGAATGAGAGCCAATTAGAAATAAACTGTCAAAAAGAAATATAATTGTGTTAATGGTTAGAATCGTAATGCAAATGATTTGATAGAAGAGTTCTTATAAATTTTCATAAAATAGTTGGTTGCTCCATGAGGAAGCCATATGAAAGCACAGGCACATTTATCATTTATTACAATTGCAATGTCATACCTATTTTTCTAACTTTCAATTTACATTTATTATGCTGAAGTAAGTATTGCAGTTGTACCTTTCAAAGTAGAACTTGGCTTTGTAAATGATATTTTCTATTGTGAAGATTATGTCCTCGAATGTTGAAGTTTAAGGAATGATGTTAACAAAACTGGTTAGATAATAAATAGATATATGAAAAGTCAGGTTATGATGAGAGTGGGGTAGAGGCTTAAATGTTTAACCGTTGGGATTAATGGCTATATATTGTAAATTCATTAACATATTTAGTACCTTTGACTGAAAGGCTAAAGTTGCAAAAACTAAAGAACATAACAATTTTTTAAATGTTTTAACAACTATGAGTTGTTTCTTTATTTCATTTTTAGTCCTCTTCTTGCTAATAATTTAAATGATTGGTCGATTATAATGATAATATTACTTCTTTTATTATGCTTCAGGCTGTGAGGTATGTGTTTTTTCCTGCACAACCAAATGGTTTAATATTTCACTACCCAATGCTCCTCATGATCATAGCTTGAATAATGGTATTTCCTTATTGAGAAACCTTTTGTTTAATATCTGTTTATCAAAACTGCACAATTTATTTCCCGTCAATTTCTTTCTTTTCTTTAGAGTGGACCGTGCAATTAAAATAATTATTGTACAATAAAGGCACTCAAAATCAACAAATCCATCATATATATATATATATATATATTAGGTATCTATTGCTTCCTTTTGTACAATTTATATTAGATTTTCTATTTTTTTGTTAGTGTTAATTACAAAAAAGGACTTCAACTATAGGGTACATTACAATGTTGGATCCCATTTTTAAAATTTTATGATCTCAACTCCCAACCTAGAGTTTCCTTTCAATTAAATAGCTCCATTAAATAATCCATTTAAACTAACATATTGTGCTGACTGAGATATATTGTAGAACCCACCGTGCCATGTAGGATGCCTTCCTCCTCCTTCTTTTTCTTCTTCTTTTGGTATCCAATCCCAGCAAAAATATTCTTATACCAATATAGTTTCATTAAAGCAAAAATGATAAATTTTTACTTGAAATTGGCATTGTGAGGACCATAAACATTATGGCTGAGTTTATGATGCATTATATCTAATATCTGATCATATGGAAAGAAATCCCAATCTCTGTTTTCCTGATGAAGCCTCAATTTAACATGCACTCCGCATCCTAATTCAATTCCAGAAGAGCTAGTTTTTTCGAGCTGCATTTCCATTTCAATTTTTTTATCAAGCATCTTATTTGCTTCTTCTTCTCCTAGCTTCTTTAGTGCTTCAATTTCACATACCATGTTTAAATCACCAAAATTTAGACAGCTACAGTAATGAACATCCGAATAGTTAAAATATAATTGTGTGGTGCATGATCTAAATAAAAATTCAATAAAATCTCAACTTAACTAAACCAAGCCAGTATATGAAATTAAACTAAAGCACAAAGAGTGGACACTAAAAGTAAACCAAAATTAAATCACCGTTATTTTCTAAATTCTCTAAGAGAATAAATAAGAAGAAGAAGAAGAAGAAGAAGAAGAAGAAGAAGAAGAAGAAGAAGAAGAAGAAGAAGAAAAAGAAAAAGAATAAGAAGAAGAAGAATAAACTAATAATAATAATAAAATAAAAATAAATTAAAAAAGAAGAACCAGAACAAAAAGAAATCGATAGTGGCCTTGAGCGAAAACATCACCAGCATATACAAAATTAATGAAAATGAAGTAAATTTTAAACTTTAACACTGTGTTTAGATTAGAATATTAGAAGTTAAACTAAGTTAGACTTACAACAAAATCCTAATATGAAAATTGCACAAATCATGTCATAATCAGTATATACAACATTTAAGGAAAAAAATTGATAGATACTAAAAGAAATCAACTGCAAAAAATAAAGGCAATACTAAGTATTGAACACTTACGCATAATAGGTCATTGTTGAACTTTTGGAATTGGGAGATTTATAATAATAAGATTGCTTTTGGTTTCAATGTTTAGGAGTTGTAATGAATCAAATAGATATATAAATTAATAGAAGAGCAAGAATAGGAGGAAGAAGAAGAAGATCTGACATGGCATTTATTTATTGAAATAAACTCCAGTGGGTTCCACTTAAAGGTATAGAAGGTTGATATGGCATCCTTATTGGCAAAATGGGTCAAACTATACCATCCTAGTTAGCATAATCTGTTAGTATAAATGGATTATTCCATGGAGTCCTTTAATTAAAAGGAAACTATAAGTTGGGAGTTGACATTGTAAGATTTTAAAGATGGGATTCAACATTGTAAACTGCCCTATAGTTGAGGTCATTTTTATGTAACTAACCCATTTTGTTAAGATATGTTGTAAATGGTACATGCTTATGATATTTTGGGTAAGTTGAAGAAACCTGAAGATAAGAAGACTATGATGTAAAATAATGAGGATTCATCAAATATAACAGGGAAGAAAATAAATAATAATATAGGAAAATATGATAAACAGTTGAAAAAAAGGAATTCACCTAGTAAAAGAAAAATCCTACGGGATAAAACTCCATAGAAAATTTGTAAAAAATTAAAAACTATATCTGAAGAGTCCATTTTGGTTGAACCTAAAAACTTAAATGTACATTTATAATTTATGTTTTATTTTGATTTTGATTTTTTACTTTCATGCAAGTTATTTGAGCAAAAAATTCTTAAAATACAATTATTTTAAAGATATAGAACTAGTACATAACTAAAAATACTCATATGGAATTTGGTACAGGTATACCTGGTATATCCGTCCGTATAAATTTTAGAATGAAATTTATCTTTTGGATTCTAGTACACCGACTGGTATACCTGGTATACCACGCGATATACCTAATTACATAATGAAAATCCTATTCCATAAATTAGTATACTTGCTAGTATACTAGATATACCAAATGGTATACTAAATTCCAGAATGATATTCATCCTCTAGATTTCGGTATACTGGTTGGTGTACTAGGTATACCCATATTCAAGTTTGAGATCATATTGTTGACCAAAATTAATATTTTCATGCAAAGATTAACATCCCTATAAAGTTAAAATTTGTTGCTCTTCTTAAAGAAAACTTAATGAAGAACAACTTAATAAATCTAGAGATACTTGCTTTGGAAATTTTTTAGATACGAATGAAGTTTTTTTAGAGCCATAATTTATTCATGCATTACCATTAAGGGAAGTTTATTATGAGAATAGTGATAAATTTTTGTTTAATGTGGATGTCATTCATTCGAAGTTTAGTATGGGGGAATTCACTCTAATAACCAAACTAAAATGTAGTGGTGATTGCAAAAAGCTAATGATACCAAGTGGAAGTAGTAAGTTGTTGAGAAAATATTTGAATGGTAGGGATAAGGTAGATAAAAGAGCAATTTTGAATTATTTTATGGAAAAAATGGGATTATGATGAGGATGGTTTTAAGATAGCTATATTATTCTTCGTTTATTGCTATCTTATGTTTAAAAATATGGAAAATTACATTAGAGAGCAAGAAATCGCTTTTATTGAAAATGGTGATTTTAATAGATATCTTTCAGGTATATATCTTTAAACTAACTATTTTTTGTTTGAAAGGAAAATTCATGAACAATTAAGTAATGAGTTCTTATAGGATTATTGCCTATCCTTTAGATTTTTAGCTTTTATTTTATGAGTATCGTAATCCTCATTATCCAACATACGTTGTTTGGGCCAAGATAGAGAGGGATCCAAGAGTTTTAAACTGGATACTTACTGTATTCCCCAGCTTGCAAGATTTCCAAATAAAAACTCTATTTTTCAACTCCGGTGACTGGGTATGTGTTTATTAATCTATTTGTTATTTATTGTTTTCACTTTTCAATAAATAGATACTCAATAATTATAACTTAGATAAAATTGTTTTATACCATATTACATGTTTAGAAATTTCCATGTTTTTATTGTTTCTTGTCTGATCTTTATTTTTATGTTTTATTTTTATTTTTATTTTTAGCAATGTAGAAATATATTTTCTACAAGTATTGAAAAGAAGACCTTTGATTTGGGTGAGCTTTTTAATAAAGGAAAAGCTAAGGAAGTTGAAAATAAAGATAGAAGTGGGCATGTTCCATATTTCCCAACTCCTCTCAGTGTCGATAATGCTTTTAATCCAAACCAAAGGGGCACCTTTAATATTGGTTCTAATTTTGGAGATGAAATAAAATAAGAAGTGTAAGGAATTAAGAAAGAGGTGTACGGTCTTTCTGTAAAGTAATTACAAAGTGTTAACGAAGTTGTTGGATTGACGGAATATATGAAATTTAATTTTACAAGGATATTTGAAGTTTTGTATAGAATTGAGCAGAATTTCAGAAGTGGTGTTAGCAGCAAAGTAAGTTTTTTTTGTTAATTCAATAATTTTTTAACAACTATCTGATGATAATTTGCAATGGTTTTATTCATTTATTCTTACTTATATTTATTTTTGCAATATTTAGTGCACTGAGAGTGCAAACTCAAAAATTAATTAAGTTGAGTATGAGGATGAGGTTTTAGGAGAAGATAAAGTGGTTATAGATTTTGATGACGAAAAGTTTAATGTTGAAAATGTTGACAATATCGAAGGGGATGGTGTGGATTTTGCTGAATAAAGTAAGAATAATTGTAAAGGGATAAATAGGGTATGTATTATGTGATAATTATTTTTATTTTTTATGTTTTTGAAATTGGTTTATGTTATATTTATAATATGGGTTATTATTTTTCTATTTGCAAGGGTGGTAAGAAATCTATAGGAGAAGTTGCACTTCATCTTATGATGATATTGATCCAAATTTATTAAATGAAATTGAAGATAAAGCATTGAAAAGAAGAAATGAAATGGAACCTTACATGTGTAGAGTTTATTTTTTAATTATTTCTTATCCGGATGTTGGTGTACCATGGGGTATACCCAGTATACATCAGTATAAATTGGTAAGGTGGCCGTGTTTCTAACTAGTTATTGTTTGTTTTAATGTTAGTTAATTAATATTAATATTTATTATTTAATATAGGTTTTTGAAATATATCATGTTACTGGCAAGAAAATTATCATATTCTGAGGCATTCCTAATTTAACTTTCACTCCTTTTGTGCAAAAAATAGAGATTAAACCAACTGCGATTATAAAATCTCCATATGTGAATGATTTTCATTCTCATGAAAGTGTCATTAATCACAATCTTATGAATATGGAACTTATTAATAAGGTGTCACTCGATGACAAATTTGGGCAAGAGCCATATAATTCTTTACAAGTCAACTTTAATCTTTGGTTACAAAAAGGAATGAAAAAGAATAAAAAGTAAACGTTTTTACTTATTTTAACTTTTCATGATTTTTATGTTGTTCTTTTATGTTATAAGATTTCAAATTTTTGGTTTGTAGGTGAAAGATATATGAAAAGGAGGATGATGAGATTTCACCATCATTTAACTTTGAAGTAGATTTTGTGAAGACATGGTTTTATTCATTGTACAGTTGTGGTCAACCTCTCTCAAATTCAGTAAGTTTTATGTTGTGTCTTTGTTTCATGTTACGAATGATATCAATTGGAGTGTATGCCATTTTCATATTCAGGTACTTTATCTTGATGATTTCTCTAATGACATTCAATGTTACCTATCGTTGATTGCCCAATCTCGATTGCAAAGGGCAAGTATGAATGCTAATAAACTTTCTGATTTTAAATCTACTTGTATTATCCATCCTTGATGCTCTTAATTGCTAATTACAATTGTCATCTAGATAGTTCAAAACATAACTCTTGATATACGATTTATGAACTTTGTATTGGAAGTTGTTTTTAAATGCAAATAAGCTTAATGCCTTTGTAAGGGTTTCCTTATCATTGAAAAGTTATCCCATCTCTACATTAGGGTACGTTGGGTTACTTATGATAATAGATTTTGTTGTCCCCGTATTTTGTTCTTATTTAGTTTTATCTTTTGTTTTATTAATAATATCTTTGCTCAATATGCTCATAGAATCCATCATTTTAGAAATTCTTCCTTGCAATTCTAAAAGTGGTTGGTCTTGTAATGATTAAGAATTTCTTGTTGATGCTTGAATTTTAATTATTGGATTTGTATTTATACTATTGTTAGAACTTAAGTATAAAAAGATATACTAAAATTCTAATTCCAAATTTTAAATTCTTTTATGTTTTCTATTACACCGCCTAGTAAATCTAGTGTATCGACTGGTATACCAAATTCCAAAATAAAAATCATATTTTAAAATTTGCTATACCTTCAATTTTTTATTGTCATTCCATTCTCTTTTATGTTTAATCAAAATTCCATTCTCTTTTATGTTTAATTAAAATTGGAATGTTATCTATCTAATTCCACCAATGATTAGTGCTAAAAATTATGTATTAAAAAGTTGACAAAATACAATATCAATCAAATTCATTAGAAATTAAATATTTTATTAAATATTTTCTCATATAAAAAAGTTCATGTTGGCATTTTGTCAAACACTTTGCATGCAACAATTAAAATATCAAAATTTAACAAATAACAGAGTTTGTTTCAACAAAAAGAAGAATGGATTCAAAAATAAAAGTGATAAAGCAGTAAAATATAAAAAGATATACTAAAATTCTAATTCCAAATTTTAAATTCTTTTATGTTTTCTATTATACCGCCTAGTAAATCTAGTGTATCGACTGGTATACCAAATTCCAAAATAAAAATCATATTTTAAAATTTGCTATACCTTCAATTTTTTATTGTCATTCCATTCTCTTTTATGTTTAATCAAAATTCCATTCTCTTTTATGTTTAATTAAAATTGGAATGTTATCTATCTAATTCCAACAATGATTAGTGCTAAAAATTATGCATTAAAAAGTTGACAAAATACAATATCAATCAAATTCATTAGAAATTAAATATTTTATTAAATATTTTCTCATATAAAAAAGTTCATGTTGGCATTTTGTCAAACACTTTGCATGCAACAATTAAAATATCAAAATTTAACAAATAACAGAGTTTGTTTCAACAAAAAGAAGAATGGATTCAAAAATAAAAGTGATAAAGCAGTAAAAATTTGCCTAGATAATTGAAAATTTGATTCAAAACTAGATGAAAAATTCTCTAAAACCAAGTCCTCAAAGGTCAGTAAATGATGCAGGAGCAAGAGCAAGCAATTCCAGTTCTAGTGCTACAACATCTGATCAGGGATTTGATTATATTTTTAACTTCAAGTCATCTTTAAATTCCGATGGAAGACCAATTGTTGGATGAGAATTATGTATTTTTGGAATAAAGAGCGTCAAAAAAGAAGAAAGAGGAGTCTGTAATTGAGTTAAATATGATATTTTTAAAAATAAAAATTAAAAAAAGTAATCTTAAAAGGAAAAAAAGGACGAGTAGTTTTGAGGGGAACCCTTTTTTAGGTATTTTTGTGAAACTCCCTACAAATAAGATATGGTCACCTTAAAGGGGTTAAAAATCACATACTTATATATAAACGTTATTTTTTTAGGGGAGATATTATTATGAAAAATGGATGGTCCTATCTTATAAGATGTCAACTCAGGAATGATTGTGCTGTATATGTTATTAACTATATGTATAAATTACATTACGATGGCATAGTTGATAGCATCCAAGAGCTATCATTATTTTTTTAGTGTAGAATTTATCTTTTTACACAAATGAATTTCATTTATAATTAAAATATTTTTTAGTGTAACGATACTGTGTGTGCATCCTTAAGCTGATTCACAAAACATGAGGTTTGAGATTTTATATGGTTCCACCATGAAATTAATGATTGTCAGAACAAAGTAAGTTAGCTTAGAAGGAAGAATTTGCTTGTGAGCTTAAAGATAGTGATGTTGATCCATTTGTTGAATCGAAGGTATCTCAATGAGAAAAACTAAAGCAACTATATGGGGACTTGTTGCTTAGTAGCTTATGAACCAAAATATAATGCTTGACAACGTAATGTAATATTATAACTATGGACTTCCGATTATGCTACTACACTATGTTATACTAAATTATAATAGCACTTCCATAGATATATAAGTTGGATCGCAATCCTTTATAACAATGTATGCTTTTATCATTAAATTATATATCATACATATAAGAAGGCCATATTTCCCTTATATGACCAATACTTTAATCCCCCAATCTCAATAGAATTACCAAAAGAAAATAATAAAATAAAATCAAAAGCACAAATCATTTCATTCAAATTGTTTATATTGATGAATAAAAATAATGCTTTCTACAATAAAAAATAAGTTCAAAGTTACATTTCAAGCATAGACTCTATCCTATCTAATCATGACAATATTTTTCCAAAATCATGTTGTTATGACTACAAATTCAAATCAAACTACTTTTGAAAATTGAATAATTTAATGAAAAAATCTCATAACAAAGGTGTGATTCCATTTTTGTTTAATTAATTGCCTTAATCCGTAGGGAATTTTCCTACGGAAATATATTTTCGTTGGCATTTACCTACGAAAATACAATTTCATAGGAAATTACCGATGGAAATTAATATCGTCGGTAAATTACCTACGAAAAAAATTTTATGTAGGTACTTTTCCTACGGAATTTCAATTCCGTAGCTAAATTGCTAACGGATATAACATTTCATCAGTAAATCTAGTATCGAATTTCAGTTGTGAAACTTTGGCGCCAATTTAAAGACAAAATTATCATTTTTGTCGCTAAATCCCATTTGTAATATTTGGCAGTAAAATTTTTCTCTAATTTTTGTGAAGGAATTTTTATTTAATCGCAACCTACGGTTTTCTACTACCATTTTTCCTACGGAATGATTTTTCAGTTGGTAATTACCGATGAAAATTTTTCTGTGGGTAAATTTTCTTCGCTATTTAGGATTTTTCTGGTAGTGTTTATTCATTATTTGGACCTATAATATTTTTCATGCCTTTTATTTAATTGTTTGTAATAGTTAGTAAAAAAAATATTGTTCATATGTTTTAGCTAAAAATAAAACCTAAATATTTCTAACTAATTAATTGAATTTTTCTCATAAAATGGACCAATATCCAATTTTACTTCAAAAATCACACAAAAGAATTTTATAAATCTATATAAGGGAACCAATATTCCCAATTCAATAATGACCTGATTTATGCATGTCATCTTTTATTATTTTAACATCATTTTTATTGTAAATAAATGATTTTTCGAGTGATATGATAAAAAATCACAAATGATTTTATACAAGTTTGAGTGAAATTTTTCTATAATAAAAAGTTCAATGTCTTGATTTTCACACACAATATAACCTATAAATTAAGAAAATTCTCTTTATAAATAAAAAAGATTTTTTATTTAAAATTGACTAATACGGTCTTTTTCTTCAAAGCTCCGAGAGATTAATCATCCCATTCTTTTTATCCAAAATTAAATCTTTTTGCAATTATCCATGTGAGGATCAATGTTCTCATCCAAATGAAATTAATTAATTCCCAATTTATGTTTGAATTTACTTTTACATTTATTCTTGAATGCTTTTCATACTTTGCTTTACAGCTTTTATTGCCAACGTTGTTAAGTACGCTTTTATCTTTCTAGCATAATAACGTATGTGAGAAAAGAGATAAAATATATTAATCACTAAAACTTGTTTATATAACATTAATCAAGGGTATAAATAGGAGTGAAATTCGGACTCTCTTTGATTTCAATATCACAAGGTATTAAAAAATCACTTGCCTAATATTCTATTGGATGGTGGCTTCTAACTTTACACCCTATAATGCTCAGCAGATGCCTCATAAGTTAGTCATTAGTAAATGGATAGGGATAATCCAATGCACTGCCTCATACCTTTTAAAGGTTCAAGTGCATTGCATATTAGATCGAATCCCTATCCATTATGAAATGATTGGCTTTCACGAGTTAAACGGATATTGATACAATCTCGAACCTTAAAAGCAAACTTTCAAGAGCAAATCGGATGCCTACGAGGTTCGATGCGCATCACATTAACAAAGATAAAAAAAATGTACAACATTTGATCTAAAAACCAAAAGCTTCTTTCACTTTCTCATTTTTCCCTTCATTGCATTTTTCCTTTTTTTAATATTTTTAATTAAAAATTGGCTTCACTTCCCTTAATAGCGTGACATCTATGCTCTTAATCTAGATAAGCAGAAGTCATGCCTTATAGGATGTACAATCAGCAAGGAGTATTTATTTCATTTAAAATAGTCAACTATAGGTCTTAAAATGGTAAACTCTTAATTTTGGGAAGTGGGATGACAAATGTGTACAAGTACAAGTGACTATGTATGTATTTAGCCTTTAATTTAAACCTTCATATTTTGACCCATTGGTACGATGTAAAATTTTTTTGTTCTATAAAATCATTGAGAAACCCCTCAATTTTAACTTTTTTAGCTGATCTAATAATATGCCAACCATGCCTTTCATCTAATTCTCTCATATATCTAAAATCTCAAGGAGATATTCTTTGCTGAGATGCCAAAAACAAAATCTAAAGGTGATTTTGTTATTCTACATCAATTGAAGAAGAGGCCACCACTTCTTTAAAAGGTAATTTCAAATTAAATATGAACTTTCATATTGTCTCAGTAAGGGTCTGGAGGTGGCTTGTATGTTTACATTTCTCCATGTTATTCTATTCTTTATGCACTTTTACAAACTTATTCTCGCTATTTTAGTTTTTCCAAATTGCAAGATGATAAAAGGAAAAACTATTAATTCATTAGTTGTGCTTACCCCATATATATATATATATATATATATATATATATATATATATATATATATATATGAGGTAGAGATAACTGCGAATTTATAGCTCCGAATTTGCTGTGAATTATAATTTTAATGTCACTCAAGCTTGATTCCTTTTTTGAAATCTGGTATATGGGGCAACAACAACTTGCTATGTTGCATTACATCCACAAGTTAAAGGGCCGAGTTGGTAAAGAAACAACGCTGAAGTGATTTATCAACCTGAAAGCTAAGTTTGACATCAATCACTCTTCTTGTTATGATTGTGGATTTAATTGTTCTTCTTTGTGATTCAATTGTTTAATTGGTTTCTTTGCATTTTCTTTTTTATTATAGGCAAAGTTATCAAGAAGAAATACAAGAAAATTGCAATTTAGTAATGGAAACTAGTAACGGAAAATGTCAATTTTCTGTTGTTAATTAAAAATAACAACAAAAATTTCGGTTGCTAATTCGGCAGTTGCTATTTTTAGCAACGAAAATTTTATTTTATTGCTAATTTTAGCAACGAGCAACGAAAATTGAATTTCGTTGCTAAATTCAACAATGCAAGATTCGGTGAATTGGTCAATTTTAGCAACGGAATATAAATTTTCGTTGCTAAATTTAGCAACGAATATTAATTTTCATTGCTAAAATTAGCAACGAAAATTTAGATTCCATTGCTAAATTCACCCATATGTAAGAAATTAACGACATTTCTGTCTGTCGCTAAATATTATTACAATTTTTTAATATCAGAAACCTATGAATGATAGGAAAGAAAGTTTGAGAGATTGCATGCCTGGAAGAGCCATTAATTGCTAAAAACATATGATTACAAGGCAATGTAATGTAAACCAAAAATTAGCGGTAAGACAAAATCAATGACATGACATGCAAGCATATTTCAAGATAAATAATAAAAAATAAATTAGAATAAAAAATTAAATAAAAACATTAGGAATATTTTTTAAAACTATATATAATTGCAACACTTGTACTGACCTGTAAAATTAGCTAGCCCTTCATCATCAATTCTGCATTTATCCAAGTTCAAGCTCTCTAAGTTTGTCAAATCTACGTAAAAGCAAAAATCATATTATACGATTTCTAATTTTTTGTCAATAATTTTACAGCATTAACCAATCATGTTTCCAAATTTCAGGCATGAAACTATAATCATTTCAGAAAAGTCAACCATTATTGTTGAGTCTAATGATTCTCCTATGAAATGAGACAATTATTAATAGCCATAATGTTTTCTTCTCCTATGAAATGAAAAATGAGGATCATTTAACTCTCATCCATTGACTTGGGATGGCAAAGAACAATAATAATAATACATTTCTTTTATAAAAGCATGGAAATAAAAAGATTGACTTGGAATGGCAAAGAAGAACAAGATGAATTAAGCACTCATTGTTACATTATCATGTCAATTCCCAATCATCCAAGTGCATGTTCAGCAGAATATCTGATGTCCTAGAGTTTACCCACCAAATTTCTTGTCAAAATCAGAACAGAAGGAACTAGAGATAAATAGGAGGTATGTGGTTAAGAAAATGAGAAGGCCAATGCATACTACGAAAAAAAAGAAAAGAAAAGACAACAGCAACTTTGAAATAAAAACTATACATTTTATATAAAGATGAAAATCTTAACACAGTAACAAAACTATACATTTTATATAGAGACAACAGCAACTTTGAAATAAAAAGAAAAAGCAAAAAGCATAGAGAACTAGAAGAATTAGCATCTGGAAATTAAAACACATTTTTACAGATAAAGCTTATGAATTTGAGGGGCCCTTATCTCATCATTCTAGGAATATTTCGAATTGATAGAAGACCCACTTCCAACATTATAATTTCAGTCCTAAATTTCAATGATTTTTCATTATAATCTCACCAACAAATGATGAAGTTTCACACATGCTGTAGTAAATTTAATTTTGAATCTCAATGAATTTTTAAGATCTGATTATTAATAAAGAGTTTAAGAACAAAGAAAAATTAGAAATGAAAAAAAAAACCCGTTATTGTTCTTTTTAATAGATTAAAAACAAGAAGACAAGCAAAGAGTTCTGCCGCTAGAAAAATCTAGACAGCAACTTAAAATCAAGAAGGAAAAAATATGTAATTTCATAGCTCAATTCATCATATATACACCATATATGAAGTTATAGACACCATAAATAATAGACACACCTTATTGATGAGGTCATCACCAATAAACAACAATTCTAGTCAGTAAGGTGTAGTGAAAAATAGCAAAATCGTCAGTAGCAAAAAGAAGAAAAAAATAAAACAGCAAATTGATAAGAAAAGCCAACAGTACAACCAAGACTTCAGCCTTCATTGAGCCAAACACACACCATATCCAACAATGGGACAAAAAACCTCCTAGAGCAAACATATGTTTGTAAGTCAAGCATAATAAACAGAAAATTAAGTTATGGCTATGTAACAAGCTCGCACATCAACTTCCCCAGCATCATACATCCTATGATTGAAAAGATGGTCAAAATTGAGGTTCAGATCTATTTATAATTCATTAAACAAAAATGTTTAATGGAAATGAACAAGTGCAATATGTAAGCTTTTGCAAATAATGAGAACTGTAAAAACTATTTAGGTGCACAGGAAAGAATGTAGGTGGACAGTTTGAAACTAGAAAAACTCATATTAAACATATCTACAATGCATGCATGCATATAAACATGTATTGAGCCTAAAAGAGAGCAATTTCATGTTCAAAGTTCAAGCTGCTTGACTGAAGATGACATCACACCTGAATCCCCGAATTTTAGAGGTAAATTCTGCCATGATTTTACCACATCCATTTGGCATCTCTGATTTATTTTAATTTTTACTCTTATAATTTAATTCATTGTATTATTAAAGTTTCTCTGATTGTTGAATTATATATAATACTAAAGTTTTCAAATCATATTCTAATGGTTGAATTTAAGGTGTAGTTGATTTTTAATAGTTAAATTTAGGGTGTAGCGCATGCAACATGAATCAACCATAGCCCAAACCCAAATGTGGCATCAACCATCCACCAACTATAATGATTGTTTAGAGGCAGCAAAGCTAACTAGCTGATAATGAGTATATTATAATATAACAATAATTGAGCTTCACAACTAATTAATACATACAAATTATATGCTTTACTTTATAATAAAAATAGACATAGAAGACGGGATGCTTGACAGTTCACACATTTAAATTATTGGGTGGTGGAGTATTTGCAAGTTTATAAACAAAACTAGAAAACATATCATATTCTCTTTCACCTCTTACTTCATCAATTTGTACAGCTTTACAAATTGCTTTAATATCTTCTTCTATTAGCTTCACTCCCAACGACCTAATATTGTTTTCAAGATTCCTCAATTTAGTCATCCCTGTCCAACAAATAGTACAGTCATCCATAAACTACAATCCATGTTCATTAGAGAAGAATCCACGTTTGAAGAGCAAATTAAATGCAAACTCAAGAAACATTAAAAGTATGCTTTAGATGCATAGAAAATCAAAACTTAATATACCAGCAATGGGAACTATGTCTTCTCCCTGGTGGAAAACCCATGCTAGAGCTAGTTAAGCTGAGTGCAACCATGCTTTGCAGCCAGCTTCATAAGATGCGCATATATAAGTTTATTTTGGTCTAGATTTTTTCTGGTGAATCTAGGATGCAATGTCTGTTAAGGAATGTTAGATCATTTCAAAATCACACTGAGTTAGTAAAGATTTTAAGTGAAAGAAGTTGCATATATATGCTTTAAATAAATCAAGAATTTAGCAGGTAGTCAAATACCAATAGACTCTTGTCAGGCAAGCTCTCCTCGACTGCCTTTCCAGCAACGAATCCTTTGCCAAGAGGGCTATACGCTGCTACTCTGATACCCGGTTCTCTGCAAAAGTTAACACCAAATTAACAACTTAACCATTATTTTTTAAAGATGAAGAGAATTTCAATTCTAGATAACGAACCTATAGAGCGGAACTATATCCTTTTCAATCTCGCGACTCCACAACGAGTACTCCATTTGCACCACTGTTATAGGATGAACAACATGTGTCCTCCTTAAAGTATCAACACTAGTTTCAGATAATCCAATATACTTAACCTTCCCCTCCTCTACTAGCATCTTCATATCCTCCATCTACCTTACAGAATCAAATCAAAGTCTTAAATTCTGCTGTTTAACGAACTAATATTTGAGGAAATGTTTGCAGTTCTTATAGTATCTTCTATTAACACCGAGCTATCGATTCGATGCTGATAAAATAGATCAATATAGTCCACATTGAGCCGTTTTAGACTAGCTTCACAGCATTGCCTCACATATTCTGGTTTACCATTCACTGAAAATCTTAATCCTTTCGATTTTATAATGCCGAACTTAGTAGCTAATTGCACTTTTTCTCGAGGAAGCTGTTTTAAGGCCTGCTAATAGGGAGAGTTGAACAATGTTAAAACCACCAGTTTCTCAAATAATATTAACAGAGAGAAATTAAGAAAGATCAAGTACCTTTCCAACCATGATCTCATTTCTTAATCATCTCCATAGAGATCAGATGTGTCAAAAAAAGGTGATGCCTTTAGAAAAAACTTCCTTGATAATTGCACATCCAACCTCATGTGGCAGCGGATCTTTCATTCTTCATAAATATGTGTATAATTTACCTTTGAAAGAAACATTAAACTAGTTAGTAAGGCATATTTTATATTATTATAGGAAGTGACAAATTCTTTTAAAGTAGCACAAACTAACCACCTATTAATAGATGGCAAGGCTCTACATCCACCCAAGGTTACAAGTGAATTAACTGCAGCAAAAGTTGTTGCAAGACAAGGCATCTGAAATTTGTATTGACAAAATGACAAAAATTATTTAGCAGAAAGCAGGTTTAATTTAAAACAAAAATAGGATATCTATAAATCTATAGATCTGCACAAGACAAAAGCCACTAGGATATCTACAAATCGATAACGGAATAGAGATGAATGCAAGGATACAAATCATCTTGACAAACTATATGCTTGCCTGCCCAGGTCCCCCACCATAACCACCATTTGAGTCCTATCAACAGAAACCACAAAAATGAATGAAAACCCAAAGTTGCAAACATACTATTGAAAATTGCAAGCATACTACCCTTTTCAATAGGAGCATGCCGCTATAGAAGTGATATTCCAAAAATATATAGCAGTAATACCAGAACAAGCTTGACAATCATGTTCCCAATCAAAAAACAAGATCACGGTCCTTATCTTGATGCTTTCCATAAAAGGAAATTGCTGGTAGTAATCTTGTCTTCACCAACATCAAAATTCAACAGATTTAAACTATTGAGGATGTAAGAGCTTACCAAGGAAGTACATAAAAACAAAAAATGAGTGAGCTTGCTACAAGAAATTTGAGTCTTGCTCATTCATATATTTTATTTAGATCACATCAATTAAGTCTTTAATTGTAATAAAGGCACCTACAAATGTCCATTTAATTGAGCAAATATTTAAACAAAGAAAAATAATTTGTGTTCACAATATACATGTTACATTCGAAGTTCTTATAACTTCAATGATAGAGTTGAGCATATTAAGCATAAAAAAAGTTATTGAAAACTTCATACCTGACAACGATTAAGAAAGTCAATGGCATTATTTTTTAGTTCATAATCAATAGATTCCCCCAATAAAGCAATTGAGTGTATGATCCAGTAGCAAAGCCAAGGTCAACTACATAAAGATATTGGCATGTATGTCATTCAATGTCTGAGCATCCCATATAGAACAAAAGCAAGCCCATTATGTCTCATAATGCAGTTACTATATAGTACTGTTTTTTAGAATTAAAAACTTCCTCAAATCAATTAGTAAATTTAACTTGGGCATAGAAACCTCAAAACCTCTAGTAAAAGAAGTCCTTTACATTACTTTGCCATTTAGTCTATGCCTATGAAATAATTTTTAGCTGGCTACCATACTACATAAGATCTAAAAGACAATAGAATGAATGAGATCAAATGTAGCTAATCTACATAAACACATCCTATGACTCTAGGGTTAAAACAAAAAAGCTAAATCGACAAAAAACTTATAAAACTAGCTGAGAAAAAAGAACTCTTTTCAAAAGATTCTCTAAAATAAAGAAGCAAAACGTTACTGATCAATAAATTCAAATTTTCAACATGTTCAACCAATACTTAAAAATCAAAGAGAGACAGACTCACTTAGCATCCAAAACAACAAAAGAGGGACAAGTTGCTTGAGTCCTCTAGTAAGGTACTCTATATGTTGATCGCGCTGAAGCTCTAACTTATACAAAAAAAAATTCATATTGTAACGAAGTCAGAGAAGGGTGTGGAAACCTGATCGGAGGATTCATTATGAGGGACAGCATACAAGTTACGAATATCAATGGTGCCGTCTAGCAAGACGAAGCTGAGAAGTGTTACGATAACACGTTCGGCTTGGTCAGGCCGCTGTACATAGCAATCGTAAACGTTAAAGATAACCAAAGGATGCACCTTAGCTGAGAGACTCAACGAAGATGGCGTCGTGAAATTGTATGGTTGTTTGCTCACTTGTCCCCATTCTTTAATCTCGATCAAGCCAAGAGAGTGAGAAAGACCGTATAAGAGAGCACTAGGGTTTGTTTAGCAAAAGGACGAGTGGAGTTGTTTTTGTTTGATTGTTTATTGGGCTAAGTTAGGAGGAAATGGGAAATAGAAAACTTTTCAACCTTTTTTTTTAATGCAAAAGTTTTCAACTTTGTTTTCTTTTTCTTTTTGCATTTTCTTTTTTTATATATTTTTATTTTCATATATATTATGATAGGAAAATATAATATAAATTTTGATCTTACACAAGGAAGAGAAGTGAAGAGACAATAGCAAAGAGGGAGAGGGGGACTAATTTACACCCAGGAGTTTAAATAAAAAAATTACTTAAAAATCCCTAATTTAGCAACCATTGCTAAATTAGCAACTGAATTTTGCTTCGGTTGCTAAATTAGCAACGAAACCTATATTCGGTTGCTATTTTAAGAAAGGTTATTTAGCAACCGAATTTAAATTTCGTTGCTATTTTTTATCGAAAATATAAATTAGCAACGAAAATTCAATTTCATTGCTATTTTTAATTGAAAATAAAAATTAACAACGGAATTTTCTTCCTGATGCAAATTTAGCAATGGAATTTCATTTCGGTTGCTATTTTAGCAACCAATTCCAATTTTGTTGCTATTTTTAATTAAAAATGTAAATTAGCAACCAAAATCCGATTTCGTTGCTATTTTTTATTGAAAATATAAATTAGTAACCGAAATCCAATTTCATTGCTAATTTAGCAATGAAATGTCATTTCGGTTGCTATTTTAGCAATCGCAATTAATTTCGTTGCTATTTTTATTGAAAATGTAAATTAGCAACGGAACTCCAATTTCGTTGCTAATTTAGCAATGAAAAAAAATTTCGTTGCTATTTTGGAACCAAATTTTTTTAACCCTGGTTATATAGCAACCGAATTATTCTCTATTGCTAAAATAGCAAAGGAAACTATATTTAGCAATAGAAATCATATTTCATTGCTAAATTACCAACAAAAATTTTTTTCGTTGTTATTTTTCGTTCCAAAATTTTGTCACCATCTATTGGCGCCTTATTTAGCAGTGGTATAGTGATTCCGTTGCTAATTTTCGTTGCTAAATTTTAGAATTAACAATTTCCTCCACTTTTAGCAATGGAAGATAACCAAATATATTTCAGTTGCTAAATCTATAAAATTTAACAAATTTTAGCAACGAAAATTATTTTTCATTGCCATTTAGCAACGGAATTGATTTTCTATTACTATTTTTTTGTTGCTATTTTTTCATTTTCTTGTAGTGAGTAGAGCTTTTTGTTTTACCCGAAGATGGAATCCCTAGGTTACTCCTTGACATTGGTATGTACAAAAGAGGGTTTTTCCTTATATCATTTTGCAATTTGATTCTGCATTATTTGTTTTCTTGTATCATATTGCAATTTAATTCTTTATTATTATTCTTAAATGCAGATGTTATAGAATGCACAAAGGTGAGTCATGACTTGATTGAACCTTCTCTATTTTGATTCTGAATTTGCAAAGAATGCAGGATTCGACGATGGGGTTGTTCACAAAATGCTTATTGCTGC
>JBBPFJ010000075.1:0-49000 GCA_037975025.1 Excoecaria agallocha | reverse complement strand
CTAATTAGCTAGTTTCCCGATATCGGGTTACTAGCTAGAACTGAGTTTTTTTGTTTTGTTAGAATATATTAGCGACAGAAAATATCCGTCGCTAAACCGTGGCAAAAAAAGGCGCCAAAATTTCCCTCCAAAATTAGCGACTAAAATTTCCGTCGCTAAATTTTCTAGAACTAAATTCATGAATAAAAAATTATAAAATATAGCGACGGCAATTTTCGTCGCTAATTCCGTCGCAAAACATGGCGCGTATACTTCCCGCCAACAATTAGCGACTGTTTATTGATTTCGTTGCTATTCCGTCGCAAACAAATAAAAAATATCCTCCCCGCGACGAAATTGTAAAATAGTCGCGAATCCGTTGCTAAATTTGCGACGAAAAAATAGCCGTCGCTAATTCGTATTTTTTTGTAGTGTATAAAGTAGTTTGATAGCACTATATTCAAAGGCTTTTACTTTGATTTGAAGAACAATTTAAGATCCACTTCAGTGGCATGCCCCCAAATTAATGGAATGATGAAAGTCTCCAATAGAAATATTTTGAAAGGATTGAAAAAGAGACTAAGTGACATGAAAGGGAATTGGACAAAGGAGCTTAACAATGTACTCTATTCCGACAAAATATCTCTTAAAGCAAGTACTTGCCAAACTTCTTTCTCACTAGTCTATGGGTCGGAAGCCATCATTCCTATAGAGATCGACGTGCATACACTTCAAACTGAGTCTTTCATGTAAGATTATAATCCCAATGAGAGGTGAATAGAGCTTCATCTAATAAAAGAGAAGCGTGATGATGCCAGTGCTAAAATTGTAACATATAAGCAAATTTTTGCTCAACACTACAACATCAGAGTTAAGCCCAGTGCTTTCAAAATCAGAGATCTTATCTTACGAAAGGTAGAGATCGATAAAGGAAACTCCATTATAGGCAAATTAATGCCCAATTGGGAAGGTCCATTTTAGGTAGTAAAGATCATCGGCCCAACATTTACAAGCTTCGAAGCATGGATGGGCAAGATATTATTTATAGTACTATTCTTACTAGTTCGATCGGAATGAATATCCTATCGATTGGGTAATTGTATTGTTTAGTATCTTCATTAATGACAATACCTTTGCTAATTGAAATTGAAACTTACAAAGACACGATGATTACATGTTTCTCTCCTAATTTATGAGTTCTTCAACTCACAAATTAGTTAAGTTATTAATTGCTTATGCTTATTATTCGAACAAGGTTAAGTGCTTACAATTTATAAAGAATTACTACAAATACATAGTTCTTTATAAATTAGACAAGTCTCAATAAGAAATTAAATTTCAATTAGTGAATCATAATCTTAAACAAAAAGTATCCAAATATGTAAAATTTTAAATAATCATTGATGTAATATGCTTACATGAAGAGATACTATTCCTAAAGTCTACAAATTACAAAGGAAAAAAAGATAAAGGTATTCTTAGAATACTACATTTGAATTAAACTAACCCCCCTGATTGGCTTCAAAGAGTTACATTACGACTTAACAAGCATTTGGTGTTTTCGCTACTGTAATTTCTTCAAGAATGACAACTTTACCCAAAAGAACATATTTTAAAGTCAAAATTTAAGAACGACAACTCTACCCAGAAGAACATATCTTCAAGTCAAATTTTAAAATGTAAATTCCATTTAAGAGTTAAGAGCAAATAAGCAATATAATCTTAAGGCATGGTTGATTTCGCCATAGATATCTATAAAAATTTGATCTTACTCGACATTTTTTAGGTTAGGTTATTCATCCCCAAGCTTTTGGTCTATAATAACATCACCCTGAGGATCTCCTTCGGCATGATCACTAAGATCAAGCACGACATCCACCTCTTCCTCCTCCTCTCGATCATCAACATCCTTAAAAAGTTTGTTAAAGCATTAAGATCAATCAGGAATGATAGATAAGACCTAAGAAATCTTTCTTGACAAGCCATCCAAATTTGCTAAATGAACTCTTCTTGAGCATCACCTAACTTTTCCAGAAGTTGGCACTTCTCGTCCTTAAGTTGTTTAGGTTCTGATAGTGTAGGCGCCTTTACTCCTCTTGGAGTTCAACCTGAGTTGACTCCAGAGAAAAGATTTTTACAGCAAGATTGACCTGAGTTAACTCTAGAGAGTTAACTTTATTTTCAAGATTAGCCTTCATGGCCTTTAGTTCTACCTTTTTGGATTTCAACCTAACATTCTTGAGTTTAAGGTCAGCGACCTCCGACTCTTTGCCTTTTAGCCTTTTATTCTTTAGCTTCAATGTATCAATTTCAAATTGAAGAGCAGCAAGTCTAGCTTTATATGCTGACTGAAGCCTAGCCAAAGCCTACTCCTCCTCCCTAGTGATCTCATCAAAAGCACAATGGTGCTCTTCTCTTATCTTATTCTTTTCTTGGTTAAAGATAGACTAAGCCTCATAAAGATTATGCTTAAGCTTATCCTTAGCATTGTCTAGATCTAAGAATTCATCAACAATGCATTAGACCCTCTGAGAAACTTATAAAATAGAACAACATAACTTGGATTGAACCTAATCATCAAGTATTGAAATAAAATCAAAATCAAGATTAAAATTTAAGCCATTTTCCATCAGCAATAGGATGCAAAGATCATATCCCATTTTTTGAAAACCTTTTGGAAAAGATCTATTGGTGAGATCTTTCTCAATAACAAACCCTTGTTCACATACTTGGCTAGGTATTTTTTCACATTGGCCCTTTCCCCATAATGATCGACCAAGATATCGCTCGATGGACAATTAGGAAAAGACCTAAGTGCCTCATAAAATGGGGGCATAAAAAAAGTACCCACTTTCAATTAGCATGGGTGAAAAGAAGGCAATAGAGGAAATGAAAAAACATGATGACCTTCTAGCAAGGAACAAGAGCATTTTCTAGGCCAATAATATGAGCATCCGCTACAAGAGATGAATTGCCAAGCTGATCCCTATCATTATAGGCCAATCTTCCTCCGTGATTGTTGACGATAGGGCCTTTATAGTAGCAGTTGAGCAAGAGCGGCTTCTACCTCAATCGTAGTGGGGACAGCCACCGACGTTCTCTCTTTTCAATCTAGTCCGAGCTAAGACAATAACCTCTTTGGCCTTAGGAGCAACATTTTTCTCCACTTGTTACCCTTATTGTTGAAGGTTTGCACTTTGCTATCAAGTTCGCTCTTCCTCTTCAACTTATGAATGAGCTTTACCTTAGTCTTCCTCTTTAGCTCCTCAGCTTTTTTGGAAATTATTTTCGTTAACCTTCTTTTAGCTTCTTTATTAGCCATCTTTCTTGCAAATAAAACAAGAAATAGGATTAGATCATCCTTGAACCAAAGAAAAAGAATAAAAAAAAATTGATTTGGCAAAGGAGGTGGGAAGAAGAGAGAAAAAATATGGACCACTCACCATCTCTATCTTCCCTTGGCTTGAAAGAATTGGGTAATACACTCAATAGGATATCGGAGTCCAATGGCTCTTTATTTTCATCAACCATGAACTGTAAACTCTCTATGTCTTATTGGTAAGCGCAAATCGATAGATAGATCTTCCACATTGATCACCTTGTCTTCTTGAGCCAAATTCACCCTAAAACCCCTTCTAACCCTAACTAACAAAAATCAAAGATGTAGGAAGTTTGAAAAGTTTCCTTTGCCATCTACTTCTGACATTAAAGAAATTTTGGAAATCGATTGGCTCAAAAAATAAAGAAGTAATGGCTAAAAACTTCCAAAGTTGGAGCCACTTAGGGATCACAATTTTTGCACATAGCCTTAAAAGCAGGCTATAATCCTTTAAGTGTTTGTGTTTAATTGATAAGGTATCACTCCATATGCCTTAAGGATAGCTCGATCAAATGTAGCAAAAGGGAATCTCAGACCAAACTCTAGACTGGCAATGTGGATTATGAAAAATGCCCACAAGGTGGGGCAAGGAAAGGCCCCTCTATGTACACCATTGATGGTGGGCAAGCATACATATAATATCCAGAAAGAAGGAGAAATCACTTTTTAAAATCTTTGATTTCCTACTTACTGAGCTTACTATGATTAGTGAAAATTGTTGAACTCCCACATACCCTTGCAAAAAACTCATGTCCATGTTGTTGAGTATTAGAGGTGAGGGTTGCCCAGCCATTAAAAACGATGGATAAAAAAATTTTAACAAGCAGACAAGCCTAAAGCAAAGGATAAAAAGCTTTTAAAGGTGACTTACCTAGAAAATATAACTTTAAGAAAAATGGAGAAGAAAGTTTTAAGGATTAGAACACTGACTTTCACAAGGAGTAAAGAAAAATATGAGCAAAATCTCAAAAATTAGAAAAAGAAGTCAGCACATTATAAATAACATTTGGAATTCAAAATTCAAACCTACATCCAATAAAGCAGTGATGCATGGCAATGCCATCATAATGTGCTTTGATAATTGAAGCGCCGCCTGACACATAACCATGCAACATTTAATGAATTGTTCCTATTTTTTAGACGTTCGGAATATGAAAAGACTTTTATAAGTTCTAGCCATCAATTGCTTAAGCCCTATTCCCCCAATCTTTCCAATCGATTGGGACATTAAGGGGGGTAAATGATAATACTTGATATTATCATACTTGGGCCCGACTCAATAGTCACAGGCCATCATAACTTAAGCGCAAACATGGGCCCAAAGCTTAAAAGGCCCATTGACTATCTACACAAGCTAGAACATTAAAGGATTGATCAACAATAATTTCAACCAAACTTGTCATATATGTAGGCTGTACCTTGCAAGCTATCACATCACACACCCTAAACCTACAAACTGCAAATACTAGAGGATCTGGTACTTGACTAAACTATCATCCAGGCATCATATAAATATAGAAAGATACTCATTAGAGAGGTACTTCACATGCATTCTCTCACTATATTTTTTCTCTCTCTGAATTAAACATCATAGTGTTAATCCCCTACACATAGGGGGATAGTCTTCACTTGTTTTATAGAGTAGCTCGTTACTTATTAAGGATAGGTCCAGTCAGTTTCACCTTCTTTTCGTGTTGCTCTAACTTCTGATATTTCAGAACTTATCAATTATAGTTATTAAAAAAACTAGAATTTTTAAGTTTACCATACATTGATATATACCAAGTTGAACCATTTGGTTCAAACTGGTTTTAATAACCTTGGCCTGTGTAGTATTTGCTTATGTAATGTTAGCAGATATTGTTTAAACTTTATAATTATATATAATATTTGGTGTAAAATTATATTAGGCTAGTTTGGATCATTAGTATTGGATTAGTCTCTTCAAGTAGTTTCAGGTCAAATTTAGTTTTTTCGATTTTAGGTTTCTAAAATCAAAATTGAATTAAATGAATAGAACTTCAAATTTAAAACAAAGCTAAAAGAACCAAAGATGAAAGATGAAAAATTGAACATAACATATACAATTGCTCGTGATTCACTTTAGTTTTCGGTTTCAATTCGATTTTGCACAACCTTATATTCAGAATTAATATATTTAGATTATATATAAAATATGATAAATTATAAATTATATAATTATATTATATATTTATATTTTAAAGTTAAAATTTTATGAATATATTTTTAAAACATATATAAATATATAATATATAATATATTTATTGTTACAATAAAATAATAATAATAATAATAATAATAATAATAATAATAATATATACTACAACAAAAAGTTCAATCATTTAAGTTGACATTGGGACTATTCATTTTCTATCTTTAATTTTCAAATCAAATCATATCTTTTTTGGAGGCAAATTCATGTTTGGAAATTTCTTTTAGCAAGTTGGAGTCAGATTTCATATCAGAATAAATAAAATAGATCTAATTCTTACAGTTATGGGTATACACGGGTCTGGATCTTCATATATCAAATCGAAGAATCGAAGAATCGAAGAAAAAGATCCAAAACTGAACTATACCGTTGACTTTTTGACTAGAACCGAATAGAATTGTATCGTTGACTATATTTGGAATGTATATGGATATTTTACCAAAAACTAGATCGAGAACCGTATTGAACTGTACTGAATTGTCTTGTACCGAATTATACCGAAAGAATCGATATTTATTAATTATTATATATAATACTAGTAATTTATATATAAATATTACTTATAATTTTTATTTTATATGTACTGCATAAATTTAAGTTTATAATTATTTAAATTATATATTTTAATACAAAAAATTAAGATAATAATTAGTTAATAAATTAAACTAAATATTTTAATTATTAAGAATAGAAATTTAATTATTATAATAATCATTATATATATATATATATGAATATGAATATATAAATAAAATAATTTGTATTTAATTTAATCTATCTTTAATATCATTCAACTAATATTTTATTTTATTTATAAATAGTTATATAAATATTTAAGTTAATCAATTTATCATATAATTACTTTATCAATTAATTTCATTTACTGTGAATATCAATTAACTAATACTCATATATTTTTAGGAAAATATATTTATGACTATCTAAATTAATAATGTAATTAAATATATTTATTATATATAATGAAATATTACCAATTATTGTATTATATAAGTGTATAATTATTGTACCAATTAATTTTATTTATTTTTAGTGTCATTCAACTAGTATGTATATATTTTCGTACAATACATATATTAATAATGAAGTTGTAAATCATTAATGTGATTATATATAGTTATTGTATATAAAAATTTTATCAATTAATATAATTATATGAGTATGTAATTATCTTATCAATTAACTTTATTTATCTTTATATCATGAATGATTAAATATACTTATATGAGTACATATACTCTCAATATCACTTAACTAATATTTATTAATTTTTTTTACAATACTTATATGAGTAATTGAGTATTTAAATTAACAATAAAATTATTATTTTAATGAAATTTTACCAATTTGTGTAATTATGTATGTATATAATCACCTTATCAATTAATTTTATTTTGTTTCAGTATCACTTAACTAGTATTCATCTATTTATTCACAATATCTTTATAAGTAATTGAGTACATAAATTAACAATATAATTATATATAATTATTATGTTAATAAAATTTTACCAAATAGTGTAATTATGTGTATATAATCACCTTACCGATTGACGTAATTATATGAGTATATAATCACATTAGCAACTAATTTCATTTCCTTTCAACATCAATCAACTAAAATTATTATATTAATGAAATTTTATCAATTTATTTAATTATATGAGTATATAATTATCTGTGCAATTAATTTCATTTTTTATAGTATCACCCACCTAACATTTGTCTATTTTTGCAAAATACCCATACGAGTAATTGAGTATTTAAATTAATAATGTAATTAAATATAATTATTATATTAATAAAATTTTACCAATTAATGTAATTTCATTTCCTTTTAGTACCACTCGAATAATACTATATGATTATATAAATTATATATAGTTATTATATATAATAAAAATTTAGTTGTACATTTATAAATATCTATATGAATATCTAAATTAATAATGTAATTAAATATATTTATTATATATATATAAATATTACCAATTAATGTATTATAACAAAATATCTACATTTCTTTTAACACAGAAAAAAATAACATCGACTTATAAAATACTTCATTTTATAAATTATTTTATTAATACTATTAATTTAATAGTCATTTAAAAAATATTTTATATTTACTCTCATTTTTATAAGTAATGGTAAATATAAATTATTTTTTAATGATAAAAAATTAAATTTATGATTAAAAATTAAATTTTAAAAATTTTAAGAGCGGAATTTTTTTATTTTGAATTTTTTTGAAGGAGTAAAAAATTTAATTAAGCAGTTAATAATTTAAAAAAATATTAAAAATGTAATTTTTTGAGGGTGACAAAGAAATTAGGTTTAGGTCTTCCTTCACTCTTTAGTCTTTCCCCCTTTCCACCTGCACTCTACCTTCCTCACTCTCCCCCTACTCCACCTCTTGCCACCGTCCTTCATTTGCAAATTTTGAGCTCGCCTGTCTCTGCCTTTTGCCACTACCATCGGTCTCTTGCATTGCTATCAACATTGTGGGTTAGTTATTTTGTTCAAGTTTTACTTCTAGTTTTTCTTTTCTACTTTTTGTGAATTCTGGTTTCTCTTGCACTGCTTTTTTCCTTCATGTTTTGCTCAAGTTGTTCTTTAATTTTATTATGCATCAGTGAGTCTTCTCATATACACACAAAAGTGGAGTCTTTGTAAGATGTGAGAATTTTGGTTTTGTTTATTTTCAATCCCTATTATTTTCTTCATGTTCTGCTCAAGATGTCAGAATTTTGGTTCTGTTTGTTTTTAATCCCTATTTGATGGATGGAAGCAATTTTTTGGGTTGCTGTTGTTGGAGAAGATTTCTTTTCCATTCCCAGCAATCAGTTAGGTGGAGGCTACATCAAATCCTCACATTTTAAATGCCCCTTCAATCTCTAACATATGTTAATACCATATCAAAGCTCCAGATGTGGCAGTCGAAGAATCTATGAGGAAAGCAACTTGTTTTTATTCCTAGATAGGTAGCTAGATTCTGTTATTTTTCCTCCCAATCCTTTGTTTTGTTATTTTCTCTTTGCCTTCCTCTCAACCCTTGTTATTTCAATTGACATCCTATTCTTTTAATTTTGTTAACTTTGACTTAGAACTATGATTCCTTCATAACAATTTCAGCATATTTAGTTAGGGCAAATAAATATATGGATATTATAATATGCACTCAGTTACAATTGGAAAAAAAACATATCTTTTATTTATTTGTAATAGTTACAAGCATAAATTGTTCTTTTTTTTCATTTCACAAAATTTTTATTTGATAATCAGTCAATAAAAACTAAAATATATTTTTACGGGGTATAAGTATAAATTCATATCTGCAGACATCTAACATGAAATACCAATATTATGCAATTTATACAAGGCAGACATATGTAGTGTTAGTTTTCCTGTGTGCTTGATTACTTTTCTGTTTTTATTTTCATTCTTTTTTACTTGGAGACAGATATGTGATGCAGTTACTATGGCAGGACTACTGAATGCTACTATTGTCATTTAAATTTTCATTTAAATAGTGCGTGGCAAGATTCCAGGTGAGTATTATTAATCATGTTGGCCTTTGCAATTATTAGTCACAATTCAAGTTAGAGATTGTATATATTTTCACTATTTTCAATTTTTGGTTAATAGATAATTTTGTGGATATGTTAATAAAATAGCTATATTCTTACTGTGCTGCAAATCAGTTTATACAAGTTCCTCTTTCAATTAGGTTATATCTTCTCCAAAAATGCTAGATTCAATCAGGGTTTTAACAAGCTATACAATCAAATGGAATCTTTCCATTTAAATAGCTGGTTTTATAATTATAGTTATTGGTTTTGTCATAAATTGGAAAATGAACATGCTTAATTTGACTAATTTATTTGAGGCTGCTGCTATCATCCTGGTTTAAGAAGAACTTGGGCAATAAGTTATGGCTCATGGGCATTGAAATATAGTCCTTCTGGCCTTTTCTCTATCTTACCCACTTAAATTAAGGTGCATTAGTGATCAGTTTTTAAGGATTTTCAAGAGATAATGGATTTTAATGGGAGGAATTAAAAAGTGTACACTTTACTGGGAAAATATGGTGCAGTCAGACAAAAATAACCACTTTCTTTTTGCATCCTTGAATTAATTTCCTTTCCCTTGCTAAGAGCCTTTTTTCCCAATGAATTCACCCAATAACTTGCTGGGTGAGTTGAGCTAAGATTAATCTGAATAATGATTAAAGGGGGCAAAAAGTAACTCTCAACTAATTAGTAAAAAGGATCGTGCTTCTCTTCATTTCAACCCTCATTTGCATTCTTTAGATTTTCCCTCTTATTGGATAGAAGATCACTTAGTATGGACTAATGTGGTACATCAACATCATGTTGTTCAATGGACATATAAACATGATTGTGGGCTTTTTATGCTATAATGCCCTATTAGTATAGGGATAGTCACATCATAATAATTGAACGGTTTTAATATGCAATCACCACGTTAACACGATAGTTAATAAATGCAAAATTTTATTTACTTTTTATGGGTAACTGCAATTTAAAGCTTAATAGGGTAAGGAAAAAAAGGAATCAACCATCTGACTTTATTTTAATACTGATGATAAATACAAGTGATAGATTTATCTGGCAAAACCATCTAGAGCATGTCATGAGCATCACTCGATGATAAAAAGTACAAAAAAAATTTCGCATTCAATAGCTTCACATCTTTATGCAAAATCTGAGTGTCCGAAAGTGTTTTTAATTAGTATATTTTGTCAAGTTATATTAATCAATGCCTACTATATTATTTTGTTGCATGCGGAATTGGCTCATAGAAAATTAAAGAAAACTTATAACTTCACCAACTCTTCTTTATTGAATAAAAGGAAATATTCAAATGAGAGAGTGGCATCGACTAATGAGATTATGGGTCCTTCACCTACTGTCCCAACAATCGAATCTTTTACAACTCCAAATTCAGTAAGTAACTCTACTTCTCCGAGTATGCCCTGCAAGTTAAAAAAAGTAGGTCTGAAGTTTGGGAGCATTTTGATAGATTGTTAGTGATCGGTGTCTAGAAAGTGTACTAGATCGGCTAATAATACAAGAAAATATAGATTAAGATCCCAAATATCGTACCCAATGAAATATAGATTGCTAAGAAGAATATCTATATATGAATTAAATCAATATGAGATTGTTTCCCAAATATTTTTGATTTAAAGGTAAAAATTAAACTAAATAAACAATTAAACAAAACAAAAACTAAAATTAAACTAACATGAATTAAAGATAAAATAATAACTGAAATTCTCTTGATAAAGGATCTATTTCACCTTTCCTTTCATTGTAATGGCTCAAATTCAATAGGAACACCAGTGATTATGAAAAACTAGATGAAATAAAGCATGATACCTTGAAACAAGACTATCTTTCTTAAGCATTAAATTTCCTTGTTAAGAACAATTTAACACTTAGCATAAAAATCCAGTTTTAACTTCCTAAACATTCATTGAACTCTTTTGCAAGTAAATTCAACTCTAATTTATTCTTAGTTCCTCGTCTCTTATTATTAATCAATAATTCCAATACATAATTACCTCAAAATTAGAAAATAATCATGCATTGACATTAAAGAGTTAACCCAAGAACATGTAAATCATTAACTATATATAAACCAATTTTTAGTTATTAAATCAATAAACCAATAATTAATCTTAACACAATCAAAAATAAGAATATGCTTAAAACTAAGAAATAATCAACTAATATTGAAATTAAAGCTCAAAGTAAAGTCATAACAATAAAAATAAAAGATTCAAGTATCCATTAGCAAAAGTTAAAGGAAACTACTCACTAAACATGTTTAAAAACTAAAACAAAGTTGAAAGGAAAAAAATAAAAAAACTAGAAAAACTACGTAAAAACTTAAAACTAATAAGCTCTCCTAGTTGATTCTATTTGATTCCATCTTCTTGGTGTTTAAGTCATCTATTTATAGCCAAAATAAGCCTTCTAAACTTCCCTAATTGGAATAGGAAAAGAATTCTTCTTAAATGAGAAAATCCTTCGTAGCGTCGGACTTCATTCGCATGGCTAAGTAAAATCTTGCTTTGTTGAGATGCACTCATAGGGTTTGAGTGGCCACTCACACTTTTCCTTCTTCTCATGCACTACAGTGCATGGCAAAGTTAGTGAATGCACGGCCACTTAAGCTTCCACTGGACTTCACGTACGTTTTACTAACATGAATTTTCCAATTTCACAGTTTTTGCCCAAATCTTATTTTTTTTTTCAATTAAGTCCTTTTTCTTGCAATTTAACCTTGAAAAATACCAAAATTTACAATTAACTCCAAAAATATAAAATTAACCAATTAAACTCAAATTCAATTCTAATTAACACAAAATTAACTCAATTAAACATCTAAAAATATACTAAAAATATCATATAAATCATTATTATCAGTTAGATGCTAAAGATAATGAAATGGGAAGGGCTAAATGTAAGTGGTGTGGTAAAGATTAGTGAGTTAGACACTTTAGGATTGTGGAAACATTTAAAGAAAAGTTACAAAAAGTTTTCAGATAAAAAAGAGTTAGCGACTGCATTCACAAATAAGGATAAGTCACAAATAACTTTGAGTTTTGTGGGATTCGATAATAATACGTCATTGGTTAGTTGAAATTTTGATCAAGAAACTTGTATAGAAGCTTTAATTAGGATGATCATCAAGGATGAACTACCATTTAATTTTCTTAAACATGAGGGCTTTAGGGAATTCATTGAAGTAATTTATCCTAAATTTAAAATTCCATCTATAGTGACTATTGTTAGAAGATGTTGCACTCTTTTTATGAAGGAGAGAGATAAATTGAAAGATTTTCTTAAAATTGAATGCAAAAGAGTTTCTATGACAACTGATACTTGGACTAGCATTCAAAATGTATCATATTTGTATTTAACTGTACATCTTATTGATTCAAATTGGAAGATGCATAAAAGAATTTTGAATTTTTGTGTTATTAAAAGTCACAAAGGAAGTAATGTTGGTATTGTTGTTGATAATTGCATGGATGATTAGGGTTTGACTAAAGTGATGTGTTTAACTGTTGATAATGCACATCTAATGATAATGTAATTCAACAGTTGAAAAATAAATTAAGTAAGAGAGATGCATTTGTTTTGGGTGGTGAAACTTTTCACATGAGATGTTGTGCTTACATCTTAAATTTAATTGTGAAAGATGGGCTCAAATGTGCTGGTGTTGAAGAATCTATTAAAAAGGTTAGAGATGTTATCAAGTACATTAGAAGTAGTCCTCAAAGGTTAGATTTTTTTTAAAAATCTTGTGAGACAGTAAATATCATGTACATAAAGAGTTTGATCACAGATTGCCCTCATAGGTGGAATTCAACGTACTTGATGTTAGATATTTCTTTGGGGTATCAAAAAGCTTTTGATAAGTTAGAGGATATGGATACCAAATATTTCATTGAATTTAGGTCTGTTTATTTGACTGAGAGTAATTGGAAACAATTCACAACTCTCACAAAATTTCTGAAAAAATTTTATGATGTGACTTGCAAATTGTCTGAATTATTATATTCAACTTTCAATTTATATTTTCCAGAGATTGTGTGTATTTTGAGCTTATTGCATTCTTTTCAAACTAGTGGTGATGATTTTTTGATAAAAATGGAAAAAAAATACAGTCGAAATTTGATAAGTATTGGGGTTCGATTAACGAGATGAATGTCATTCTTTTCATAGATGTGGTCTTGGATCCTAGATTTAAAATGAAATTTATAGTTTCAAAATATACAGCTTTTTATGGTGAGAATGAGACAGAGAAATTAATTTCTAAAGTGAAAACTGCTTTCAATGGACTGATGGAAAAACATAAAAAATTGAAAGAGGTTAATGTTAATCAAATTGCAGCCCCACCACTTAATTCTGATGATATTAATGATGATATTGATGCGTGTTTTTTGGAAAGGATAAAGAGCAAATTGTATCTTAGTGAGATTTGGATACTTAATTGATTGATAAACTAGTAAAAACTTCTCCTGATTTTGACATTTTGAGTTGGTGGAAGATCAATGAGCCAAATTATCTAATTTTGGCTAAGATTGCTAGAGATGTCTTGGTTGTTCAGTGCTCGAATGTGGCTTCTAAATCAACTTTTAGCACAGGATGAAAGACTTTAGACAAATTTAGAAGTTCTTTAACTCCGATTACAGTCGAGGTTCTCATTTGTTGTCAAAACTTGTTGAGATCGGCTACACTTTTGGCTTTAGAGGCATCGATAGAAGAATTTGAAAAAATTGAATTGGGTAATTATTATTTTTGGGTAATTTTTTTTTAAATTTCTATGTAATGTTTATATTTTTTTGTGATCTAATTATTTAAAAATATGTATTTTTTTAGATACTGCTCAAGATTCTGAAATCAGTGTCAACATAATGTAGATGAATACTGTTGAATGTTGATTTTTAAGTAATATATTTTGAATTAAATTTTAATTAAATTTGTTGAGATATTTTAATTGTATTTGTATTTATTGTTGTGTGAATTTATTTTATAAAATTTTAAAAATATTGAATTATTCGAAGTACCGAACTGTACTGTACTGTATTATTTAATACCGAAAGAACCGAAGAACTGTACCGAATTATTCCGAACTTTATAGAACTGTATCGAATTGTTTCAGATTTTCAAAACAATACCAATACTTGATTTTTAAAATATCCGAAATTTTAAGATAATACGAAAATTTATAAATTTTCGAATTGTACCGAATCGTATATGCCCCTACTTACATTATTGCATAAATTAAAAAATAAATTGTTTATTATTATATTCAATGGAATAGAGAATCTCATGGTATATTATGTTATTTCTATATTAAATTTTTAAAAAATCTTTTAAATATTATAGTTGTATTAATTTATATTATATTACGATATTTGATGTGTTAATCATTAAACAAAACCTGCCAATCTGTGTAATTAAGAAACAAAAATGTCCTCTATGTTTGACCTCACTTACAATGTATATTATAGAATGTTATTTTGGATCTCTTATCAATTACTATATTTAGATTAATTTCGTTAATATAATATTGTGATATTAGATAATCTATAAAAATATTTTTAGAAAATTGTAAATTTGAAAAGATAAAATTGTAAATTTTTTGTGAAATTTTGATATAGAAATACTTTTTATTCAAATTTATATAAAAGTTATTTTGCTAATAATGATAATAATAAATTAATAATATGAGCTTTCAGTGAAATATAATCAAAATGTGAGGATCCAGTGCAATGATTTCATTGCCGAGTAGCCCCCTGTACCTTGTCACCGTAATTACCCTTATTATAAAGGACCTACCAGTCATAACATAAATTTCAAAAGAGTCGCGCTATTTTCCACAATTTCTTGCAGCGCAAAAGTGAAACAAAAATTCGCTGTTTCGAAACTGCCGCTTTTGACCTTGAAGGCAGTGGATAATGTTGACAATTCGGAGCTTGTGACTTATGAGCACATGCATGCATCGCTCTTTTGGAGGGCAATTAGCTGATATATATATATATATAATGAAAACAAAGATGACGTGACTGATTTTCAAATTCTACATATTATAATTATTGAACTGGAGCTGTGTGGAATTCTCCGATCCAAATTTTTTATTTGATTAAAATTGTTATGATTATTTGAATAAGATTGAGTGGTGAAATTTGTTATTTTTGAATTCGAATTGGATCGGATCGAGTTAAAACCTTCTCCAACCCACTCGACCAAAAATACATATATAATATTATTTTTTTTCTCTCTTCCTCTACTTCCATCTCTCTCTTCATTGGAGATGGAGAATCTTAGTGCCCTATAAGAACTCAAGTTCCATTTTTCAGTTGGGTAAAGTGCAGATTGAAAAAGAGAAAAAGAGAAAAAGAAAGATTATGGAAGTAAAATCTGCAGATCAGAGATAGAAGAAGAGTAGAGAATAGAAGAGAGAAAACGAGGAGATCTACAGTTTTGTTGTATATTTGTCTACTGATGTTTTCTTTTCGTTTTTTGTTTCGTTTTCTATTTATTGTTTTTCTGTTTATTGTTTTTGTTTTTGCTACTATGTAAATGGGATGTGATGATTTTGTGACTTGTTGTATTTCATGTTTGGGGCAATGTTATTAAAACTAATAGAATAAAACATCATCGAAGAGCTAAAGGGTTTGTAGTTTGATAAGTTCGTTATAATTTAATCGGATTTTTTTTAAATAATATTATTTTTAAGTTTTATATAAATATTATGAAAATAATACTGTATAAAAAATTAAAAATAATTTAAAAAATATATTTATCATCAAATATTAATAATAAAATAATATTTTCAAACTAATTCAATATTTATAATAAAAATTTAAGATAAATATTGAAAAAATTACAAATATTCAAAAAAATTCATCAAATATAAATTATAATTTTTATTTTATTCATAAAAAATTTATCCAAATTGCTTAAATTTTAATTATTTTGTATTTATACTTATATTTTATTTTTTCTAGCAAAAAATAATATTATATGAATATTTTGGACAAATTTTGGTTTTGTCTAGTTTCAAACCGGTTTTTTCAATTTTAGGCCGGTTTTTACCTGTTCAAAATGATTTTTTTCGGTTTTTAGTCAGTCCAATTTTCATACATTAAACCGACCATTTTAGCTGACGTTCGCGATTAAATCGATCCGACCAACCAGTCCAATTTTAATAACATTGGTTTGGGGTACATAAAAAATGTGACTGAGTTTTAATCTCTTTTGCTTCCCTTTTTTAAATTACTTTTGTCAATAAAATTAGATATATTTCAAGTTAGTCAAGTTAATTAGGTCGGGTTCCAAAAAAATCAGTTTGATTAGATAGGACGCTAAAAAATACTTAGGTTCGGATCGGGTAAGGAGTTTCTCAAAACTTTGGCTTTTGAGTTGTTTGATTCGGGTCAAATTTGATACTAAACCCGTCGGATACATACCTCTAGATCGAACTTTCAAATTAGGATTATGCAAAGTTAAAAGAATCAAAACTTGTAAATCGAATTCAAGTCAAAAACTCCAAGGAGTCTAGCGCAAATTCTTTAATCTTGGCATAAAAGCTCTTTGTCAATTTTCTGCTAATTCTAAATTTAAGGCCATTATATCAATCAATCACATAGAATAGAATATATGTTATATTAGCTATCACATCACGATCAGCGAGTAGATGATATATATCAAAATTTTATGATTTTTTTTATTTTTTTAAATTTTTTTACATGTGGCATCTCCTCATTAGTCATAATTTGACAATTAATATAAGTAGTAAGCTGATGTGGTAGTTTATGTGCCATATAACTTTTTTGAAATATTATTTTAAGCTCATGTATTTTTATGTTAAAAAATTTTGTTTGTAACTTTTCGGTTGAATTTGAAATAATTGAATGATTGTGGACGAAATAAATCTTAAAAATGGCAGTAAGAAGAAAGAGAAGGGGAAGCTATATATGGGTGTGCAAAACTTGATCCGACCCAATGAACTCGAATGATCCAAGGCATTCGGATTAGTAAGGTCGGTTCGGATTGAAGGATTGGTTAAACTTCGGAGTCGGGTTAGGCCAAAACCTTTCTAAACCCCGACTTGACCAAACACCTATATATAGATTTTTTTTATTCACTTTGCCCTCCCCCTCTCTCTACCCCTTCCATCGATCTCTCTCTCTTTCTCCTTCCTCTTTTCTTCCATCAATCTCTCTCTCCTCCCTCACTTCTTCCATCGATCTCTCTCTTAATTTCCCTCTCTCCTTCCTTCTCTTTCTCTTCGATCGATCTCTCGCTCGCTCTCTCTCTTTGCTTTCGTCTCTCTCTTGAACTCTCTATTTTGGTTGTATCAGTCTCTTTCTTTCAATCTTTGAAGCTGCTAGATCTGTTACAAAAGAAAAAGAAGATGAAGATTAGATCTTCAAAGAAAAAGAGATAAAGATGGCTTTGGATAGATTCAAAGGCAACTGCTTTTGTTTTCTTATTTTCTAAATTGAATAGATAAAATATTAGATCTCATTTGTTACTTCATTATGTTATTTTTAGTTTTTATTAATTATGGTTATTCGGATCGGGATCCGAAAAAAATAGGGTTGATCGGATATAGGAATCCGAATATTATTTAGGATTGGTTTGGATGTGGAAATTTCCAAAATTTCGGATCTCGAATTCTGTTCGAGTTGACCCAAATCCAACTGATGTACCACCTTAGGGGAAGCCGAAGAAAAAGTATATTGAAAGAGGGAGAAGGGTAAAAAAATGGATTTAAATGGGTGATTGTGCCGATTCAGTAACTGTATATTCTTGACTCGGTGGTTTTAGTTTCTGATGGACAATTGAACAGGATTTTTTTTTTTTGCCCAAGTAAAAACTTTAAGAAATAATAATAACTAAAATTCTTGTATACTCAGCGTATGCAAATTGATTATCCATGAGCCTTTTTTTTTTTCCTTTTTTGCAAGTTAGTGATGGCCATGTGATGAAGTTATACTTTTTCTACGTGGACTTAAATATTTTTCATGTTGTTTGAATTGAGTAAAATTTTTAAAAAATAATTTTTTTTTTAATTTAGAAGGATTAAAAGAAATGATTAAAACTGGTGTAAAAAATAAGAGAAATAATTAAACAGTTAGGAAGAAGTTTTTTAGAAAAATATCAACAAAAGCTAAAATGAGTTTTTATTTAAAAAAAAAAATAAAACATAAATTTATACCAAAAGCACTCTTAATATATGCGAAAAAAAAAAGAGTGACATTATTTGCTCTGTGATGGAAGAAGTATTATTAAGTCCATTAATTATCAAATTAGATCCCAATTAAGAATACTATCGAGTCTATGATACAATCATATTAGCCTTTAGCTTAATAGCTGTATATATATAGACATACATACTTGGAATATAAAATAAAATAAAATCTATATGCCTCATGTATACTTTGAGTTAAATCTTGTAGATACTTTCACTTATTCAACTAATTCTTGTACTTGCTTATGTGATTTCAAACTCGTACTTATGTTCATATATAATTAATATATTAGAATTTATAAGATTTTCTACATCGCTAATTGACCTCCCCTCATAAACCAAAAATATTTTTTGGTTCAAACTTGCCATGGACTTGAGAATAAAAAAAAAAAAAAATTTACCATGGACCTTTTTTTTTTCTTTGTTTTTCTTGTTTCAATAAGTATTTTTTAAACTTTGATGTTTACAGAAGAAATTAACCCTTTATCACCATGAAGAAAAACAAACACAATATAATAAACAACAAATTAATAATAAAACAAACATAAACCAATCAAATTCATGATAATAAAGTTTGTATGTTATACAAGTATAGGTTAAACATGGCTAGCAATAGATACTGTAACACAAAACAAAAGCAGCCTTTAGATACGCTACAAATAATCCCAGTCTTTCTAATACTTCATTATAGAATACAGTTTATTATTTAACAAAAGAAATAGATAAAGGAGAGGATGCATAATAAGAAAACATAATATATTATGATTAATACAGTAGGTCTCTGCCCTGCTTTTCGCTGATTTGGAAAATGAATCATCACATCATCCGCTAGCCTTTGCCTTGATCTTCATTTGTCCCTAACAGAAACCTTGTTAATTTGCAAGCTAAGATATTGAAAATTGGAATAACCTTGAAAACAAATGGGAAAATTTACCTCAAAAAAGGCACTTGCAACATTGATTAGTTTCTCCTTTCTTGAGATTTACGTTGCTTCTTCTTAAACCCTTTTGATCTTCGATTTCCTTCTTCTTCAACCATCCTCACAAACCATGCAGGCTTCTTTCTTGTGAACACGAGATATCCCATTACAAGACCAAATACAGTTCCACATCCATACCCTATCACAACAGCTTTCCATCCGAATCCATTGCTATTGTCAGAATTATCTTGTTCCAATGGAACTTGTGGTTTCACATCGTGGCATTTTTCTAATGGAAATCCACATAACCCTAAATTTCCTTCATATGAACTATTGTCGAATGTGCCAAACTGCTTGCCTTGAGGTATGGGTCCTTCAAGTCGCTTACCCGAAACTCGAAAGACTGCAAGAAATGTTAAGTTTGCCAGTTGCATAGGAATCCTTCCGCTAAGCAAATTTGAAGAGAGATCTAATGACTCCAAATTGCTCAAATTACTCAATGATTGTGGAATGTTACCAATGAGGGAGTTATGAGAAAGATTGAGCTGTTTCAAGTGCTTTAAGCTTCCCAACTGAGTACGGAATAACTCCTGTAAATTTATTTTTTGATAAATCAATGGTTGTGAGGAGATTTTGGATTTTCAGCAACATAATTTCCCATCCTTTGACCATTAATATCACAGAATATGTAAAATTGTAATCTCTTGTTGTGATGGTCATGTAGTTAAACACATGGTCAGTGTTCGCCATTGATTCAAAATGATCAAAGTATTCTGTTGGCAATGGTCCACTGAAGCTATTGTTGGAGATATCAAAAATTCGCAGGTTAGGGAAGGAGGAAGTGTCATTGAAAATTTTGACTAGGCCATGGAACGTATTGGAGTGTATTACAAGAACTTGCAAATGTGGAAGAATTCCCAAAAAATAAGGAAATTCATCATCAATTTTATTGTTACTGAAGTCCACAAATTCCAAATCTTTACAATTGCTGATAGATTGAGGGATTCGTCCTTGTAGTTGATTGCCTTTGAAGTTCAAATACTTTAGTTGACGACTCTCTGAAAAGGTATTAGGAATAGTCCCTTGAAAATTATTGATTCCAAAATGAAACACTGAAAGACTATTGCTCAAAATTTCCAAACACGAAGGAATGAAGCCGCTTAAACTATTATTGGAAAAGTCAAGAACTCGAAGAGAACGTAGGTTGCAAAGTGAAGAAGAAACCTCTCCTGTTAATTTGTTATTGGATGATAGACTGAGAAACTCCAAGTTCATAATATTGAAAATTGAATCTGGGATTGTGCCATGCAACATATTACTGCCAAATCAATATAAGTTAAATAACAGCTTTGAAAACTTGGAATTGGGCCATGAAACATGTTATTGGCCAAAATAATATTTGCTAAGAAATTGCTTTGAAAACTTGGAATTGGGCCATGGAGTTGGTTGTCATAAAGGTGTACACTTTCCAATTGAGTTAGAGTAGACAAAGAGGATGTTATTGTTCCATTTAGCAAGTTGCCTGATAAAAAAAGCAACGACAAATTTGGAGGGAGAATAGATGGGAAGGGGCCTGCAAGTCGATTGTTTGATAAAGCAAGAAAATATAAATTTGGAAGGGTGAGAGGAGGGATGGGGCCTGTCAGTCGATTGCCTGCTAAATGTAAAAACTCAAGCTGGGTGAAATTTGCCAAATAATTAGGGATATGACCATTGAGATTGCTATATGAAAAACTTAAAGAGACAAGTTTTTGAAGGTTTTGAAAAGTGGAGGGAATTTGACCATTGAAATTATTATCTGAGAGATCTAATTCAGTGAGCTGAGTTAAATTACCAAACAAATCTAGATTTGAACCAACAAATTGGCAATCAGAAAGATACAATTGTTTCAAGGACTTCAAATTGTTGAAAAAATCAGGTTGTAATAGTATTCGGATTTTTGTATGGGAAAGACCCAACACTTGAAGCGAACTACTCCAATTGGACATTGGAAGGGAGGCATTGAGGTCTTCATTACTTGATAAATACAGCAATTGGAGGTTTGACCTTTGAACTAAGTTGCCCGGGAATTCCCCATGCAATCCACAATCATGGATAGTGAGAGATGATAAAGAAGAAGACAGATTCAGAAAGCTACTAGGTTCTACTGAAGACAAGTTTAAACCATCCAAGTGGAGTTCTGTGAGATTGGGTTGGCTTTGAACAAGCTTGTCAAAAATAATTGCATCCATTGTTAAGTTACTATTTCCACTCATAACAAGTGAAACCAACTTGGATAAATGAAAGATATCTGGGAAACTCCCTTTCAATCCACAAAACCAGAGTCCTAGATATGACAAAGAAGAAGGCAAATTCAGGAAAGAACTAGTTTCCACCAAAGACAAGTTTACATAGCTCAACTCTAGTTCTCTTAAATTAGACAGATTTTGAGCAATTTTAACAAAAGCGACGTTGTCTAGTTTCAACTCATCATTACGAGAAAGGTCAAGTGAAACCAAATTGGACAGCTGAGATATTTGTGATGGAACTTGACCAACAAAATTGGAAAGGCTCAAGTCTAAATACCTCAGGTTGAAGAAGTAGCCAAACCGAGATGAAATTTGAGAGCCATTGAAACTATTGTTAGAGAGATCGAGTTTTTGAAGATGAGAAAGGAAGAAAAGAGGATTATCAGAATGAATAGAACCATAAAGCATACTGTAAGAAACATCAAGACCAATCACATAACCTGTTTCATGGTCGCATGAGATCCCATCCCACAAGCAGCAGTCGGTTCCCTCCTTCCATGTATTTGTCTTGGGATATGAAGAAATGGGATAATAATAAGAAGGAAGATAGCGAATGGATAGAGAATTTTTAAAAAGGAGCAAAGCATGGCTCTGATCAGGATTGCAAACTACAGTTGAAGATGAAGTATTTGGAGACAAAGAAGGCAAACAATCAGCTTGAAAATGAAAACGAAACAGAAAGATACAAATTGAGGAAGCAAAAACCAAAAAGCCATATTCTTTTTTCTTTTTTTACGGAATTTGAGATGGATAGGGAGTGTGTTTCAAATTCTGAATCATCACTGCTATTTATAGACCATTTTCACGCAGCTAAGAAATATAAGTTTGCTTTTTCTTTTTTTTTTTTTTTTCAAATACCATCATAGCATACATGTATTATTTGTGCATTTAAACCGTTTCATATTATACAATGCATACGATTTAACAGTTCAATATATATCCTATCCGCACTAGATTACTAATAATCATAATAAAATTATCAAATTTTAACTTTTTCTATAAAAAAGAAAGAAAAATTGTAATGCTTGTGTAAAAATCAGAAATCTTACGTGGAATATTAAGTAATATGGTTGTTTGATGTTATTTATTTTTATATTTTATATATATACGTACAATTTATCGGAGAAACGAAAAATTTTTCTAAAGTAACCTCTATAATTATTAAAATAATAAGAAACTAATTGAATGAGAAAAAAAAAAGTTGTTGGCCAAATGAAGCCATTTCAATATTATCAGATTTTTCCACTCTTCTATTTTTTAACAGGGACAAGGTTAATTCTTTGGGACGTACAAAATGTGAATGGATTTAAAAAGTTCAGTTGTAAAAAATAATTTAAAATTTGAAAAATTGAAGGGAAGAAAATGACCTCAATCCATTTTTATAGTTGAAATGATAATATTATGTCAAATTGTGAATGGAGCGAAGACTTGTGCCTAAGAAAGACAGGCAAAAGGGCAAGACTTGAAACTAATTAAATAATAATGAATGGGAAGTTCGGTGCCGAGTCAAGTCTTCTGTCTACCCACTTGCCTTAGTCTTTGGGCTAAATGTATACAGTAATGAGTCTACGCTACTCCCCATTTGTTTGACAAATGTCCATGAAATTTTGATTTCCATGACATCGTCCACAGTCTGCAGTCAAATTTCAAACTTTACTGGACCAAGGCATTGAAAAAAAAAAAAGCTCAATTAAATTAAATTGAAAAAGAAATTAGCACTGCCAGTTTATTTACGTTTTCCAGAAAGATTAACTGCAACAAAAGAATGTTGAGCTGCAACTTCTACTGTTTTCTCCATTAATGAAATTGGTGCTTTAGTAATTCCTGTACTTGAAATTAATTAAATTGTTCTATTTAGAGCTCTAATTCAAATGTTTGCTTTCTACTTACTCCATTAAAATGTTGGATTTCTTTGTTAATTCTATTTGCTTATGTGAAATTTGTTCTTATAATTCAATTTCCACAATTTTTCATTCTGAAACACTTCAAATTCAATCCACAGAGCTCATTTCATGATTAAATTTTTTGCCATAAATCAGATGAATTGAAAATAAAGTGACGGTTCATGTAATTTTCCCTTAGAAAATATATCCTCTTTATTTAAATTTCTAAATGAATAAATATTGCCTTTAAAATTCTAAAATTTAACTAAACTTGCTCAAATTTAAATTTTATGTGGATTTAAATCGACTAATATATGACTATTTATCACTATCGCTCATGTTTATCAAAATCAGTACATATCAATCGGTTGAATTTAAAATTATTTACTATGAATTACAATAGCTGAAAAAAAATGTTTCTTCTTTAGTACCGGAAAATACCAGAAATTTTTGACTATGACTTCTCTTGTACTGCTACTGCTCTTTTCTCCCTTTTACTACTTCAATGTGTTTTTCCCTGATGTATCCTTCCACTGTCTTCATCCCTTTCTATGTCCTAAACACTTTTATTTATAATGGAAAAAAAAATTGGGTAATTTTAGTGACCAGAGGTTAATTACTAGAAATTAACCTTAACTTAAAAATATTAATCCTTCCACTTATCTCTCCTGGTCCCGTCGTTGAGGTTGAGGCGGCCGCCGCCGCCCCTGAACTCGCTAGCCAGATCCCCTCCACATGAAAAGAATGGACGAGTTTGAGTTTTGAGCTTTGGGTGGTGGGTTTTCATGGGCGATGATCGTTTCTAGTTGCTTATGTTATGAAGTTTCCAGTATCAACTATCAAAGTCGGCTTTTTCTTCCTTTACCCAAGGTTATTCAAGAATAGTGTAAATCATTAAACCGATTTCACTGGAGAACCGATCAAAATGAATTGGTGAACTTGATCGACAAATATAAAGCTACTTATCTTGTTTATCTTGCTTGCTTTTGTAAGTTTCTTCAGATTTTTTTTGTTTTTCCTTATGCAATGTTTTCAGTACTTATTGCATCTCTATAATATGAATTTGTGAAATGAGTAATCTTTTGATGAGAATTCTCATTCTCAGGTTTCTAAAGCGCGTAATGCTAAGAACTGGAAGATATTCTTAATTTTATTATTTTGCTCAAGGCTAGAAATTAATATTGAGAAATTTATATCATATTATGTTCTTTAATATAGAGAAGTAGAAGAAGCAGCTAACATCAAGTTTTAATATGCATCCATGAAGATAATGCTGCATTTATGTTTTTAAATATCCCTTTAAAAGGCATTTTCCAATACAATAAATATTAGGATTAATTACAAAAAAATCTCAACTATAAGGTACTTTTCAATATTTGTACTAAACTTCATTTCGTTATAATTCGAACACTAAACTTTCAAACACTTTTCAATGTTGAAATTCCGTCAATATTTCTATTAGTTTAAAATGAAGCAGCTGATGTGGACGCCCACGTGGACTTAGCGATTCCGTCACAAAAAAAATAATTAAGCTGCCACAGCAGGAGAATGTTTCCCAGTAAATTAGCGACGAAAATTTCTGTCGCTATTCCACCGCTAAAATTATTTAATTTTTTATAATTTAATTAATTAAACTTATAATTAATTTATAGTTATAATTTATAAATAAATTAAATTATTTAATATTATCTTTATTTATATTTTATTAAAAAATTAATTATAAAGATGATGAAAAATAGAAAAAAATATTTAAGTTAAAAAAATTTCTCTATTTTAAAAATTAAGGGTATAAAATAAAAATAAAATAAAATTTCATTGATATTTCTTTGGTACATAAAAAGGTAAAAAAATCCATGAAACTACCTACTATCTATGTCGACTAAATCACGTTGAATCCAAAAAAACAAAAAAAAAACTCCATCAAGAGGATCGTGTAAAGGACAAATTACCTATTTAAAAGATCATTAGACAAATGTCTCTATTTTGAAACTTTTAAGATAAAAACAATAAAAAATAATAATGATATTTTTTAGCCACACTAGAAAAAGTTAAGAGTGGCAAAATATAACTTTCACGCAATAAATAAATAATACCAACAATGATTATTCGCTCATCTTTTTTGATTGTATAGCTTGATGCATAAATTCAGCCCACATAATTAAGAAATTTTATTATTATTTACAGTTTGACAATGAAAGAAAATAGCAAAATTGGTTTAAAAGAAAAATCCTATTTTGATTAATATTCTTCTATTATTTATAATTATTTTATTTAGAATTTTCCTTCTCTCTAGTTAACAAATTGGTTAAGGGTAATCTAACAGTTAATAGTAATTTTTAGTTTTTAATCATGACAGAATTATAAAATCTAATTTAATTAGGTTATATTACCAACATTTTCAAACTTATAAAAATTGGTTAATAGTAACTTAAATATTTTTTTCTATTTTTCATCATCTCTATAATTAATTTTTTAAGAAAATATAAATAAAGATAATATTAAATAATTTTATTTATTTATAAATTATAATTATAAATTAATTATAAATTTACTTAATAAAATTATAAAATAATTAAATATTTTTAGCTATGGAATAGTGATGAAAATTTCCGTTTCTAATTTGTTGGAAAATGCATACCTGATGTGGCAGTTTAATTATTTTTGCGACGGAATAGCGACGAAAATGTTCGTTTCTAAGTCCACGTGGGCATCCACATCAGTTGCTTCATTTTAAGCTAACAGAAATATTGACGGAGTTCCAATATTGAAAAGTGTATGAAAGTTTAGTGCTCGAATTGTAACGAAATGAAGTTTAGTACAAACATTGAAAAGTTCACTATAGTTAGGGCCTTTTTTTGTAATTAACCCTAAATATTAATTGGCGAATTGGTACAATAGCTCTCATCTTCCATGCCCTTTCTTTTTGATTCTACACAAACAACATTCACCCAGGGAGCAAAAAGAAAAGCTAAAAGAAGTTATTTTTGATGTATAATAATTTTGCATACCAAATGTTTGATAATATGTCTAAATGAGAATTCACTTTTGATTTCAATACTTTCAGTTCATTGCTTCATAGTACATATTAGTTTTTTTTTTTTTTTTAAGTGTGAACTTAATAGCTCAGTTATCAAAAGAAGATGAATAAAATAAAAGCAATGTGGGAATTGAAAAACGAAACAACATTTCTTCATTATCACTTGAAAAACTAACTTGGGAGACATATGAGCATATAGACTTCCACTTCCACATATTATGCTATAAAAAACTAAGGACATGCTGGAGCATTTATTGCCTTAATTGTAGCTAAAATTTAGATAAATCTTACTACCATATTCCAGCAAAGTTAATGAGCTTTTTTTCCAAACAAAATCCATTTAATACATTATAAAAAAAATTGGCCCAACCCTTCAGCCTTCATCCATTCTAAAAAACTAATCTCCAAGCCGAGTATTTGCAGTGACAACCTAAACTAAATCCACAGCAATAGCATAAACAAGCTTCACACTTGTGTAAATCCAAAATAAGCTTACATAAAATCGTGGTCTAATAGAGACAACACAACAATAATATAATTTCAATCAATGTTAAAATGTTAAAAATAGTATTTTCATGTATAAAATACAGTATTTATTTTATGAAAAAAATATAATATATTTATTGGATTTTATGAATAAAAAAAAACAATGTATTTTCTTTTATGAAAAGAAAATATAGTGTATTTTATTTTGTCAAAAGAAAATACATTGTATTTTTAGTAGGCTTTCATGTATAAAATATAGTATCTATTTTATGAAAAGAAAATACATTGTATTTATTGGATTTTATGAATAGAAAATATAATATATTTTCTTTTATGAAAATAAAATATACTATATTTTATTTTATCAAAAGAAAATACATTATATTTTTATCATAAACAGAAGTCAATAAAGTGTAATATGTTTTATGAAAAGAAAATACAGTGTATTTTCTTTTATGAAAGGAAAATACAGTGTATTTTCTTTTATTTATGTAAAGAAAATAAATACAGTACATTTTCTTTTGTCAAAAGAAAATATATTATATTTTTAATAGGTTTTTATGTAGAAAATATAATATTTATTTTATAAAAATTACAATTTTATTGGATTTTATGAATAGAAAATACAATATATTTTCTTTTGTGAAAAGAAAATACACTGTATTTTATTTTGTCAAAAGAAAATATATTGTATTTTTAGTAGATTTTCGTGTATAAAATACAATATTTATTTTATGAAAAAAATACAGTGTATTTATTGAATTTTATGAATAGAAAATACAATGTATTTTCTTTTATGAAAAGAAAATACACTATATTTTATTTTGTCAAAAGAAAATATATTGTATTTTTAGTAGATTTTCATGTATAAAATGCAATATTTAATTTTTTTTTAAAATAATGGCTTTAGGTAAGAAGAAAGATGCTTGTTTATTTTATAAAATACAAATCATGTATAATGATCATTTTTAATTCAATTTCTTTGGTTTCCAATGAGTTTTTTTTTCTTATTCAATTGTTCAAATTTTCTATTGAATTTTTGTTCATACAATTTTTTTCTATTTTTTATTCAATTTAGTAAATTCAAGAAAAAAAAGAACTATATTAAGAAATTATATACACTTCATTCCAACAGCTTTTGCAGTTGCAAAACCTATTGCGCTGTCTTACACCACTACACAGTTGTAGAGATGAAGAACATGTGAATTTGCTTATAGTCAATGGAAAGTTCTTATTTATTATTCGATGCAAATTATATTAGAGAATACAATTATGAGGGATGGAACATGAATTAAACAATTAAAAGAGCGGGGAAATCCAACAAGTACAAAGTCATAATTTTGATTCGGAAGAGCTACTGGTACATATATGTTGGAAATTCTGAAAATTTTGAGGCCTTCCTTTATAATGAAAATCGGATTGATTCCTCCATCATAGATTGTAAGTGCTTAACTAAGGGTCATAATTACAAAGGGTGGAGCAGCATATATTCCATAAGATTGTGTCATAATCATGGAAGTTAGTTGCGAAACTTTGCATTTAATAGAACATGAAGATTGGGCCATTAAAAAAATAAAATCACTTAAATCATTTGATTCTCGATGGCATTGAGTGGCGACTCTATTTGTGGATTTTTTTGGTGTAAAAAATGAAATTATTTAGGAAAAAGGTGTCACAGTAAAAATATTTGAAGTTTTAAGGTGTCAAAAAATGGCAGTTAGGGTTGCCATTTTCCAACATGTGGGGCCTGCAGAACATATGGCAATTTTTGTACAAAAAAGGCAGCAACAAGTGTCATTTTTCACTATTACTGAATGACATCGTTTGACATCTGCAGGAGTGGCTAGGCTGGATTTCAAAATTGTGCCGTTTCAATTAATCCAAAATGTCATCATTTAGAGCAGTTGGAGGCGACAGAATCAAGGAATCTGTCAGTAGGGCCCGTGATCAAAAAATGAAATCCCTTTGCCATTTTTTGTATAATTTTTTTTTAAAAAAAAAGTCTGTAGAGAGCACAGGAGTTACTGTGCACCGCAGGGCACATAGTAACTCACGTGCCTTATAGTAAAGGCACATGTTTGAATTGTAAAAATAATTTTCTTTTTCAAAATATGAGCATAAATAATGTAGAAGTCCTTTTTTTTTTCATCTTCCTTTCTCATTTGCAGGTCTCCGTTGTTCTTAAACTTGGTGTTTCTCCTTTGGTTTCTTACTTGGTTTTAAAGGCCAAGGTAAGTGATATGTTTATAGTAAATATAAATTTTTAACATATACCTTACTTAATTTATATTTTGATGAGGTGTCATTATCGTAATAATATAATTCCAACCATTATTTTCGAAGGTAAGTTACTAGAATATTTATTTTATTTTAATTATTGGACATAAAAAAATTATTTGTAGTTGGAAAAAAATTGTTGTAAATTTTTTAGGATGAAAAAATTATAATTAAGTAAATCGTCGTAATTAGTTAATTGAAACATTTATTATAAATTTTTTACAAATAGCGGAGGAATTAGAAAATTTCAAGTTGTTTGTATATTGTTCTATTTTAAGTATATTTTATAAATTTAATGTTTATTTTTATAATTTAATTATATTACTATGTGTGAGTTGATGCATGAAATGTAAATTTATAATAAAACAATAGTTTGAGAGTAATTTGATATAATTTAAGTTAATAAATTATCATAAAAAATGAAACATAAACTATTATCAATTTATTTAAATAATAATTATTTTTATTTATTTTGGAATATAGATGGTGCAAACATATTTGGCTCCAAGATGTATGAGAGGTGACATTGTAGGGGAATATGTCAAGCAAAAATGGAATGAATTATACTGCTGCAGAATTGAAAATGGCATGATAATTGCCGATCATATTACACAACAAAAAAAATGTAATTCACCGACGGAAAATGACCGTACTGACTTTTTTATTATTTTACGGACGGAATAAATCTGCCCCTAAAACGTGTGTAGGTACCAAAATACCGACGGAAATTTCGTCAGTATTATTACCGAGGGGTTTGTAAAAATAGTCCGTCGGTAATGTTACAAAAAACCATCGGCTGTTTTGTCGCGTTGACCCTTTATCGATGAACTATTCCGTCGGGAAACCGTCGGTAAAATTAATTAATAAATTATTGATTAATTTGTAATATAAACAGCGACGGTTATTTCGTCGGTAAAATTGTCGACAAATATATTTAGTATAAATATATATTTCAATTAAAATGGCAGTGACGGATTTTTCCGTCAGTAACCTTAAATTTTTTTATTATTTTTTTATAGAAATTAATATATTTTCTGTTTGAAAATCTCAAATTAAACGCAATAGACTAAATATTAAAAGTTTAAATTTAAATTAAAGATATATATAAATTGATAATTTTAATATATAACAAAAATAATTACATCATATATAATTGTTGTGCAAATATATTTGTATAGTGCACAATGTTTTACAGTTGTACAAAAAATTATATATTTGTAATTGCAATGTAAGCAATACCAATATCGGTATTGTACATGAAATTTTGCAGTGCTATACAAAAAGCATCTAAAATAGTCTAACAGCTATGCAAATAATACCAGTATCGGTATTATGCATAAAGTTTTGCTGTGATATACAAAAAATTATCTAAAACAGCCTATGTAAATTCGGAAGCACTAGCTAGGATGTACCATGGCTGTCCATAATAGTAGAAGGATCTGTGGTAGGTTGCTGATCCCCATTTGATAATTCTTCCCGTAACTTATTTGTTAAAACCGGTAGCAATTTGTCAGTCAATTTCTCTGTCAATTTGTTTGTGAGAACATCCATCAAGCTAGACATATATGCATTAACTGCCTCTTGCACGATATTTTCTATGTTTTCTACCGTTGTACGCTGTGCATGCAATGGTGAACCTGACTGTCCACTTGACCCGTGTGAGTAACTAAAATTAGGACCAAAGTAACGCATTCCTGCAGATCCAAGACCATAAATCCTACTCTTCTTCGATCCTCCAACAGCCTCATAATAAATTTGGGCCTCCTCAACTGAATTTCCTTGAGATAAATATTGTTCTCTCAATTCAACAACCTTATCCTGTGATCAAATCAATATTGAATAACAACTAATGAGACAGTCATCTTCATCCACTGAGAAGTAAGTTTTACAAAGCAAAATGATCACAAGTAAAGTTTTCAACCATTCTAAAATGAAATGTGTTCAATAATTTCTCTTTACTTGCATCTAATGATTGTTAGATCAACAAAAAAGTAGAAATTATTGTCTTCAATATATATTATATTAATAGCCAAAGGAATGACATCCTATGTTTGCTTATGCCATGTTCTAGTATTCTACAATGAAAACCTAAATATGAAATTCAACTTTGGTATTTCCTTGTACGATCCCATGATAGACTAGTTTTTGTGTCTACTCATCCCACACACAATTATATATGTACAATTTGCACTATTTTTGTGGATATGTGTTTATGCTTATCCAGGCATTGTTTAATAACATTGCTTGGTTCCATCATTTTCATAGGCAGATATATAGAGGCATTATAGCACAAGCTCTCTTCAAGAATCAAATTGAAAACAAGACATAATTAAAATAGGGTTAAAATAGTTCAATAATGACTTACTTGCACTACTTTGGCTTTAGTGCCCAAAAAGGAAATTCCATCATTTTTGTGTGTATGCATATGCAAATGCATCTCCGTTGGTGTAGGTTCTCAGCCTAATTTTTTAGTCTACACATTATTTGAAATAATAAAGAAAAATTGCTGAAGGATATCAATACAAAATATTTAAATCAAATCTATTAAAAATTGATGAACTAGATAGTATGAATGGATTTTACCAACTTCAAGCGATGCTCATTGACCGATATGGAACCCCCAGTATGTGTACCAAGTAACCCACTTTCAGCCATACATTTACGATTTGCAGCATTTTGATCACATCTCTTCTGTGTGTTAGGATCCTGCCACAGCAATTGCCAATTCTCCCAAATAGGATTTGGAATAAATTTCTTTTGCCTCTTACCTGTCTTTATATCAGATATGAAGTCACTGTACCTCCTTTTTGCCTTCAATTCCCAAGCTTTCTTAATATCATATTCAATGGCAGGATTCCATGTAAATGTTTTCTGTAGCCACAATTTAATTACATATGTAAAGCTACACATTGTTTAAGATATAAATAATGTTTTTGCTTTTATTTTTGGCATTGGAATTAGATTATAGTTACCTTGAACTCTCCCCAATAAAAATCCTTAAATCGTTGGCTCAACGACTTCCAATTGATCCCAATGGGATCAAGTTCAAGCCTGAAAATTTCAGTTAACTTCTCGGAACATTTCCTCGAAGGTTCCAACCTACAAGTAATCACATGTAACAATTCAATGTTAATCACAAGCATCAATTTAAAATCATAGTAATTTTTTTAAAAAAATTTTTGAGAACTCACATTTTTCCATGAACATAAACAGTATTTTCCCCAATAAATACTTCATTTTGTTCCCCATCAAGCATTGTGTTGTTAGGTTGATCATTTTGGACATTTGAACCTAAATAGTCAGGGGTTGCATCATTTGATTCTTGCTCATCTCTTTACACGCTTGTTGAAGCTCTAGGTCTAGCAGGTGCTGGTGCACAAGTAGGAATTGTACCTATTTCATTACCCCTTTGCATGGTCATTGAAGTACTAGGTATAGTAGGCATTGGTAGACAAGTATCGCCTGGACCTCCTCTTCTCAATGAAAATCTGCCTTTACCACGACCAGCACTAGCACGACTTCTGCCTCTACTAGCCATTCTATTCAAGTAATGATGTTAAACAAATATAACAAAACATATGTCACAAAATGAGCAGCAAACAGTCATGTAGCAAGCATATTTAGCAATTAAAAAAAAAGGCATATGTAATATTATATTGCATATAATCATCCCACAAATTGAGCACCAAACAGAAAAAAGGAAACTCATGCCACAAAATGCTGCATAATATAAGAGAACACCTATTAACAGTAAATGGAAAACAATAAACACTTCAAAAGATGCTACATAATATGCCCTAATCACTCTCGGTGTCTTCTTCGAAGTCATCATCTTCTGTAGTTTCGTAGTCCTCAAATTCAGCCTCATTTTCCTCACTTAACTCTTGCTCTTCCTGCGAAGATCCAGTGTTTTCATCAATTTCCAAACCCCACCATAAGGATCATGTAAAGTAATATGCTCATCAGCCATAACATTTGTATCTATCGCATGGAGCTCCACTTCTTCTTCTTGGAAAGCATCTTCTGGCTCATTGTTGGTAGTCAGTTCAATATTTGTCTCTTCTAACACATCCCTTGGCTTTGTCTTAAAAACTGCGAGCCAATCATCCATATCCCTTCTTATGCTTGGGTAACAAACATAACATACCTGTATTACTTGCATTGCTAGCACAAACGGTTCGTATTTGTTGAACTTACATCGTTGATTGACTTCCACCAATTTATATTGTTGATGTTCCCTAATGCCAAGTGTAGGAGTTAGGTCAAACCAATGGCACTTAAACAACACCGTATGCTTGATGGGTAACTTAGGGTATTCCAATTCAAGAATCTCCTCAATCTGTCCATAATAGTCACCAAAGGTTGATCCCGTTATACAAACCCCACTGTTAACTGATTTTCGTGCCCGTGCATGACATACGGTGTGAAATTTGTATCCGTTCACAAAATACATTGAATGAGATGTCACTCTTTTCAATGGTCCCTGTGTAGGAAGATGTTAGGAATAATGTTGGCTTCGGCCTAGTTAAAGATTTGAAGGACTAAGCCAATTTAGTATATAAAGTAGATATAAAAAAAAGCTTAACAAAGAAAGTATATTGTGAATTTGGATACTCACATACTACTTGAACCATGATGTAAAGTATCGTTCTAAATTCTCATCAATTTTTTCTTGGGTCAAACCGAGTACTCATCATTGAGTCATTGCAAATACAAGCTAAATTAAATTGATAGTAAACTCATGTTAAAGTGTAAACGAATTATATTTTCTATCAAGTGAATAAGCAGATGATGGATTTGAGATGCTTACCTAACAAACTGTTCAACTTTGTCACAATTAAGCAAAATGTATGTTTGAGCCGCCTCATACTCGTCTGACGATAAGAATCTTTCAGTTTGTTTTCCTGCTGCCCTACCAGGATGGGTGAATATAGATAAATTTCCTTCGTGCTCCTCTATATCAATGCCATCATCATTTCGAGGTACATTTCGACTACGAGTCACGACATTTGGCTCAAAATAATGAGAAGAGAATTGTGTTGACTCCTCCATAAGGTATGCTTCAGATATAGAACCTTCAACACTTACTTTATTACCAATCATTCATTTCAAAGTTCAGAGTTCCCTGAAATTGATAATTTTAATCTGATTTTCCTAATACAATCCAACATAATATTCTAATATAATGGCAATTAAAAAGCTTTAAGGCATAGCAAATTTACCTCTCAAAAGGATACATCCACCGATATTGAACTGGTCTAGCAATCTTCACTTCATATGGTAGATGCAATGGCAAATGTTCCATAGAGTCAAAAAACCATGGCGAAAATATCTGTTCAAGTTTGCACAATATTTGAGGGATATCTGCCTCCAATCTCTTTATCTCTTGTATACGGATGGTAGTTGAGGTTAGATCCTTATAGAATAAGCTCAACTCTATAATTGCTTGCCATACATTATGAGCTAGTAGCTCATGAAATGCAATTGGCATCAATCGTTGCATAAAGACATGACAATCATGGCTTTTCATGCCAAATAGCCGATACTTTGTTGTGTCCACACATCAGCCCAAGTTAGAAACATATCCATCTGGGAACTTCAAATCTTTCAACCAATCTAATAAGATCTGCTTTTGGTGCTTATCTAAGGTATATGAAGCTTTTGGATATTTTCCTGTTTCTAAATCCTTAGCTAAATTCGGTCGATCACAGTATATCTGGACATCTTCTCTTGCTTTTGCATTATCTTTAGTTTTACCATCAACATTAAGAATTGTATTAAACAAATTGTCAAACACATTTTTTTCAATGTGCATGACATCAAGCGAATGACGAATCATATTTGATCTCCAATATGGAAGATCTCAAAATATGCTCCGTTTCTTCCAACCGCAGCCTGTTTCTTTGCATATTTTCTTATTATGCTCTATTGCCCCTAACACAGTCACTTTCATCAAACCCAACTCATCAATATGCCTCAACACATCCTCGCCAATTTTTATAGGAGGTGGATGTCTTCTTTCCATCTGGTTTTTTTGTGAAGTTATTCTTGTCTCTTCTGAAAGGATGATTTTGAGGAAGAAACATTCTTTGGTTGTCGAACCAAGAAGTTTTCCACCATTTTCTAGCCTAAAAGCTTGTCCTTCCTCCATGCAATATGGGCATGCTAAATTACCAGCGGTACTCCATCCCGATAACATTGAATAAGCTGAAAAGTCACTTATGGTCCAAAGTAAAGCCGCACACAATTGAAAGTTCTGCTTCATAGATATATCATATGTTGTAATACCTGTTTCCCACAAGTCGATCAATTCTTTAATTAAGGGTTGCAAATAGACATCAATTCTCATCTTGGGATTATTTGGGCTAGGCACAATTATAGTAAGGAACATGTAAGATTGCTTCATGCACATCCAAGGGGGTAAATTGTATGGAGTTATAACAACTGGCCATGAAGAGTACCTCGAACCAGATTGTCCAAATGGTTGAAACCCATCCGTGCATAAGCCTAACCTAACATTTCTTATCTCAGATGAAAATGTTCGATGGTCTTCATTAAAGCGCTTCCATGCCTTGGAGTCTGAAGGATGAATCATAACCCCATCTTCTTGTCTATGCTCATGATGCCACCGCATGTGACTAGCTGTAGTATGAGAGCTGTATAATCTATGTAACCTTGAAGTCAATGGAAAATAATGCATTTGTTTGTAGGGCACATTTTTCTTCTTACGATTGTACCTTTCCTTTCCACAGTGACTACACACCGTTAACTGCTCATCATTACCCTAAAATAGCATGCAACCTGATCTACAACAGTCAATTTTTTGCATGGGAAGGCCTAAATTACGCACCAATTTCTTATATTGATAGTAATTGTCTATCATTATGTTATTTTTTGGTAAAATATCTTTCAACAATTGCACTATTTGGTTATAGCACCTTTGGGACAAACGATGCTCTGCTTTGATATCTAGCAACCTTGAAATTACTGATAATAAAGATTGAGCACATTTAGGGTACAATGGTGCATTCGACACTACTAGCATCTCATAAAATCTTAGAAATTCAGGATTAGGCTCCTCATCCATTAGAGAATTCCACTCACTATCCGAGTTAAAGTTCCCCCATGCAGTGTCCAAAACCATTTGTCGGATTGTATTATCTAATCCAAAATTAAAATTAGAATTGCAATGGGCAACTGTAGTTGCCAAATTCCCATCTCTCTCCCCTTGAAACCACCACACATCATAGTTAGGAACGAATCCATTTTTGAAAAGGTGAAGTCTAATAGTTTCCTTATCAATATAATTGTTGTTTCGACGTTTTGAATAGGGGCACTTAATGTTTACACCACTCATGAATTGCTTTTGGGTATATGAAAAGTCAACAAAAGTATTGACGCCATGAATAAAACTTAATTTAAGTCCTCCTCAACCATTCAACCTATCGTACATCCAACTACGATCCAAATTCTCCATTTATCCTAGAATAGTATAAAATAAATTTGAATTGCAACGATCTTAATTAAAAAAAAAAAATAGACTTATAATTTCAAATTACTAACACTACTACTTAGTGAGTGTACATATAAAATTAGCTTTAATTTAAAATTTATAGGTGCTTTTATTTTTTGTTATTAGAGCAGTATGATTCTAGTATATTTTTGCTAGGGTAAGTGACAAATCAAAGTGAAATGGAGAATTCTCACCAACAAATATTAGGGAACGGCAATGCAATTTTCTTAATCCTTCGGAAATGTCTGGTCTTCTGCAATATAGAGTAAAATATCAATTCAGAATAGCTCATGAACGCAGCACAAGCCTAACATTATGTAGCATATGGCACCTCTTTGTGTGTGCAGTGAACATAAAACCGTGTCCCTATTTCATGTAAAGTAGTCCACAATAATCAAGGTGAAAACTTTTATCATTTGCATGTATTCATTGTAAACTACTAAGAAAAAAATTATGTAGACAACAGCAATTACCCATTTAATGCTTCAAGAAATCGCCAAACATTCAAACTCTGCCTTTCGTCCAGCAACTCACAAAAAGAAACGTGTCATCAAGTTAAGAAAGTACCGGTAGTTTTGTTTTCTGCTTTAGAGTATTATCATAAGAGGTGAAAATATATTATTGAATAACTAGGGCCACAGGACTCACTCTTCTGCAGCCCTAGACTATATCTGATTCTGGTACTTGAGGATTGCCACGAGCTTCCTAGTGCCACCAGTTAGAACCAAGTCAAAAAGTAAACGTGTTGTATAATAATTGACATAAAAAAGAATTCAAAAAGTAATTTAAAAAAAGCTAGTTGGAAAAACATAAACAACACCATATGCTATAAATAATAAAATAAACACCTTATGCTACAAATAAAATATGCTATAAACGTTAATAACCATATGGAATCAATATATGGCATGTTAATTGCTAAGATCATCCGTCAAGAAAGCAATATTCTGTAGCAAAAAGTTAAATATTTCCATTGATTGCCACTTGTCTAGAAACTAAATAAAAATATTATAGTTCAACAGCAAGTTGCAAGCTCCTGCTTTGACATTTAGATCCGTGTAAGCAGTCAAAAACCACAGAGTAAAAGTTCACAATATAACAATATTGATGAGTACAAAAAAAAAACTCTATAGATTTGGAATAACTATAAGAGAGCTTCATTATACCATACCAAAAGGAACCTAATATAACAATATTGACGAGTACAAATAAAAGCTCTATAGATTAAATACTCAATAAAGTGACCAAATTATTTGATGTAAATTATAATAACTAAACTTAATATGAATTTTCAAACATTGCAAGGATATAACTCTAGATACTTGCTAAAGATTTTATTTAATCATTTGTTTTCATTTTGCATTAACGAGTCAAATCTCAATTTGAAATTACTTGAGTAAATCATTTGATTTCAGATTTCCCCCAACCAAAAGGAACCTAATATCACTGGTGTTCCTGATGCTAATGGCAACATTAGGAAAGCAGCAAAATTTTCCCACACTAGCGGTGTTTACGTTTATTAAAAGGGAAAAAGAAAGGTCAGTGAAACAGGTGTTCAAAAGGATTAACATTATTCTTTAAACAGAAAAAGAAAATGTATAATGAGGGTCAAAAAGCAGGAAGAGAAGAAAATTCGTACCTCAAATACCAAGGAAATAATGCGGAGAACAGGACATTTAATAAAAGCAGCATAACAATATAGATCCAAAATCAAAATACTTTCTCACAAAAATTGAGGAACTCAAATTTCCAAAAGTATTGTGTGGAGCATAGTAAACATATGAGACCCTAATTCACTAAAGGCAAAATTGTAAATCAAGCAAAAAATGAACTGATGAAAACAGAAAGTACACTACCACGACATATTAAATCCTCACTTTAAGAGAACTAAAGTGAAAAATATGAAAAAAAAAAAAATCAGTACAATAAACATGTGCTAGAGAAGAAACACAAGAACTTCTCCAATAAAATCTCACCTGTTTCTCGAACAGCAGAAATAAGTGCAAGATCGATTTTGTCTCCTGTCCTCTGAGTTTTTGGACGGAATTTTATAATCAATTATTTTCAGGTGACCAAAAGCCTAACTTTCAAATTAAGATAAAATTTTAGAAGTTTTCTTTCTTTTTCTTTTCTTTTTCTTTTTTTTTTTTCTAAAGTTAAGTTTTGAAGTTATTGATTAAATTAAGTTCTTAAAAATTCATTGAAGCTTTTTTTTTCTTTTTTTCTTTAAATTATACATTTTACATTCTCAAATATATATATATATATATATATATATATATATATATATATATATATATATATATATATATATATATATATATATATATATATATATATATATATATATTTCAAACACTAAATTAAATTAAAGTTCACAGAGCATGGGGTTATATACCTCTTGTTTAATTTATACTCTGCTCTCCACTAACAAACCTTCGGACTAATAACATCAAAAAGCCCAATCGGAAAATGAAAATTAAAAGGCCTAATTTTTTCTATCAAGTCAGACAAACAGAAATTTTGCACCCACATCTTTTCCAAGAGTCATAGTAGTAGAAGGGATCAATATGTTTGAGTTTTTTCGTTTCCACATGCATGATCATTTGCCATCTAAAACCCCAAATTAATCTCAAAATTCACTTGACATATACCCACGATAATCCAATTGTGGAATAAGCTAAGTATATGCACTTGACTAATTCAACTGCACATGCATAATCCATAACCTTTAACTTATTCCCCTTGAGGAATGTTTCGATAAAAGGGAAAGAAGATAATCATCTAAATGTAGTTTTCCACTTTTCAGTTCTGTATATGCTTTCAGCCAAAAAAATACTGACAAACCTCAAAAAAAAAAAAATTACATTCCAAACTCCCTTCGATTTTCCAATCACAGAAAAGGAATTAAAGAAAAGCAAATTTTGAAACCTAAAAAATGTTCAACCGCATTGAATCAATACAAAATTCAATCATCGTCCCTCTTGCAACAAAATGATAAGCACGAAACTTAAATGGACCTTCTAAATATGTTTATCAGTTTATCCATCCATAGAAAAACTAAAAGTTAATGAGACAGATTACCTCTATTATTACTTTAATCATTTCAAGCTTCAACCTCCAAACTTATAAAAAATTACTGTAGCAACTAGTCTAAGATCACATGAATCACATTCTTGCCTTTCGGGGTATTTTGGGGAATTACCTCTATTATTTCTCAAATCGATTATATCAAAGCATATTTTCTTTTTTTAAAGTTTAGGTCGAAATAGATAAATGGGTAAGAAAAATGTAATAGCTGGGACTGCCTATTAAGACTACAACACTACTGGAAGCAAGAAGCTAAATCAATTAAAGGAAAAATAAACTAGCAAAATGACAGTTTCCTAAGCAACTTAAACAAACAAAAACTAGCAGATCTGAAACAAAGATACTAATTTGCACTGAAAACAAATTAAGAACAAATAAAATAGACCCCACTGTTTGAGGTTTGGAAATGTGCTTTCTACCTATTTTGGATTTGTTAATGTTAATTTTTTTATGGAGATTTTCATCACTAAAATTTTTTATTTTTATCTTAAGAAAATAATATATATGCACAAACATCCACATCATCAAAAAACTATTCAACAAAATTGAGAGTTTATTTTTTCAAAGAAATTTAATTTAATTGAGAATGAAAACTATTGATTTATTAGTAAATGAATTTCAATTTTATAGTATCACTGGGTTGTAGCCTTAGATAATAACAAATTGACATTGTTAAAGTATTCATAATCAAATTATAAATCAGTTATTCTTTCAATAGCTAAGGAAACAATTGCGTCTATTATGCTGCTTCTTTGCGTTATTTGCAAAGCAATTGGTGTAGTAGAGTCTATGGAAGAGATAATAGAAAGGAGAAATAGTTGTTGATGGAAGAACAAAAAGATTCAGTAGGAAATTGGAGATATTAACGAAGCACAATGAGAATTAAGATTGAAGCAGAGTCACAAAATTGATTGACTTTGCTAGTGGCCGACAATGCGTTTTGTAAAGTTGGAAAATTCCACTGCTCCATTTTACAAGTCTAAAGTCTAAGTCTTGGCGGTGGGTCTTAATGTCTTATTGGGGACCCATGAAAACGTGTTTAGACAAATACTTTATCACACTTGAAATATATTTTTTAAAATTTAAAAAATAATTATATATATATATATATTTATCACTTTTTAATTTTAATTAAAATTTAAAAAAATTAAAATATAAAAATATTTTTATCAATAATTATAATTGTTTTTATAAAATTAATGTTTTATAATTATTTCTTTGATTATCGTAAAAAAATAAAAAAAATTATCATTTAAGGTGGAATAATATTTAATAATGGTGAACTCAGCATTTACGCTCTGCCGGTACTAGTAACGTATACTATCCGTTAATAATCATTTATTTTGTATTATTAAAAAATAGCGACGGATTACCGACGATACTACCGTTGCTAAATAACGCGAAAATATGTCGCATTTTTTACCGACGGATTAGGATTTACGTCGCTAATCTGTCGGTAAAACATTTAAAATAAAAGCATACATCATATTACCGACGAAATTTCTGTCGGTGCATAGAAAAATGTTTGTTATAGGTACCGACGGAATTTTTGTCGCTAAATAATGGAGCTAAAATTCACACCAATTTTACCGACCGTTTTTATTTTCCGTCGCTAAAAATTTCGCCGTTTTGCAAGATTTTTATTTTTTTCGACGGATTTGCGGTTCCGTAGCTATTCCGTCGGTAATATCCCATTATTTGCGACGGAATTTTAATCTGTCGTAAATTCCGTCGGTAAATTCAATTTTTTTTGTAGTGTTATAAAAATAAATAAAAAATTACAACATATTATTTTGTACGGATATCCCATGAAAGAAAGAAAGATAGTGGAAGTTATATGGATGACAGTGCCTGATGGTTGTGAATTATATAATATTTTTAGTATGATTTTAGATGTTTTATTAAGTTTATTTAGCTTTAATTTGATTGAATTTTAGTTTAAATGATTCAATTTGTGTTTTAAAGGCTAATTGTAAGTTTTGGTGTTTTTCAAGGCAAAATTGAAGGAAAAATGACTTAATTGCAAGAAATAAAAGTTCTGGATCAATTTCATAATTTTGAGAAAATGAAGCCAAAACTTCTTACGTTCAGTCTAGAGATGTTTAAAGCTACCGTGTATGAAATTTAAAACGGTTGTGTATGAAAAAAATTAGGAAAAATGAGCTAAAGTGGAAGAATTGTGAATGATGCAGTAAACCTATGCATGGCCGTGCAAGGGAAGGCCAAATTCCTTGCGTGGTCGTGCATTACAAGAGTTGACCATGTACGGATGTGCATGGAAAGGCCAAAAACCCTACTTGGCCACGCAAGCCCAGTGAGAAGGAATGCACGACAGTGCATCAATTAGAGCTTCATCCTGCTTGGCAGTGCAACAGAGTTTGACAGTTCAACGAAACTTTCAATTTCAGTAGAATTCTTTTCCTACTCTAATTTAGAAAGCTTTAGAAGTCAATATTCCTTGTTTTTAGCTATAAATAATCGACAAGAACACCATATCAACATCATCAATTAGAAAAAACACGGCAAGCTTTAATTACGATTTTCTTTAGTTTTCTCTCTAGTTTTCTTTAGTTAGTTTTGTACAGTAGTTTTCTGTTTTCTTAGTTTGTTGTTCTTTCTATTTTAGTTGTTTGTTCTTTTATTTTTATTATGAAGTAGTTTTTCTTCTTTTGCTAATGGATACTTGAAATTTTATATTTTCATTGTGATGACTTGATTGAACTTTGATTTCAATATCAATTGATGATTTCTTAGTTTTAAACGTATTCTTATCTTTGATTGTGTTGAGATTAATTATTGGTTTATTGATTCAATAAATGAGAATTAGTTTAGACATAGTTAATGATTTGTATATTCTTGGGTTAACTCTTTAATATCAATGCATGATTGTTTTCTAGTTTTGAGATAATTATGTATTGAAATTATTGATTAATACTGAGAGAGGAGGAACTAAGAATAAATTGAAGTTGAATTTACTAGCAAAAGAGTACAATGAATATTTAGGAAGTTAAAACTAGATTTTTATGCTAAGTGTTAGATTTGTCTATAAGTTTAATACTAAGAATGATATTCTTGCATAAAGATATTTGGATTTATTACTAGTTTTTTCCATAATCACCGGTGTTCCCATTGAATTAAGTCATTACAATGGAAGTTAAGGTGGATAGTTCCTTGATCATGAGTATTTCAGTTATTATTTTATTTTTAATTCATGTTAGTTTAATTTAGTTTTTATTTTGTTTAATTGTTTATTTAGTTTAATTTTTTCCTTTAAATTGAAAACATTTGGCGAAACAATCTCATATTAATTTAATTCATACATAAATATTCTTCTTAGCAATCCTTGTTCCCTTGGGTACGATATTTACGATTTTAATTTATATTTTCCTATATTACTAGCCGATCTAGTACACTTGCTAGACATCGATCAAGTTTTTGATGCCGTTGTCGGGGAACAGTGGTGTTGTTTATCTAATATCTTTGATTATATTAGTCTAAGATTTTATTTTTTATTTTGTTTTCGATTTGGTGATTTTTCTTTACAGGAAAAATTTGAGATATTCTTCAAGATGATGAAAAATGATGTTCAAAACTATGAGTTGTTCTTTTTGAAACAACAAATGAATGATTTAATAAGAGAAAGTAAATAGATAAAGCTATTACATGCACAATCATAAACTCATTATACACTACCTTTTGATGATTCTTTGAGTGCACAAATGGAAGAGTTAATGAGAGAGAATCAAGAATTGCAGTATTAAAAAGAGGCTTGTAACTTCAAAAATAGGTTCTTTTTTACTTGCTTATAAGTAAGGAGAATCAATTTTGGACTGAAAAAGAAAAATAGAAGGCCATGCAAGAGGCCGTTATCTTTGAAACTCAACATATTTGTGACTTGCTTATAAGGAAGGAGATGAATTTTTATGCTGAAAAAGAGGAGTTAGAGGCTACATTAAGAAGTCAAGAGGAAAAGTTTAGGATTCAAGAGGAAAAATTAAGGATTCAAAAAGAGAAGTTAAGGACTCAAGAGGAGATAATTAAGAGTCAAGAAAATTTACTAAGGGATTAAAAGAGGGCATTAAAAAATTGGAATCTAAACTATAACTCTTGAGTAGTTTAATGCAATTTCAAAGTGATAGTGGCAAGGAGAAAGAAAACAATAATTCATTAATGGTGGATATGGAAGAAAATGAACAATTCATCTATGAAGATAAGTCTTATAGTTATTTGGAAGGTGTGTTAGAGCCTTTTATGGAGAATTTATCACCAAAAGAGCAAGAAAGGAAAATTTCTCAGGTGGAGACACTTGATTCAGTCCTCTTGAAGGATTTATTTAGGCTAGAAGAGCCGGTAGAGTTCGTTCTAAATGAGCCAAAGAAGGAATCATATCTTATTAAATATATGGAGTTTCCAGTTTTGATAAACTATGACACGTTTCTTCTACTAATGAAAGAAAAAAGGAAGCAAAGTCCAGAGAGACCCATATTTGGATCATAAGCTCGACCTTCCGAGAGTAACATGAGTCAAGCTAGGACTCAATAAACCAGAACTTCTCTAACTCTTCTCTTTAAATTTTTGTCAATTTTTTATGATTTATGTATTGTATGTTATTTTCAATAATTTGTTTTGCTATTTTTTTAGTTTTAAAGTTTAATACATGTTTCTTATATTTATTGGTTTGTGTCCTTTAATTCATGAGTTTAAGATTTAGGTTTGAAAAAAGAAGCTACTTCTAATGATTTTTGTGCTTCATGATTGAATTTGAAGTAGTAAGTACTTCTTGGGTAATTATTGGGACAATGTAATTTTTGAGGTAAGTGAATCACAACTTAATTGAACTTAATATGGTTTTATGTTTCTTGAGTTGTTTAGACGTGAGTTTGACTATAGTTGCTTGGTACTGAGGAACTTAAAGAAAAACTTTGCATATGCTGAGCTAAGAGTGAACTTAATATGTAATTTAATCAATTGATAGATTTGCATATTGCTTGGCATATTTAAATTGGACTTTGAAAAGAATTTAAAAGGAAAAGGCGTAGTTAAGTGAGTATGAGTAATGTTTTATTCACATGGAGTTGTAACTGGGTTATATGGTTCAAAAATCAAAATTGATAGAGTTTCAGAAAAAATTGATTCAGCTTTGATATAAATAAGTGCAAGTTTAATTTTGAGTTTATATTTTTGATAGGAGTGATTAAATTGTTGATAGAATTAAGTTAAGACTTATGTTTTTTCTGATGTTTTGCTGGGAACTTTTAATTGTGCTTCATGATTGAATTTGAATTAGTAAGTACTTCTTGGGTAATTATTAGAACAATGTGATTTTTGAGGTAAGTGAATCACAACTTAATTGAACTTAATATGGTTTTATATTTCTTGAGTTATTTAGATATAAGTTTGACTATAGTTGCTTGGTGTTGAGGAACTTAAAGAAGAACTTTACATATGCTGAGCTAAGAGTGAACTTAATATGAATTTAATTAATTGATAGATTTGCATATTGCTTGGCATAATTAAATTGGAGCTTGAAAAGAATTTAAAAGAAAAAGGTGTAATTAAGTGAGTATGAGTAAGTGGAAGAATTACAAATGATGCATTAAACCTATGCATGGTCGTGCAAGGGAAGGCCAAATTCCTTGCATGGTCGTGCATTACAAGAATTGACCATGCATGACTATGCATAGGAAGGCCAAAAACCCTACTTAGACATGCAAGCCCAGTGAGAAGGAATGCATGGCAGTGCATCAATTAAAGCTTTATCCTGCTTGGTCGTGCAATAGAGTTTGATTGTTCAACAAAACTTTCAATTTCAGCATAATTATTTTCATACTCTAATTAAGGAAGCTTTAGAAGTTAGTATTTCTGGTTTTTAGCTATAAATAATCGACAAGAACACCAGATCAACATCATCAATTAGAGAAAACACAACAATTTTTCTTTAGTTTTCTCTCTAGTTTTCTTTAGTTAGTTTTGTACAATAGTTATATTTTCTTAGTTTGCTGCTCTTTTTATTTTTATTATTTATTGTTCTTTTATTTTTATTATGAAGTAGTTTTTCTTCTTTTACTAATGGATACTTAGAATCTTATATTTTCATTGTGATGACTTGATTGAACTTTAATTTCAATATCAGTTGATTATTTCTTAGTTTTAAACGTATTTTTATCTTTGATTGTGTTAAGATTAATTATTGGTTTATTGATTCAATAACTGAGAATTAGTTTAGACGTAGTTAATGATATGCATGTTCTTGGGTTAACTCTTTAGAATCAATGCATGATTGTTTTCTAGTTTTGAGATAATTATGTATTGAAATTATTGATTAATACTGAAAGAGGAGGAACTAAGAATAAATTGGAGTTGAATTTACTTGCAAAAGAGTTCAATGAATATTTAGGAAGTTAAAACTGGATTTTATGCTAAGTATTAGATTTGTCTATAAGTTTAATATTAAGAATGATATTCTTGCATAAAGATATCTAGCTTTATTACTAGTTTTTTCATAATCACTGGTGTTTCTATTGAATTAAGCAATTACAATGGAAGTTAAGGTGGACAGTTCCTTTAGTAAGAGTATTTCAATTATTTTTTTGTTTTTAATTCATATTAGTTTAATTTTATTTTTTATTTTGTTTAATTATTTATTTAGTTTAATTTTGCTTGAAAATATTTAGGGAAACAATCTCAGATTAATTTAATTCATACATAAATATTCTTCTTAGCAATTCATGTTTCCTTAGGTACGATATTTGGGGTCTTAATCTATATTTTCCTATATTACTAGCCGATATAGTATAATTGCTAAACACCGATTAGTGCCTTTGATGTATTTAAAATTTATAATTGCGATTTGGAATAGATCTGATGTGAAAAAATATAGGGATTTTTTACTCATTTTTCCGAAAGATGTCATTGAAATTAGTGATGATGATTTTTTGAAAATCAAAGATACAATCCATGTGAATCAAAAAACCTATTGTCTATGGCATAATTATAATTTATGTCCTAGACATTATGTTTGTTAGTACATATAAAATTCGAGTGTTGTATCAATGAGAATGGCAGTGTATTATGTTCCAAAGTGTAATGTCATTTATATTAAAGTGTTGTTTTAGCTATTTTAAGGGTTAATTATTTAATGTTATTATTTTGTAAAATGATTATTTATTAATATTAATTTTTTGTTTCATAATTATTTAGTGATGACATGTGGAATTAAATTATTAAGGGTAATTATTACAACACATAAAAAGTTTAAACAATAATAAAAAAAATTAAATGACATAAAATTTAACGATTCATTGCACATGTACAATGGTAAATTGATTTCAAGTATAGACATGGATCGTTATTTAGGAGCTGCACGAATAAATTAGGATTTTATTAATAGAGAATTTTTAATTCTTCAAGGGAGACATTGTTCAAATGCAATATGGAACAATTTAGTAAAACCTAAATTAGTATTATATATTACTTGTGTAGTATTTTGTTAATAGAATATTTTAATTAAATCTATATACTTTGTTGTATTCAATTTATATGAAAGGTTGATAGAAAATTGTTGAGGACAAGAAGAAACAGTGTGGATGAGCACTATAGAAATATTGATCAGAGAATTTTACCATTTATCAGAGCAACTGGTTTGAAAAGAATTGCCAACATTGGTGTATTTCAATTAGATTGAAATTTAATCACGTCATTGGTTGAGATGTGGCAACCGAAAATGCACACATTTCATCTAACATATGCTGAAGTGACAATTACACTTCAAGATGTTTGAATTTTAACCGGTTTGCCTACTAAGGGTGAACCCATTATAGGAAGCACAAACTTAGATTGGATGGCACTTTGTAATAATCTACTAGGAGTAGTTCGTCCTATGAATGATTTGTGTGGGGGTAAAGTGAAATTAACATGGCTAGATGCAAAATTTGGTGAACTACCCGATAATACAACACCTGCAGTGGTACGCTAACATACTCACTCTTGGATGCTTAGGTGCTTTGGTGGGTTGCTATTTTTAAAACAAAATTCACATTTGGTCCACTTGATGTTTCCACCTCTTTTGAATGATTTGGAATTTGTTAGCAGATATAGTTGGGGATCAGCTTGTCTGGTTTGGCTGTATAGAAATCTATGCAGAGAAACTCACCCAGATGCTAAAGAAGTTGCTAGTTATGCTATAACTCCTACAAATGTGGGCGTGGGAACGATTTCCTCAGTTTAGGTCAACTCACCCAAAATCATATACACTTAACCGCATAATGCCTTACGATTTTAGGTATAAGTGGCATGTTCATTACAAATAAGATTGTTTTTATCAAATTTTAATTTGAGGTAATTCATATATTTATTGGAATAGTCCTTTTTTAGATGGACAAAACCAATGATTTGCGTAACAATCATAGGTTGGACATACAAGCATATTGATAATTATTAGGCATGCAGTCAACAAAACAGGTTTGTATTTTAATATTATATATTTATTCATGAACATGATATGTTAATTAAAAAATATTCATATAATATTCGTAATATTATATTTATTAAATTATTTGAATGTCATAATGCAGTGTGAGTGGGAGCCTTATATCAATGTAATAAACTTGCTCCTAGATTATTGTACAAGTGGACAAGAAAGCTGGATGTCCATTTTTCCACTTATATACTTCCACATCATTGAATGGCATCATACAGATAGAGTCATGCCCCTACAAGAAGGTAATTTACATACAATAGACTTATGGGGACAACACTATTTGGATTGGACATTTGAATTTGAAGTGTTGATAAATGAGTGGAACAACCATCACAATCGGGTTGTTCATGGACAAAATCCCAGGCAGTATTTGAGTAATCGATCTGAATATATGTAATGGTATATTCATCGCACTAGACGTTGGATAACCCCATACGAAGCATCCAGTGCAGCAACTGGAAGTATTTTATTTTATGATTATAATATGTATCAATATTAAATGAAGTAATGATATTATTTATATAATATACTTTCTTAGGTTGATGGGGTTGAAAGATTGGTGCATGAACAAGGTGATGTTTCAAGTAACAGAAGGATGTTACAAAGCATCCTTAGT